>CM053589.1:208547657-208573280 GCA_028646515.1 Pseudochirops corinnae | reverse complement strand
TGAGTGTGTATGTTATTCCCTCCTTAAGCCAAATTCAATGAGAGTAAGGTTGACCCATTTGCTTTCACCTTCCTGCTCTTCCCCTCCACTGTAAGAGTTTTCTCTTGGCTCTTTCCTATGAGATAATTTGCCCTAATCTATCTCTCCTTTTCTCCTTCTCCCAATATATTCCTCTCTCACCTCTTAATTTTATTTTTTTAGATATTATCCCTTGATATTCAACTCATTCTGTGCCCTCTGTCTACGTACACATGTACATACATATGTACACACACATACATATTTATACACATATACACATTCCTATACATATATACATATATAAGTATATATATATACATATATATACATATATATACATATATATTCCCTTCAATTATCCTCATACTAAGAAGTCTTATGAGTTACAATGATCTTTTTTACATGTGATATTGTAAATAATTCAACTTTAATAGGTTCCTTATGGTTTCTTTTTCCTGTTTATGTTCTTGTGCTTCTCTGCTTCTTATATTTGAAAGTCAAATTTTCTGTTTAGTTCTGTTTTTTTCATCAAGAATGCTTGAAAATCCTCTATTTCATTGAATGACCACATTTTTTCCTGAGGCATTATACTCAGTTTTGTTGGGTAGGTAATTCCTGGTTTTAATCCTAGCTCCTTTGACCTCTGGAATATCATATTCCAAGCCTTTTGATCCCTTAATGTAGAAGCTGCGAGGTCTTGTGTTATCCTGATTATTGTGTTTCCACAATACTCAAATTGTTTCTTCCTGGTTGATTACAGTATTTTCTCCTTGACCTGGGAATTCTGGAATTTGGCTATAATATTCCAAGGAGTTTTCTTTTTGTGATCTTTTTAAAGAGATGATTGGTGAATTCTTTCCATTTCTATTTTGCCCTCTGGATCTAGAAAATAAGGGCAATTTTGCTCTATAATTTCTTGAAGGATGTTGTCTAGGGTCTTTTTTGATCATGGCTTTCAGGTAGTTCAATAATTTTTTAATTATCTCTCCTGAATCTATTTTCCAGGTCAGTGGTTTTTCCAATGAGATATTTCACATTGCCTTCTATTTTTTCATTTGTTTGGATCTGTTTTATAGTATCTTGATTTTTCATAAAGTCATTAGCTTCCATTTGCTCCAACCTAATTCTGAAGTAATTGTTCTCTTCAGTGAGTTTTTGAAATTTCTTTTCCATCTGGCAAATTTGGCTTTTTAAGGCACTCTTCTCATTGATTTTTTTTATCTCTTTTGCCATTTGAGTTAGTCTATTTTTTAAGGTGTCATTTTCTTCAGAATTTTTTTGCATCTCCTTTAAGCAGGCTGTTGGCTCACTTTTCATGATTTTCTTGCATCATTCTCATTTCTCTTCCCAAATTTTCCTCCACTTCTCTTACTTGATTTTCAAAATTATTCTTGAGCTCCTCCATGGCCTGTAACCAATTCATATTTTTCTTGGAAGCTTTTGATGCAGGAGTTCTGACTTCCTTGTCTTCCTCCCGTTCCATGATTTGATCCTCTTTGTACCGAAAAAAGGATTCTATGATATGTTTGTGCTTCCTCTGTTTGCTCATATTGCCAACCAATTACTTGACTTTTGGGCTCTTTGCTACAATAGAACTCTGCTTCCAGATTGCAGAGAGCTATGTCCCAAATCACTTGGATTTTTGAAGCTGTGGGACCTATTAGGAGGGCACCCTCTCTGCAGCCCCCAGAAGCTCTTGCACAGTGGCCATACACCCCAGGACCACCACCCAAGACCATAATCCAGATCCAAGCAGGTTAAAGCAAGAGCAATTACCCTCTGAATGGTCACCTGGTCCACCTACAATTTGCGTGCCAGGAGCTCTGGAGGCAGCCACATGGCAGCAGCTGCAGCCATTGCACTTCCAACACTTGTCGCCCCAGGGCAGGGGCCAGATCATGCTCTTCTCCACTCAGTTCCAACAGAGTTCCTGACTGACCTTTTACTTTGTCTTTGGCGTTTATGGGTTGAGAAGTCTGGAAACCACCACAGCTGCTGGTCATTCACTCTCCTGAAGTCTGCTCCAGCAAGTCTAGACACAGCTCACTGGGATTGTGCTTGGCTCCCAGCCTGGTATGAAAAGCCCTTCCTATTGGCCTGCCAGGCTGCCTTCAGTGGGAGATTTGTTTCTCTCTGTCACCTGTTGGTTCTGTAGCTCTAAAATTTGTTTAGAGTCATTTTTTTTTACTTGTATTGGAGGTGATGGGAGCCAGAGCCATGCTGAGGTCGTGTTTTTACTCCACGATCTTGGCCAGGTGGTTCCTTCTTAAGGGGCTCATTCTAATTTCTGGAAATCTATCCCTTTGTAATCAGTTCCTTCCTTCCTTCTTTCCTCCTTCATTCCTCCCTTCCTCCCTCTCTTCCTTTCTTCTTTCCTCCTTTTCTCTCCTTCCCTTTCTTCTATCCCTTCCTCCCTCTCTTCTTCCCTTCCTCCCTTCCTTTCTTCCTTCCTTCCTTCCTTCCTTCTTTCTGGAAGATAAACTCACATTTCCAACAGGAGAAGTCATAAGATACAGACACAGAAACTCAGAGATGTCCAACAGGGACCTGGGATTCATGGCAAAGGGAAGAGCAAGGGACTTTGGAGCAGTTTCCCAAGATGACACTTAGGCAGCTAGTGCCCACCTTTTGTGGTCTCAGCTGTGCCACTTGGGAAGAATCCTTGGGTCCCTTCTGACCACAGCCAGCTCCACCAATATCAGGCTGATTGGACTCTACTGTCAGCTGTGCCTGTCATCTGTGTCCCTCTGACATTTTCCTCTTCCTGATGGGCACCACCTCTCTCTCCCAGTGACATCCCTCATCCTTTCCTATTGTTCTCCTCCAGTCCAATCCCAGCTGCTCTGGGCTATGGGGCAGAGGGGGAATAGACAAAGTAAAAGGGGCACTCCCCAGGCCCTCATGATTCCTTTTCATAAATCTAAGTTCTATCCTGGGAGCTGCCTCTGTCCAGCAAATTTGCTTAAAGGGACTGGGATTGTGCATCAACTCTCTCTTTATTTCTCTAAACAAAAGAACATGTTGAATGACTCTAAACAAATTCTAGAGCATCAGAACCCAGAAAACGATGGAGTGAAACAAACTTCTGGCCCAAGACAACTTGGAGAAAGAGAAAGGGAGAGGTAGAATGGGGTAAATTATCTCGCATAGAAGAGGAAAGAAAAAGCTTATACAGTGAAAGAGGAGAAGGGGGAGGTGAGGAGAGGTGACTCAAAGAGGGAATAACATGCACACTCAAATGGGTATAAAAAGCTATCTTACCCTACAGGAAAGTAGGGGGAAGGGGATAAGAGAAGGGTGGGGATGTGATGGAAGAAAGAGCAGATTGCCTTTGAGATGTTTATAGTCAAGGTGTGGAGACATGCACATATACACACAAATAGCCAATCAATCAATTAGCACACAGGCAATTAATCAACCAACAGACACTTATTAAGCACCCATTGTCTCAGTATTGTGCTAATCACTTTAGATACAAAGACAAAAAATGAAACAAACTCTACTCTCAAAGAATTTGTTTTCTATTAGGGAAGAACAAACATACACACAGAGTCTTCTAGATAGATACATGTGTGCACAGGGAATAAACAGAAAATACAATGTAGTTAAATAAAAAGTAGTTCTGGAGGGAAGTAAGAGAGATAATCACTGCAAAGTCAAGGAGAAGGGAGATGGAGAGCCATGAGTGAGGAACAGAGAGAAGGCTGGTTTTTACCATACAGTAGAATGTGCTAAAGAGAGTAATATATAAGGGGGCAGGGAAGATGGGTTGGGGCTTGCAGAAAGGGTGTAGTCAGAAGCAAAACTCATTTGAAGAAGGACAGGTTGAAAGGAAAGAGATAAAAGAATAAATGGGGAAAGGACAGGATGGAGGGAAATACAGTTAGCAATAGAACTGTGAAAAAAAAATTGAAGCAAGTTTCTCTGATAAAGGCCTCATTTCTCAAACATATAGAGAACTGAGTCAAATTTATGAAAATAAGAGCCGTTCCCCAATTGATAAATGATCAAAAGATGATCAGTTTTCAGATGAAGTAATCAAAGCTTTCTATAGCTATATGAAAAAAATTCTGAATTACTATTGATTGGAGAAAAGCAAATTAAAACAATTCTGAGATACTGCTTCACACCTGTTAGATTGGCTAATAAGACAGAAAGGGAAAATGACAAATGTTGGAGGGGATGTGGAAAAATGAGGCATTAATTCACTGTTGGTGGAGTTGTGAATTGATCCAACCATTCTGTAGAGCAATTTGGAACTATGCTCAAAGGGCTATAAAGCCACGCATACCCTTTGATCTAGCAATACCACTACTAGATCTGCATCCCAAAAGGGATAAAAAACAAAAATAAAAAGGACCTGTATGTACAAAAATATGGTAGTTCTTTTATGGGGGTAAAGAATTAAAAGTTGAGGGGATGCCCATTAGTTGGGGAATGGCTGAACAAGTTGTGGCATGTAGTTGTGATGAAATATTGTTGTTTCATAACAAATGATGAGCAGGCTGCTCTCAAGAAAACCTGGAAAGACTAGCATGGGCTGATACAAAGTGACATGTACAGTGTACAAAGTAATGGTCACATTGTAGGACGATCAGCAGAGAATGACTTAGCTGTTCTCAGTCATACGACGACCCCAGACAACTCCAAAGGACTCAGAATGGAAAACACCCTCCCTCCCCAGAGGACCTGATGGGGTCTGAATACAGACCAAAGTGGACTTTTGTAAATTTTATTTTTCTTGAGTTTTTTCTTGTCTCTGTTTTCTTTCACAACCTGACTATCATGGATGTGTTGAAAAAATGTCCCCAATATCGTGCTGGATCATCTGCAGCGGAATTCTCAGCCAGCCAGCCCATTTTTAAATCTCTCTAATAGAAATGATAAGCCAAACCCTGCCTATCCACAGTTTCTTGCACCATTCTGGTTGGTGCCTTTTCTCTCCCTTCAGATGCTGCCTCCAGTGCCATTAACACGTGGCCCTCGTGTCCATATCTCCTCACCCTCCCACCACAGCACCTTGGTTCCAGGACCATGGAGGTGATGGCGGCTGCTGAGATTCAGTTCTCTCTATCCAGTCCTGATCCCCAAGGAGTTTGTCTGTCCACTCCTTTTCCTTGGCCTGCCTCTAACACACACACACACACCAGCTGCAGAGGAAGCCTGATGGCCAAATGATAAGTGACTATTTTTCCTTCTTCCTTATCATCAGGGTTAGACTGTGTTTCGTGTTAGTTTAGTCAGTGTTAGACTGTCCTGCGAAGGCTGAATTGCAGCTTCCTGATGAGCCCAGATCCTCCCAGCATGAGGATAGCCTCCATGGTGTTTCCAGCTCTAGGAATACCAAGAGGAGAATTACTTCCGAGTTCTGGCCTGCTCCACAGACAGGGTCTTGGCCTGTGGCTTCTCCGCCAACCATCCCTGGTCAATTCCACCATGCTACCAGCCTTCCAGTCCCCTGCCTAGCTCTAACGGTCTATAATTCTTCTGGGATTTCACTAGTCAGCTGGTTTGGAGCTCCCAGAGGCACAAAGCCATTCCTGGAACAATGCATGGAGGTCTTTCTCAGATTCCAGGATCTCAAGCTGGGAGGCCCTTCAAGAGTTATAGACCCTTGTTCAGAGGAGGAAACTGAGGCTTGGAAACAAGAGACTGGTCAAGCTCACATAGGTGGCAAAGAGCAAAGGTGTGGTCTGGCCCCAGGTAGAGCCATGTCACCTGTATGATGAAGCTGGAAGAGGCACAGCAGCCTCAGCTCCATCTCAGTGCTTCAGTGGCTCAGGGAGTAAGGAGGCCCAGAATACCCCCAAAAGTGCTGCCAAGAGGGACTCCAGGACCCTAGGGATGGATGCTACGGCTCCTCTGAGCCTCTGGCCACAGTGACTACTCTAACACTCTCCAGAAATAGGGGAGACTAGCTGATGGCATCGGAATTCACCAGGAGTCAGCCAGATCCCAGTGAGGACTGCCACTCAGATGCCATGGGAGGCATGGAGGAGGCCTGACTCTTGGGGAAGGCCAGAGGCCTCAGGGACAGGCCCCCCCTACCCAGGAGATGTGCTGAGAAGGGTGAGTTCTGGTCTCTGAGCAGAGTGACAGACTGTACTGGTCCCCTTCCCCAAGGGTACCATGATGCAAGACTCACCATCTTGGTGAATGAAGGTCAGCTAGAGAAGCATGTGGTGTGGCCTCTGAAGGGTGCAGCTGACCACAGGAGCCCCAGGTGGAGACACTGACTATGAAGCCCACCAGGAGGAGCTCCTGCTAGGACCCCCACCCAGGGCAATGCCTGCAGCCACTGAGGGGAGATGGGCACAGGAGGCAAAGGCAATTTCCCATGTGACCTGGTGGGAATTCTGCTTGGTTTCCTTAAGGTCAATGAGCCACCTGCTCATTCTGAAAGCCTCCAGAACTGTGTTTGCCAAGGGAATGAGCCAGTGACAATACCTCCAGGGCTGGTGGCCCACATTAAGATTCGGGGTTTTTGGCCAGGGATGGCTAGGAAGGTGTGGAGGGTCCCTGCCTCCTTCATGTGGGGCTCCCAGGGCAGATTTCCTCCCCCCACTCAGAGGGGGCTGCTCTCTACTATTCCAAATGCTTGGCATCAGGATAGGAATGATCGAATTTCTTCCATTTATGGTTATTGTTTAAGAAAAATCATTCCCCTAACCTTGATACAGCCTTCTTCCTTTTGCCTAAAAATAGATGTTTTGCCCAACAGGAGGTATGAAAGCCTTCAGGGGAGAGTTGTCCATGTGTGGGGAGGGGGGATCTTCCTCAGGTTTGAGCCTTGAGCCAGGCTGTGCCAGAAGACATCCCTCAAGGGTTCTGCAGACCCAAGGGGAGACGGGCCATTTGGTAAGTGACCCTGGGCCCAAAAGATACAAAGCAAGGCCTTGGAAATTGTTACCTTCACCAGTCCAGGACTGCGGTGTGTGCTCCACACTCTCCTTACTTTTGCATGTGGGTGCCCCCAATCCCATTCTCTTCCATCCTGTGACCCCCCTGGGGGTAGAGACTGTGGTGAGGGCTTCCAACAAGGTGGCCATTGGAGCTTGGTGCAAATGCATGGTAGCCTGTGAGCCATGGGCCCTTGAGGACTTTGGAGAAAATTTGGGCAACTCTGCCCCTCCACACACAGGAGAGGAGAAACATCGTAGGGAGGAGGTGCATGGGTGTGGGAGCAGAGGGAGACAAAGGGAGAGGGAGAGGGACAGAGACAGACATAAAGAGACAGAGACACACAGAGAGAAACAGATACAGACAGACAAAGGGAGAGAGACAGTGTGAATCTTGGATGTCTGTCTCCCTGGAGTGAGGCAGACCAGCATCCATAGGCAGAGGCATCAGCAGAGAAGCCCCTGCCTTGGGCCAGCCAGCCTTCACTGCAGAGGGCAGGGCAGGCTGAGAGTGGTGATGCCAGAGGCTGCCACGCTGCATGGCACTCCTGAGATTTCCCTTCAGCCACTGGAGGCTCCATTCTAGGCGTATAAGGAAGAAGGAAGAAACACCACCACCACCACCCCCAACCAGCTTCAGCTCCAGTGACTGGCCAGGGCTCCCCACCTGGCTCTCTCTCACAGGCCTTTCCAAGAAGCCCACATTCGCTGGTTCTGGGTCTTCAGGGAATCCCTCCAGGAAAGCCTTGTGGGCAAGCCAACCCCGTCCTCAGAGGCACAGACACTGGGTGAGCTAAAGCTCCCTCCCCTTGTGAGGCAGACCCGCTGCCTCTGAAGCCCCTGTGTCTGGAGGCCTCCAAGTAGAGGCCAGAAGGCAGATGGAGGCTGAGGGCCCTTCCCACCAGCTCTGCCTGCTCTGATTCTTACTATATTGTGACCTTGGGCAAGTCACAGTTCCCAGGGCTGAGGATGCTTCATCTGTAGAATGGGGATAATGCTGTCTTGGGTCAACATAGTGCCTATTGAGCTGTCTTGTAAGGAGGCCTGGTGAGGCCCTGCCCTCTGAGACCCAGTTTTGTTGAGCCTGTTGAGGTTGCACAGAGACAGGTCAGAGCTCAGGAAGCTGCCCAAAATGTACAGGATTTGGGACCCACATGGGCCAGGGTGGTGTGGGGGCCCCACATTCTGCCCCAATCATTCACTCTTGAATATCTAAAGCTGATTGCATCTGGGGGCAGAGGGTTGGTAAAGGGCTGGCACGGGGCTCGTGATACCACCTCCAAAGACCAGGGGATGCATTCTGTGGTTATCTCTCCCGCGCCCTCAGCATATCTCTGCTGTGTATTAATGAGTATCACCCATGTTATTGCTATGACTAGAAACATGAAAGCCAATTGTTTATTATCTGGTGGCAGAACAAGCCCATATCCATACCATCACTTCTTAGGGGTTCACTCCTCAATCCTGCCAAATTAACTTTTAATGTTTTATTTGGCCTCAAATCAATCTCCCTCACTGGGAGTGATCGCTGTGATCCCTCATCCCTGGAGGGAAGAATCCTTCCTTCTAGCAAAGGCTACGGTCACTCTCCAGTGGAAGAGATATCACCTTCATAAAGCAAGGGTACCCCCACAAGGCCAGTTATTCATCAGAGGGTCATAACCACCAACTACCAAGTCAAGGGGTTTTATCTACATCACTGGCATGAAAGGAAACTACGGGCTGGGGACCTCAAGCTCTTTCCCTAAGTCATGAGTAAAGCCACACATTGATGGCTCCTTCATACTTTTTTTATACAAATAATCACAGGATTTGTGGCTCCAGAAGAGCAGTGTCTAGGTTTATCCCCTGCACCTGGACTCAGAGTGGCTGAACCAGGAGGAGAGCTGGGAGAATGGGGGCCTACCCTCATGGGGTTAAGTAGGGGGCACAGGGAGTAAGTCCTTTACCTTGTTTCACCCCAATAGGTAGCTTCAGGCAAGGGAAGACTCCCTCCTGGAAAGGGTGTTCAGAGGGGCAGGGGAGCTCCTTTAGGCTGGTGTGCTCTTGTTGGTGGGGGCGGGTTAGATCTTCAGCTGGGAGCCTCGATTGGGCACAAGGAGACCTTGGCTGGACTTTTGTGAAAGTCGGTACAGGTGTGGGGCTAAGGTGTACAAGGGCCTGATACAAGGGCCTTTGGAGATGGGGCAGGCACAGACAGGGCCAGCCGCTGGAGACTGGCCTGGGAGAGTCAGGGAGCTTCCAGGAAGGGAAAGAACATAGCCCAGCCACCTTCCATTGGAAGAGTCCTTTTCCCCAACATTGCCCCAGTCTTGGGATGTGGACAGGGGGAGTGGATCCACTTCCATCATGAACCTTTGCCATGGCAGCTCCCAAATGAAGAATGACTGAGAGGATGAGAGTCTAAACAAGGCCAGGGGAAAGGCTCAGGCCAGGGCAGCTCAGCCTGGAAGGGTCCTCAACTGAACCTGGATACTCTGGAATCCAGCCAGGCCCTTGGGCTCACTCGCTGTTCCCGTCTCTGTCCAGCTTCTGACCTTGGCCATCTCCATCATGGGTCCCCCCGACCTGCACTCTTCTGCGGACACTCCTGGGACACCCTTCCCTCCTCTCTTCCTCTCATTCTACAGCTACTAGCCTCCAGATGAGGGCTAGGCTGACCTGAGCCACAAAGGGTGACCTGTCCCTCTCCTCCCGGGGAGTGTGGGCAGGTGGCCACACCTGGTACCCTCCTTCTTTGGTCCAGGCCTATCTTCTACTGGACAGGTCCAGAGAGCAGCCCTCTCAAGAGGAACCTCCTAAGCACCTGGGCATGAATCAGTGCTTGACGTGGGCAGCAGAAGCTGGCCCAGGCTCTCTGGCCTCTTCTGGACCATCTCCCTCCCTCTCCACTCTGCATGTTCTTCAGGCTTCAAGGGAACAATGAAAACCTCTGGTGTCAATGTTTCACTTGACCAAAGATATGTATAGGGAACAGTCCCTGTGACCCCATTAGCTCCTTTCAGTGTTTCTTTGCAAGCTCACGGGTTCTACCCTTGGAGGTCAGTCAGCCCAACTTTGTCCAGCCTCCTGCCCAGGGAGAGGGTTTTGCACACACCCACCCATACACACACACACACACACACACACACACACACACACACACACACACATGCACACACGCACACAATGCACACACATGCACATGCACACACATGCACACACACATACACACACACACACACACTTCCTAACAACAGGCACTTGACTAGATGCAAACACACCCTTGCTGAGAAAGGCACCTACTTAAATGTCTGAGTGTGTACGTAAGCCATAAAAGCCAATGGTCAGAGGAAGCCAGCCCAACCTAGACAGGCTGTGTTGGACACAACCGGGTTGCCTCAGTGACTGGTGCTGCAGAGGTGGTGGCTGATGTTTGTTTCTTCTGATTCAATAGATGCTTATTAAATGCCTACTGTATGTAAAGAACTCTACAGGACATGGGCACAAAAACCAAAATCTGCCCTGTCTTCTGGGAGGTTATATTCTTTTTGGAGACACAGTACGTACTCTTTGAGTGGGTGGTCAGCCCCAGCAGCTGAGGCAACCAGGAAAGGTGGGTTCCTTTTGGGGAGAGACCCCTCTCCTGAGACCCAAAGGACACCGGGAATCCAGGTGCTATCAGTGGGGAGGAGCCTGTTCCATGCATGGGGGGCCCACCTTGTGAAGGCCCTGAGGGGGAGGGTCACTTTGTGAAGAGGAGGCCATTAGGTCAGTAGGGGGGCACCAGGAGGGAAAGTGCGTGCCAAGAACGTCTTCCTGTGGGTATTCTTTATTATTATTAATTAGTATTTAAACGTCATCTTTTATTCTCCCCAACCACATGCAGAAGGAACTTTTAATGTTTTGGACCATTTCCGAGCTCCAAGCACACCCCTCTCCTCCTCTTTATCAGGAAGGCAGGCATTTTACAGGTCCCACGTCTCAGCAGGTGGGAGGAATTTCTTCAGTTTCTGTCTGGACAAGGGAAGAATGGCACTTTTCACAGTTGTGCCTGGAAGGTCATTTGATTTCTGGGCCCTAAACCAGAGAGGAAACAGAGCTTCTCATCCACACTTCCCAAAGAGGCAGAGTGATGGCGGTGGGGACGCTGCCTCTGCCCTCCTCTTCGCACATCTAGGGGCACTGTGGTGTAAGGACGTGAATCACTGGCCATCCAGCAGAGGACAATGAGTCTGAGCAAGGGCCTCGACACCCTGTCAGAGGAGGAGGGGGGAACTTGAGGCAAGATGGCTGTCTTCATGTCTCATGGAGTATTTAAGAAATGCTTTGGGCTCATTGACTGACCAGTCCCCAGCACAGACCCAGGAGCAAGGGAGGCAGATGTGGGCTCAGGGCCAGGAAACACTCCTTTACAACCAGAACTAACCCAAAGCATGTTCTGTTGTCCCAGGAAGGAGTGAGTGACCAGAGGCATTCAAGCAGAGAGTGGGTGACATCTGGAGATGTGACAGAGTATTCCTGCTCTGCCCAGGGCAATGCCCTGCGTCCTTTCTAGGGCTCTGGGCCCACTCAGCTTTGTAGACATCACCAGGAGGAGGCACAGTTTCCTTAACACTGTAACGGCAGGAGGTAGCAGCTTGACCCTCATGGAAGACCCCCCCCTGGGGTGTTAATCCCAGCAAAGCCTCAAACACTGGCCCTGATCAGTGAGACCTTTGGTGGGCATGGCTCCCTTAGGGCTAGAGTTAGGGACAGGATCTTTGGGTGGGTAGAAGGGAGCCAGGAAGCCTGGCAGAGGCCTCTCCCCCGGTGGGGAAGAAGAGGGTTTGACCCTCCTCACCCTGGCCTGCAAGGGGCCCTTCCAGGCTTCTGCCCGAACCATGGTGGGTCCTCCAAGGCAGAGCTCATGACATGACCATAAAGCCCCCCTCCCTTAGATTACACCACGGCGGGCCCCACAAGGCAGAGCTCACAGTCTGGCCACGAAGCCGCCCCACCCCCAACAGCATCCATTGTTAGGAAGGATTCATCAGCTCCCCATCCCCCCATCGCAGTGTCTCCTGGATCTTCCTTCCCAGACCAGACAAGAGCAAAAGAAGTGAACATCTGCATGTTGTTCAGTTACTTCAGTCACATCCAACTCTGTGATCCTTTGAGGGGGTTTCTTGGCAAAGAGCTTGGAGTGGTTTGCTGTTTCCTTCTCCAGCTCATGTTACAAATGAGGAAACTGAGGTAGACAAGGGTCTGCCTGGCTTACCCAGGGCCACACAGTGAGGAAATGCCTGAGGCTGGATCCGCACTTGGATCTTCCTGACTCCAGAGACAGAGCTCTGCCCACTGCACCACCCAGCAAGCCCTCTTTCAACAGGAGCCTTTCAGGTGACAGAAGGTGTCTGCTCTGTTCCCAAGTCTTGATCTTCACTGCCCCAGCTTCCCGAGGAGGTGTGCCACGATGCCCAGGGAGAGTAGGCCCTGCTCACTGGGGCTGGAGTCAGGCAAGAAGACCCTGCACTTCTGTCTTGGGCAGGGACATCTCAATGGGTGTTAAAAGGTTGTCCAATCACCACCTTTACTGAACAGCGAGCGAGAACAAGGCAGGGCAGCCTTCTTGGGCTGGGGAGGTAGGAGTGGGATTCCCAGCATCTGTGGAAGCTCAGCCATCCTGACCAAGCACCAGGAGGGCAGAGAGAGGGTGGGCAGAGACCAGGTAGGGATAGATCTGCTACCAGGGAAGGGCAGATGCTGTGGCTGGAGCCCCAGGAGGGATGTCTTCAGTGCCCCTGCCCCTATTCACACTGTCTACTGGCCTTAGAACCTCTACCTCCCCCACCCAGGTCTCACTGAATTATTGCCCAACCTTTAAAGCACATTTTAAATTCTTTCTCCTCCAGGAATTCAGGCCTAATAGGACTCCCCAGAGCTGGTGGTGGCTGCAGCTCTTGGATGGACTGACCCTGTTTAATCTACTGGGCTCTGGCAGGTTTGCAAGCTGTGGGACTGAGCTGGCCTGATCAATGAGTATGTGAGAACTCACCAGGCCTCCAAAACTAGCCAGCTCCAGGCCAGACTCCACATCCCATGCAGCCAGTCACCTCTGTCCTGGACAGAAGAATGAAATCAGAATCACTGTGGCTATTGGAAAGGGTGTGATGGTGTAAAGCCACTCAAGAGCAGCTTTCCAGAGGACTGCTGCTGTGAACAGCTTTCAAGGTTCTGATTACATAGTATAGCAAAGTCTCTATTTATTCAATAACAAATCAGAGCAAAACATTCACAGGAAATAAAGGTACAGCATTCACAATGTTACTACCTATCACAGAAAATCAAAATACAGCATTCACCATGTCACAACTCAACAACTTATCACTAAAATAGCCACATAGTTTTCAACAAAGTGGTCACATAGTTTTCAACAAAGTACAATCATTTGGTAACTCAATCATTCAATCATCCTTAAGGAGACTTGCCTCCTTAAGGGGCACACAGTGCAAAAGTCCAAGTTCTCCACCCCTCGGTCACAGTAAATCATAATCTTCTCAGTCAGTACACAGTATCCAAGTAAAGTCTTCTTTCAGCTTGATTCGAAGCTGGCTCTCAGCTTCCATGGTTCCTCTTCCATGGTCCCAGCTCCAACTGTCACCTCAGTTCAAACGCAGGCAGCTCCCATTCCTTTGTCCAGCTCCTTGTCCAATTCTTCATCCAGTTCCTGTTCCATATTGAAGCTGTCAGTGTCCAATCCACCTCAAGTCCTTCACAGTTCCTGTTTCTGGGAACACAAAGCTTAACAGAGCCACAATAATATTCATGCACATTGCTGGCACCATCATCACTTCACTATCTACCTGTGAAATCAACTCAGACCCACCAACAAGGTCTGAGAATTCAACACCAATCATGAACGTAGAAATCAACACAGACCCACAAACAAGGTCCAAGAGGTCAGCACAAATCATCAGTAAAGTCCCAGGACCTCCAAAACCCTCCTCTAGGACTTCTGTAAACAGACAACCAGAAAATCCTCTTTCAGGGCTTCCAGTAAGGTCCCAGGGCTTCTGTACAGTGTCACAAACAAATATCAATGCAGGCAAAGCAGACAAACAGAGTGCGGGGATGCCACAAGCTTTTTCCTTCTCAACTCTGTCACCACAAGAGTCCTCTTCTCAGTTCTGCTGTTTCTAGCCTGGGCCTCTCCTTGTATATGTCATTACCTGCTCCCCTTCCTGTGGCAGGAGTCTGTGAGTTCTAGGGTCCACAAGCTGTAGGGCTCACACGTTCTGTTCTTAACAGACTTGATACAAGGCTCAAAAGAAACTTGAACTGAAACAAGGTGTGAACTACTTCTGTGCTTGCCATTACAGGCAGTCAGCTGCCCTATGGAGGCTCCACTCACCATCTCCAGGGCCTCCACAGCCAAAACTCCCTTCCCCAGACAACATGCCCCATCTGCTGTGCTCTGATTAGCTTCATCTCTTGAAGGCTAGGGAATCTCCTCTTTTTTGTACATCTTTTTCCCAGTACCCAGCACTCCAGTCAGGAGTGGATGGAGAGAAGGAGGAAGGAAAGAGAGAGGGAAGGGAGGAAGGAAGGGAGGAGGAAAGGAAGGAGGGAAGGAGGAAAGGAAAAAGCACTTATCAAGTCCTTCCTGTTCACTCAGTGCTAAATGCCAGGGATATAAATAGGAAAACAAAGCTGGTGCCTGCCCTCAAGGAGGCCCCATTCCTTTTCTGTTCCCCACATCTAAGAGACTTTATTAATCCTCCATCCTCACTGGAGTCTCCACGATAGTGCAGAAGGTGAGGTGAGAGAAACAGCTGATCTGGCCCAGTAATGTTGACCATACAAAGCTGTGCACACAAGAGAACACAGAAACAACAGCCCAGACCTTAGAAAATCGGCACACACTGTTTGCTTTTTACTTCCCACATCAACTAACAGTTGGATCAGTGCAGCCAAGAGGGGAAAGAGTGTGTGTGTGTGTGTGAGTGTGTGTTTGTGTGTGTGCGCGTGTGTGTGTATATGTGTGTGTGTATGTGTGTGTTTTCATAGATATTGGGACAGATATTCAGGAGAGAAGTGAGACAGAGAGAGAAAGAGACAGAGGAAGGAGGGAGACGGAAAGAGACAGAGAGACAGAGATGGGAGAGAGATAGAAAGAGAGACACAGAGAGAGAGCCTGAGATGGGGGGACAGAGAGACAGAAAGAGACATAGATGGGGCAGAGAGACAGAAATAGACAGAGAGACAGAGACAGAAAGAGGAGGGGGGAGAGAGACAGAGAGAGACAGAGACTGTGGGTGACACTTCTTCACTTACTCATTGGCCAGGTGATGGTCATTTCCAAGAGAGGCAGGGATGCTCGCAGTTTGGAGCCCAGGGCTGTGCACACCGCCAAGGAGAGTGGCCAGCTCTGCCTCGAACTGGGCTGCCTGACCCATGGATCTTCACCTGCCTTAGTGGCTGGGGTTGGAGCTGCTGCCGGAGGGCTATGCTAATGAGATGACCTCCTCTTCATAGAGCTTGGGGACTTTGCCAAACATACCTCCTCTCCTCTGACCCTCCCAATGGCCCTGTGAGGCAGGACTCAATACCACTATTAATGATTATTATTTCCATCTTACAGATAAGCAGCTGCGTCTCAGAGAGTTTGGGCTCTTAACCACAAGTCCTGGGCTCTAGCCACTGAACCACACTTCCCTTCTCCCACAGGTGTGGAAAGAACGGCCACTCCAAGTGTTCTCACTGCCTTTACCAGAGTGACTGCAGACATGAGCTGGAGAAGCTCAGACTGTGCTGTCAGCAAACTGTCTGTACCTCTGCTGACTTCCAGATTTCCATCAAACACTCCAGCGCCTGAGGGGCCCCATCTGACGGTCTGTGGAAGGACAGCGGGCAGCCTTGGGCCCAGAGCAGTTTGCACATTTCCCTTGGTCGATGGAGATTGCCCGGAGCTATCTGAGCCTCAGGTAGCAATCTGCTCCTGGGCCCTGGGAAAGGACAGATGGAGAAGGCTGTGCAGCTAAGTCCCTCCCTGCCTGAGCTCAGACAAAGGGTCCAGACTCTGCAAGGCCTTAAGCCAAGAGAATCCTGGGCCCTGCTGGGACTCAGATGCTTGTCTCCATTTCACAGATAAAACAGTTGAGGCCTAAATAGGTCAGTGCATACCTGGAGGTAGCCAGGGGAGAGGTCTCAGACCCACCTTGTAGATGAGGTCTAGGGAAGGGAGGCATGGCCTCAGGGCCATCGTCCAGTCAGGGATAAAGTTAGGATTTGAGATCAGGGCCTCCTACCTCCAATCTTGCCCCCCACAAAGGGCATCTCTCTAGGTGGGACTCGTGACCACAAACCCCAACCTTGCATAGATCTGAGGGGCTACTGCTCAGTCAACCCCTCGAAGGAAACAGAAAGAAGACAGTATCCATGTGGGGAAGGGGGAGCAGAAGATGAGGTGCTTTGAGGTAGACCGGGGGCTGCAGGTAAAGATTCAGACCTTCACAACATGCATGTGCCCATGCCCACTGGGCAGATGAGCCAACACCTGCGGCCCCCAGGCTATGAATGGTCAAAGAGAACCAGGAAAGGCATGCAGGGCCTCCCAAAGAGGGCTCTGGAGACCAAAGGACCTCCTGGTCTGGTGTCTGGTGGTCAGGACTCAGAGCTCAGGGAGTAGGGGGCAGGTGGCAAAGGGCCCTGACCATACCCTGACCCCGGAGGGGAGAATGCAGCCAACCTCATCTTTCAGCTCAAGCCTCTGCCCTGACTTCCCAGGAATAATGGAAGTTTTGGGGTGATTTCCACCCATACCCACTGTCCCAGACTGAGGGAAATGGAGTCCCCCACATGTGGTACAGGCTGTGTCCACTTGGCCTGACCTGCCTTGGGATGAGTTCAATGCCAAGACTCCCTTAGCGTCCAGAAGGCTAAGAAGTGCCAGGGCCCCTGCAGGAGGCAGAGCACAGAGTGACTCTGGAAATCAGGCCTTGGACACTTTGTCCAGAAGGGGAGGATAAGGCTCTTACCAGGCTTGGGGGGGTGGGGAGAGAGAGGTGTTCCAAGAGGTTTTGCATTTTGGGAGCCTCTGTCACCAACTACAAAGTGAATTGGGTTGAAATCAGCCAGCCAGGCAGTCCATTGCCTCAGGGAAAGTTAAGAAAGGCTATTCTCTACCACTGCATTAAATAACATTATTGTATAATGTTTCCACCAAAGTAACCAAGCTTCCCACTGAAAAGTCCAGCAGACATAAATAGAGCCTGACATTTGGCCAGAGATGCATCTGTGGGGAGACCCGCTGGTCGCAGTTCCTGTGTGGTCAGCAGCAGGACTCGGGCATCTCCCTAGAGCCAGCCCCCGGGGCTGGAAAGGGCCAATTAAACCACAAAGGTCTGTGAGATGTGGAGGTGGGACATCCAGGGCTGCCTTAATGACCAGATGGACAGCCATGCCACATGGCTCAAGCTAAAGCAAAGGCCCAGAGGATGTGCCAGAGTCAGGCCGGTCGTGCTCAGCCTGCACTGGGCCACGGCCCCAGAGGACACAGACACAAGAGGCTTCAAAAGACAGTGAAAGGAAGAGGAAGAGCTCTTTAAAAGGAATCTTATCAAGAAGAGTCCTCCACAGGCCCTGTCTGCTGAGCTTCTCCATGACTGGCCTCACACTGGCAGTGACCAGGAGAACAGAGATGCTTGTCCAGGTGACTGAAGTTCAAAAACCCCACTGTGGAAGGGGGAGGGAGGCATTAACCATGCGGGCTCTCCTTCACTGGCCAGAGTCACAGTCTGCTGGGCAGCTGAGACAAATACGGAACCAATACCCAAAATGAGGAAGAATACGCAGGAGACAAAATAGATCACTGTCATTCAAGGATATTGATTCAAAATGTTAGACAAAATCCCATCAAAGAGATAATGGCAACTTATCCAAGAAATCACTTATTGTGACCAAGAGGGATTTAAACAGGGACTCAGGGACTCTTCCCCATTAGGGAAACATTCCCCATGGCTAACCATGGGCATTTAAAAACAGAACATGGTAAGCCACACTGCCCCCTTCCCCACCATCCCTGACCAGGGGTGATCACTGGCATCTGGGGTTTGGGTTCAGCTCTTTTCTTCTCTTGCTTCCAACGTAAGGCTGATTGAGATGGTGGTGACAGAGTGCTTGGAGAAGGCCACCAAGTCTAACACGACCAATGCTTCCAGTGACCAGAACATCATCCTGGTCCCCCTTTCCTCTTGGAAGCATGCTCAGGCCTGACATTGCTCCTAGCAACCTTGTGCATCCCTGAGCACAATCCTCTCCAGCCACGAGAAACAGAGCAATGGTGCCCAGAGCTACGTGTACAGCTCTCAGATGGGTGTCTGGGATGGGAAGGAGTTCCTCCTGGTGGACAGCAGTGTATGATGGGAAGGGAAAGGCCAGCCGTCTCCACCTCCAGCTATCTCATTCCCATCTACAGCAATGTGCTCAGTGTGGACTACATCAGGGCCCAGAGGGGAGAGGGTCAGGGGCAACCCCACTACTAGCAGATAAGAAGACCAAGAAGACTGAGACCCTCAGAGCCAAAAGAGATGAACACTACTACCCAAACACACACACATACTCACACAACTGATGCAGAAAAAGCCTTTCACAAAGTACAGCCATTTAGAAACCTATTGAAGGACCCATTTAAAAAATATTTTAAAAACTTAAAACCAAAAGGCACTACTGTATGCAACAGAGACACACCAGAAGATTTTCCAATAAATATGTGAGTGAAGCAAGGGTGCCCACTCTCCCCACTGTTCTTTAATATAGTTCTGGCAATTCTGACAATAGCAATAAGTCAAGAGAGAGAAATTAAAGGCACGAAGATATGTGAAGAGGAAATAAAACTACCTGCCGATAACATCATGGCATGCTCAGAAAATCCTAGGGAATTAACAAAAATATCGAGACAATAAGTTGCAGGCTATGAAAAAAATTCTCAAAAATCAATTTCTATATAATAATAATAACAACAACAACAAAAACCTAAAATCAATGACAGAAAGAGAAATCTCCTCCCAAATAACTACAAGATGCATGAAATATTGGAAATCCATCTACCAAAACATCTGGAAGACTGACATTACAAAGTGCTACTCAAACAAAGAACAACTTGAATAAGGAGAGGAATACTCAAGGCACATGGATGGACTGTGCCAATAATATTAAAAATGACAATATTACCAAAGTTAATTTATGATTTTAATGTTATACCATCAAATTATCAAATGGATTCTTTATAGAACTTGATAGAAATAATAACATTTATTTGGAAAAACAAAATATTAAGAATATCAAGCAAAATTACAAAAAGAGGCAGAAACAAAGAAGGAATAAACCTCAAACTATATTATAAAGAAAAACCATGAAGAAGAAGAAGAAGAAGAAGAGGAGGAGGAGGAGGAGGAGGAGGAGGGGGAGGAGAAGGGGAAGGAGGAAAAGAGGAGGAGGAAGGGGAGGAGGAGAAGAGAAGGAGGGATGGACACCCTTCTTAAATGGAGATGGGGGAGGTATGCTCTACTCCACCCTCCATTCAGAGGGGTCCTGGGTGGTTGAGAGTGCTGAGAAGGTATAAGCAACAAGGCTAAAATGGTCTCACATGCAGACAATTTTTCTGGGGTTAAGATGAAGAGTCCACATGAGTCCAGCAGCCACAAAGAAGCACGAGATGTGCACCATCCTGGCCCAGGAGACTCAGTCTCACCCCCTCCTGATTCTTGTAGCAAGGCTAATGGAGCTAGCATCACTCAGACTCAGCAGCAACTTTCCTTCCAACGGCACATCTCTCACCTTTGCACCGGGTGCCATTGTTCGGAATTGTTCTGTTATAATGAGAGTGTATTAGGATCAGGCCACACAGACCACATGTTTTGTCATCTGCTAGAAACCAGGATGGCACCCAGCCTTGCTCTCCCATTGGAGTTCACCCCAGCAAGCTCAGTAACTTTTCATGGCTCCCCGGGTGCCGGGCACACAAGCATGGGGTGAGGACAGAGTTTGGTGGTGATGTTCTTTCTTATAACCCTCTGGGCCCAAAAAGTGTCTGACGCCCAAGTCCAGACTTTTCTCCACTTCTCAGCAGGGAAACAACCTGAGAAGTTCTTCCAAACAAAACTGAGAATTTTCCAAGAAAAATGGTCCCTTTCCTAAATGGTTTTCTATGAAAACATTCTCTTGGATATTTTAAACAAATGTAAGATTTTAGCAATTTGACTTTTCGGTTTGGCAAAGTGACTCCTCCTAGAGAGAAAGGGGCTTGGGGGATAGAGCCCTGTCCTGGGGGTCAGGAGTCCTGGGTTCCAGCCCTGGCTCTGTGGATACCTTGAGGCATGATCTGGCCCTCTTTCCTCATTTAGACAATGGGAGACAGGATTCCAGTCTCCATGGATCCTGCCAGGTCCCTTTTCTGTGATCCAGGATCCAAAGCCTTGTCTCTGTAGCGCATTGTGGGTCTGAATCACACGTGAACTCATGCTGGGAAAACTGCCCGATCCCAGCAGTTCCCTGGAAACTGCTGAAAATCCGAACCCACCAACATTGGGGAAGGCTAGGCGAGCTTGCAGGGGGCCATCTGCCAGGTGCCTGGTGCGGCTGCAGAGGAGAGTCAGGGAAGCCATTGATCTCATTAGAAAGAGCCAAGTCAGGGGTAGATTTGCAGCTGATGGTGCTGAACTGTCCCAAGGCAAAGTTTGCGGCTGGGACAGTCTTGGGGTCCTTGGCTGTCCTGAAATGCTCCTGTGTCCGGTTTTGCAACACAGCCAAGAAGCAGGGGTCACAGCCAGCATGTGCCACCTTCCAGGGTTCCTGCTGGGCCTCTGTGTATGCCAGCTGGGCACCAGCCTGACCATGACACCCAGACAGAGCCCTTCCCAGGTTGTAACCTTCTAACCCCCACAGGAAGCTGCTTTCTTCTCTCCTTCAATCACTCAACAGGCATTTATCAAGTGCCAGCATTTCTAGGCGAGGTGCCAAGCCAGAGGAGGCAAAGACAAAGCCTCGACAATTCCGTGCTTTACCTGAGCCTCAGGAGCCATGTCATTTTACAAACGAGAAAGTGGGATGTGATAGAGGCAAAGCAACCTGTCCAGGTGCAGTAAAGAGGGGTGGGAGGAACTGAGCAGGGCAGGGATGGGGCTATACCTGTGCTTTCTTAAGCTCACTCTGGCACCTGTGAGAAGATACTCTGGTCCTGGGGAGAAGTCAGAGGAGGGGCCAGGGAGGAGGGGCCGAGGACGAGGAGGTCTGCTCTGGCAGAGGTCACTCGGGCCGGCTTGGCCATGGAAAGTGCCCCTGATGAGCACAGGGCTCCTCCTCAGTCCTCTGGTGGCCCCAGGTCAGTGAGGAGAAGGACAGCATCTCCAGATGTCTGCACACTTGATTGGCTGGAAATGAGGCCCCAGGCGGCCGAGCTTCCTCTCACCCTTGTCTGCTCCTCCTGCCTAGATAGATGATGGAGACACAGCACTGCCATGACTGTCTTTACCTGACCTCTGCTGACTGCTGACCGCGCCCCACTCTACCTGGGCAGCAGCCTCCTCACTACTGGCTGCCTTACATTGGGTGTCTTCCTTTTCAGAAGCGGGCCTGCTTTTCACAGCATGGTAGGGTTTACCTACCAGGGGAGGAGCTTGGCCCCCTTGTACCAGTTGACACCCGGTATATCTCACTCTACCGGGTGGATGCGTGTCTGTTTCTGGGCCTTGAGCCTGCAGCCAACGGGGCATCCAGAGTCCATGTCCAGGGACACAGTGACACCTGCTGGCCATTCCTCCCTTGGGGCAATGGGGATCCTTCTTTGCTAGGTACCCAGGCTTTCAGCTTTCTCAGTTTCACACACAGGGACAAGGCTGGGATGACAGGCATCTCCCAGCTGACTCTGCTCCAGCCCCAGAAGCATTGTCCTCTCTGCCCACTCAGAGAGGGGGGCCTCAGGGTCCTCAGCCTCCCTTCCTAGGAGTCCCTTCAGGGACTTGGCCCTGCAGGTGGTTTGGTCCTATGCCTCCAGGTCCAAAGAGTGTGTAGCAGGTGAGGATCATGTGGGGAGCCCTTCCTCTCTTGCCTTCAGGCCTCTGGCCTCCCCATCACCCAGGGGCAGAATCTGTCTCTCATACTTAAGCAGCCCCAATACTTTAGAGTGACCCGAATAGGGGAGGTGCTCCACAAGGAGATTCCATTAACAGGCAGAAGATAACCAGGTATACCCTACAAAGCAGACAACCTTGGGCGCCCTGGAGCAGACAGACCCACTGCTCCAGCACTGGCAGGATGCTGAGGGGGGTGGAGGGAGTACTGATGCCTCTCTATGTCCCTTGAGGACACTGTAGCCCAAGACAACAATGGTGAACAGGAGTGGTTCAGCCTCCTTGTCCACTGTCCCAGGACACCCAGCTGTTCCCATAAATACTTTGTTTCTGTCATTGAGACATCAGTCTAGGATGACTGGATGGCCTAGAGCAGCTGTGGTCATGGTCACTGAGCTGACCATGGGAAAGGCGTGACCTTCCAGCTGTCTTCAGTCTGGCCTCAGGAGTCAGCCAGAGGCATAATGGGCCTTTCCTCCTTCCATTTCCCACTGTCCACCCTCTCCCCTAGACACACACACACACACACACACACACACACACACACATCTCCACATTTTAGAATGTCGGCTGGGCACAGTCTCTCTGCCAACCTCAAACCCACTTGGGAGACTGACAAAGGGCCCGAGGAAGCTTGCATTCCTTTGGAATCAGTGATGAAGCCCTGACTAGGTGAAAGGCACAGGCTCAGTCCTCAGGAAGGGAGAGAGGGAGGTAAAAGCACCGACAATTCTCCCTCCCGCATCACAACTTTCCCCACCACTGTTTCCCTATATTGTGAGGTTGGCATAAGAAATTAAATGGAACTCTTGGGAGAGTTTTGGGGAAGCCGCAGGCGACACGCAGCCTGTAATGAAATACTTAACCCAAATTTTACAATAGAGTATTGTGAACACCCTGTGAAAGAGAAAGAAAAAACCCAGACTTGTTTGGTATGAAGGGAGGACCAAAATGTTTGATAGGGATTTTCCAGATGGGAGGGGGTGGCAGCACCCCTAACCCCCAGATGTGGAAGGCACAATCGGGATAAGCACCACTGAGGGCCGGGCACTGGGCTAAGCACATTACAAATATCTCACTTAGGTGGAAGACAAAGGTAGAGACACAGGCAGAAGTGGGGTCGCTCTGAGGCCCAGGTCACTGCTCGGAGCCATCTGCTAAGGACCGGCCCTCCCACACAGTCCCAACCCTCCAAGGATAGCTTCTTCTGGAGCATGGAAGACCATACCCTATAACTGAGTCTGGCTCCTCTCTCAGGGAGCAGCTTCTTAAAGGACACCCTCCCTCAGCAGCAGCTTGGGGTGGGAGGGGTCACTGCCAGGCTCAGGTGCCTAGCCAAGGTGAGGCTGGAATTAAGGTAGCATCATGTGGGGGAGAGAGCAACACAAAAGCCTCTGTCTCCAGGGTCAGGGTTCTCTTGGAGTGCAGCCAGTGTGTGTTCTGTGAGCACTGGACAGGGTGATTATCCATAGCCCCAGAGCCTGCAGTTTCACCCAAGAACCCTGGGCAGAGTGAATGTGCCTGAGAGGCTGTGGATTCTTCCTGAGCCAGATCTATGGATGTTTCCACCCAAGGATGGTCCAAGAGTTAATTATGCCCTTCACCTGAAACAGCCACTAAAACATCACCTACAAAGCCACCATCATTTAAAGGGTGTCCCCTACCACTAGATGCCCCAACAGCTCAGTGATCACTGCAGCTCACCAGCACACTGGGCTTTAACATTAGGGAGATTCTTACAACAATGCTGTCTGGGTTGGTGGAGGTTCTGTCACTCACCTTTTTCAGAGGAGGAAACTGAGGCAAACAGGCTAAATGACTTACCCAGAGCCAACTTTAAAGTCAGGGGACCTGGGCTCAAATCCTGCCTTTGCTGCCCCCTTCCCAAACGACCTCAAGAAAGGCATTCAAGCTCCCTGGGCTTTAGTTTCCTATGAACCTAAGACCACTGCTGGTCAGCATCTGGTCAGAGGATGAAGAACTCAACCTATGGTCATTCTGATGACAATGGTGATCTAGTGATGGCAGAGCTGAGCCCAGCAGAAGGGGATGAGAAATGCACTGGCCCTGCATCTATCCAGGGAGTGAGGGATGCTGTCCCCAAATCTCTGGGCCCATGGCAGTCTGCCTTGTCAAGGTTACCTTTTGGCCAGTCTTTTGGCAAGCCCAGTCTGAGGCTTGAAACATTCATTAGGTTGTTTTCTGTTTTGATGAAACTGTTATTGTTAATGAGATCTGAGCCATTCACCTAACCTCCATAGTTTCTTTGTTTAATAATTAAATTTCATCTACTCTTGAAGTTGTTGAGATAAATACCCTGTGCCCCTAATTCTGACATGTGATGGTTCATTCTCTAGTCCTCACTGCTATACTTTGGCGAGGATCTATCACAGCCTCACCTTCGAGGAGAGGACTTCTCCTGCTTCATTTTTATCATGTGCCAGCTAATTTTTGTGGCAGCTTCAGTAATTAATCTTTCCCCCAGTTCTCTTGTCTCCAGGCTTATCAGAGAAGAGTGCTTTGTTCAAAAGCAATGCGCTGCCCCTGGCTATGGATTAAGGAAATTATGAGGAATGTGCCAAACTCTGGAATCTTCAGGGCCTCTCACCCCCAGGTAGGTGAGAGACCCACCTGACAATCCACACAGAGAACAATAAAGGGATGAATGTTTCTCGTTTCAACTGCACTGTGCCATTGGCTGGTAAGCCCGCTGGTTTTGTCCACAAGTTCTTACATCTTGAACAGACAGCTGACAAACAATGAACTTGACCAAGAATTGGCCCAGAGGGGGAGGGCAGGACTGACCACCCTTGGAAGAGGGGGCAGCATGTTCAGTGGAACCATACTGCTCCCTGATGACAAAAAGCAAAAATAAGACTTAAGAGCAAACAAATCTTTTTTTAATATCAATATTCTTCCTGTGATATTGCAGGGCTGCAAATTCTGCTAGCAGGGGAAAGAATGAGTGGACAGGCTTTCATCATTATTAGCATCATCGCCACCATCATCACCACCATCGTCATCACCACCATCATCATCATCACCATCATCATCATCATCACCATCATCATCATCATCACCATTATCATCACCATCATCATCATCACCATCATCATCATCATCACCATCACCATCACCATCATCATCATCATCATCATTATCATCACCATTATCATCATCACCATCATCATCACCATCACCATCATCACCATCATCATCATCGTCATCACCATCATCATCATCACCATTATCATCACCATCATCATCATCCCCACCATTATCATCATCATCATCACCATCATCATCACCATCATCATCACCACCATCATCATCATCATCATCATCATCATCACCATCATCATCATCACCATTATCATCACCATCATCATCATCACCATTATCATGACCATGATGGTGGATGATGATGATGGTGATGATAATGATGATGATGATGATGATGATGATGGTGATGATGATAATGGTGGTGATGATGATGGTGATGATAAGGGTGATGATGATGATAGCGATGATAATGGTGATTATCATCACCATCATCATCACCACCATTATCATCATCACCATCACCTTCATCACCATCATCATCATCACTATCA
>CM053589.1:208527107-208540342 GCA_028646515.1 Pseudochirops corinnae | reverse complement strand
GCAGGGGAAGAGTGTTAGTTTGAAACCCCTTTCACACCCTGTGGATTAGAGCCTCTCCACAGTTCTGCAACTTGGCCGGAAAGGTAGTGATAGTGCGCATGTTTCTGTTTTATCAATGAGAAGACAGGTCCAGAGAGACAGAGTCACTTCCCAAGGGCACCATGGGGGTCTGGGGATTCACATCTAGAACTGTGCACCTCTGCTCCAATGTTTTTCCATTTGGGCATTTGGTCTGGAAGAACACGAGTGAGAAGAACAGTCCTTGGCAGCACTCAGCCCTCCCCTCCATCTCCTGCCTGGGTTCAAGTGCAATGAAGCCTGGAGCTGGAAGGAAAGCCTGGCAGGGAAACAGGGGTCGTGTTAGAGGCCAGTATGACCCCTGTGCACCTTTGACCTCAGCAATGTCAGTACTTCAAAATCATCCCTTTTCTCAGGGCAGCTGGGAAGAGGTGAAGGAAATGGGGTGACTTACCGGAAGGAGAAGCTTCTAATCTCCCTTCCCCACCCCATGAACACCAGACAAAGCCAAGGAGCTTTTCTTTCTGTCTCTGTCTCTGTCTCTGTCTGTCTCCCTTCCTGCCCTCAATCAGTGTAGAGAACTCCCAGTCAGGGCACTCCCTTCCCCAGGCTGAGGGGCAGCCTCTCGGCATCTTCGAGGCTTTCTTGGGGGTCAGCATTGAATGGTGAAGTGATTCCCTGAGTCACGCAGTGACTATGTATGCTATGTATCTGAGGTGGGATTTGAACCCAGGGCCAGCTCTTTATGCAGCATATCCAAGTTTTTCTCAGCAGCATCTCTGACATCATGGGAATAAAACCCATGTGCAAATCAGAGGCTCCATGTCCTCGTTTCTTCCCCCACGTCTTTGGAAGTCTCTGTGGCCTCCTAGATGTGGGCTCACCATCCTCCCAATCTTCCTCTTCCCATCCCATGGGCTTCCTCCACCAAGGGCCCCCTCCGCGTGGGGGAAGGCAGCTTCCTGGAGAGCTCTCCGGACGTCCCTGGGGAGGACGGCTGCCCTTGCTCCCTGGATTGGCCGTAGGAATGGCGTCAGCGCCTTTGTGAAAAAGTCACTTTTATTCTGAGCTTAAAAATACCAAGTAAAATGGCATTTTACAGACATCATAAAAGAGAAAAGAAGGATTTCACAGGAAACTTGGGGGCTCCTGTGGGGATGGCTCGATTTTCTTTTACAGAAAAGTAATCCTTGACTGGTCTGCTCCCTGGGTTTCCTTCTCTTCTGCACATGTTTAAGTGTGATGCCTCGATGGTCCTTCCTGCCTTTCCTCCCTTCTTTCTCTCCCTCCCAACCCTCCCCCCTTCCTTCCCTCCTTCCTTCCTTCCCTCCTTCCTTCCTTCCCTCTCTCCCTCCCTCCCTTCCTTCCTTCCTGCTTTCCTTCCTTCCTTTCTACCTTCCATCATTCTTCTCTTCCTTCCCTCCATTCCTTCCCTCCTTCCTCCCTTCCCTCCTCCCTCTTTGCCCCTTCTCTCCCTCCTTCCTCCTCCCTCCCTCCTTCTCATTCTCTCCCTTCCTTCCTTCCTGCCTAACTTCCATCCTCCCTCCCTCCCTCCTTCCCTCCCTCCATTCCTTCCATCCTTCTTGCCTTCCTTCCCTCCATTCCTTCCGTCTTTCCTCTCTTCTCTCCTCCCTCCTTGCCCCTTCCCTCCCTCCTTCCCTCCTCCCTTCCCTCTTTCCTTCCCCTCTATCCCCTCTTGACCTACCTCCCAGGGAAGGGGAGGGAGAAGAGAACCATGACCAAACTCTTGGGCAGATATACACAGTGAACAGAGACACAGTAAGTCCTTCCATGGATCATTGGTCGTGGTGTTGGAGATTCTGGCTCCACACCCTCTATTCACTCAAGTTTCCCCTGGTCTCTGTAACTCTCCATTTTCACTTTTTGTTTGTTTCTTAATGCACAGTAATATTGCAATATAGTAACATGCCATAGTTTGTTTAATCATTCCTCCCCCTTTGGGGTCTCTACCAAAAAAAGCTGCTATAAAATGTTTGTGTCCGTATGGGCCTTTCTCAGATCGCTTAAAGGGTATAATAAGCCTGGTCCCAGCAGAACAGGACCAAAGGGGAGCCAAGCTTTAGATGCAGACTGTTGGCCTTTCTAGACTGGCTGGACCAATGCCCAGCACCACCAACAATGTGTGTATGTATATGTGTGTGTGTATACATGTGTGTGTGTACGTGTGTGTGTATATGTGTGTGTATTAGTGAGCCTGCTTTCCGGTAGCCTCTCCAACATTTGTGGTTATCTTTTCCAATCATCTTTGCCAGTCTGATGGATGTGAAGTGAAACTTCAGAGTTGTTTCAATTTGCATTTCTCTAGTTCTTAGTTTTTTGGAGCATTTGTTCTTATGTTTTTAGAAGAGCTAGGGTTTGATAACCAAGTTTGCTCTTATCCATTGAAATCAATGCATCATTGACTTAATATGTGTGTCCCACTCAGACAGCCTCTAATTATTTCAAGGAAAAGATGAGTAAATTCTGGGGAGAGAAGTAGGTGAAGTCCTGGAGCTAGGGACCCCAGGGTCCCTCTCCAACCCAGAGAATCTGACAAAAGGTAACCAGATGAAGGACCTAAAGAGAATTTGGGGAAAGTCGGACACGACAGAATTCTATCCGGCACTGAATTGGGACTGAAGTCTACACATGCTCAACTGTGCATGACCCCCTTTGGAAAACTGACCAAGCTGTTGTTGTTCAGTCCTGTCTGACTCTTCATGACCCATTTTGGGGTATTTTTGTTTGTTTGTTTGTTTTTTGCAAAGATACAGGAGAGGTTTGCCATCTCCTTCTCTGGCTCATTTTACCAATGAGGGAACTGAGGCAGAGTGAAATGACTTGGCCAGAGTCACACAACTAGGAAGTGTCTGATTTGAACTCAGGTCTTCTTGTAAAAGTGACATCTGCTGGGCCAAGTAACTATCCTAGGCGACAATGACCAAGCTGTAGGGCATTTAGAACTTTGCCATCAAATACCAAATCCATCCTTTTGGACCACCATGCAATCAAAATGTTCATCCACAAAGAAGAAAGAAGCCAAGCTTGAGTGTAGAGTCAGCAGTCCTAAATGACTGAGGGGGTGGGGCGCTAAAGACCAATCATAACAATAGATAATTTCGAAAAATACAACCATGAGACAAGCTCATACTTTTGGAAGGCGGCCAGCACAATCCCTAGAGGAACATTCATCTCTCTAAACACTTTGCTTAACAAAGAAAGAACAAGTCACTGAAGTGAGATTGCAACTAAAAATAATCATAATGAAATAGGAAAGGAACGACTAAACACAAAAACGGAAATTCTGGAAAAATCAAAAAATAAACAAATTCAGCTTCTAAATAAAGCTCGGGGCTGTTTTTGCACCCAAATTAGATTAACTCAGCTAATTTGACTTTAAAAGGGGAGAAAAGGCAAGTTAGCATTCTAATGAAAATAGAGGTTTCACAATAGAGAAGGGGGAACAAAGGAAATTATTATAAAAAAAATTCCCAATGCTGGGACAACTAAACTGGTCGAAGTAACAGCTGAATATTTACAAAAACATAAAATGCCTAGAACAAGAAATAGAAATTTTAACTACAGTAGTCCAGCTTCAGAAAAACCAAACAAGCCATCAATGATATCTCAAAGAAAAAGGGCCGGGACCAGATGGATTCACAAATGTATTCTATAATCAGACATTCAAACTTTAACTCCCATATTGTGTGTTCTGTTTGCATAAGCAGAAGGAAGGCATCCCACCAAACTTCTCCAGTAAGATAATATGGCTCTTTAAGCAGAGATGGATAAAGCAGACAAAGAAAACTACAGGCTGGTATCTCCAAACTGGGGCCAAAATAGTGAATAACATAATGGCAACATCTCGCCAAGATGATCAACTATGACCAGTTCAGATTTATGCTAGGGATATAACACAAGCTTGCTTCAATATAAAGAAAACTGTGAAATAATAGACCCCATTCATCACCAAAAAAATATTTTAAAATCACATAATTATATAAAGAATGCTGAAAAAAGCTTTTGATTGAATGTGCACTCACGTATGTTACAGCCGATCACGAGATCTTCTCTACGTTGCAATCTAAACCAAGACCCCCTCTTAACATTGCTGGAGAGATGCCAGTGGGCTTCCCAGGGAGGCAAAGTCAGGCTCTCTGTTATTATCACTGCTCTCATTTAATCTGTCTTTAGGTAAGGTAGTTATTGCAAATGGACAGAATAAAGTCGTTGAGAGAAGAAGCAGATGCAGAGATAAAACATCGTGATCCCTTTAGAGATTCAACCAAAAAAATGATTTGTACAGCAATTTCACCCCAGTAGCAGGATATAAAGTGAAACCCACAGACTTCAGTCTTTCTGTGTGTTACCAACAAAACTCAGCAGGAAGAAAAGGAAAAGAAAACTCCATAGAAATTCATTATGGAATGTGGAAGACAGAAAACACCCGTAAGTCTGCCTCCGAGGCACACTCAGGAATTATGTAAATACAGCTACATTCTTTACAGAAATTAGAGAATAGTTTTTTTTAATCTTCTTTGTTAGATATTTCACATTTACATGTAATAAAAATTTAACAATCATTAAAAAAAAAAAATTTGAGTTTCAGATTCCCTTTCTCCCATCTCTCCCCGCTCCTTGAGAAGGCAAGCAATTTGATCTTGATTTAGGGTTAAGGTTATACATGTGAGATCATGCCAAACATATTTCCATATTAGCTGTTTTGCAGAGGAATGCACAAACAAAATGAAACAATTAAAAATAAAGCTTAAAAAATGTCTGCTTCAATTGGCATTCAGAGTTTATCAGTTCTCTCCCTGGAGGTGAAGAGTATTTTTCATCCTGGGTCCTGTGGAGTTCTATTGCTGAGAGTAGCTGTTTTTCCCAGTTGATCATTGTACGATATTGCTGTCACTGTGTACAATATTCTCCTGGTTCTGCTCACTTCACTTTGCATCAGTTCATATTGAGTCTTTCTAGGTTTTTTAAAAATTTTCTGAAAGCACCCTGTTCATCATTTCTTATAGCATAGTCATATTCCATCACAGTTATATACCACAAAGTGTTCAGCCATTCCCTACTGATGGTCATCCCCTCAATTTCCAGTTCTTGGCCACCATAAAAAGAGCTGCTGCTATAAATGTTTTTGTACATATAGATCCTTTTCTTTGATCTCTTTGGCATATAGATCTAGTAGTGATATTGCCGGGTCAAAAGGTATACACAGTTTAATAACCCTTTGGATATAGTTCCAAATTATTCTCCAGAATGGTTGGATCAGTTTACAACTCCACCAGCAACAGTGCATTAGAATCCCAGTTTTCCCACATCTCCCCTAAAATTTGTCATTTTCCATTTCTTTCATATTAGGCAATCTGATAGATGTGAAGGGGGATACTCAGAATTATTTTCATTTGCATTTCTCTAATAATAATTTAGAGTATTTTTTTCTGTGACTATTGATAGTTTTGTTTTCTTTTTTTTCTGAAAATTGTCCATTTGTGTCTTCTGATCATTTATCAGCTGGGGAATGGTTCTTATTTTTAAAGATTTGGTTCTGTTCCCTATATATTTTGAGAAATGAGGTCTTTATCAGAGAAACTTGCTGAAAAGTTTTCCCCCCAGTTTCTTGTTTTCCTTCTAATTTTGTCTGCATTAGCTTTGCTTGTACAAAAGCTTTTTAATTTTATGTAATCAAAATTATTTATCCTGTCATCTCCTCTGTCTCCCATTTAGTCACAAACTCTTCTCTTATCCACAGATCTGACAGGCATGTGCTCCTGATTTACTTTTGTATCACCATTCACATCTAAGTCATTTATCTGTTTTGACCTTGCCTTGTTCCATGACATGAGATGTTGGTCAGTGCCCAGTTTCTGCCAAAATGTTTTTTTCATTTTCCCAGTTTGGTCACATAATGAGTTCCTGTCCCAAATGCTTGGGTTTGGGGACTTACCAAACACTAAATGACTATGGTCATTTACTATCGTGTACCTAATCTATGCCACTGATCTACCATTCTGTTTCTTAGTGAGTACCATGGTCTTTTGATGATTACTATTTAATAAAATAGTATGAGATCTGGTACTGCTTTGCCTCCTTTTTTCCCACTGATTCCTTTGGTTTTCTTGATGTTTTGTTCTTCCAGATGAATTTTGTTATTAGTTTTTCTAGCTCTATAAAACAATTCTTTGGTAGTTTGATTGGCATGCCACTGTGTAAATGTATTAATTTAGGTAGCATTGTCATTTTTATTATATTGACTCAACCTACCCATGAGCAATTAATAATTTTTTTCACAATGGTTTAGATCTGTATTTGTGTGAAAAGTGTTTTGTGATTCTATTCATATAGTCCCTGGGCTTGACCTGGCAGGTAGACTCTCAAGCATTTTACATTGTCAGTAATTATTTTAAATGGAATTTCTATGTCTATCTCTTCTGGCTAGATTTTTTGGGTAGTACATAGAAATGATGATGATTTGTGTGGGTTTATTTATATCCTGAAACTTCACTGAAATTGTCCATTATTTCAACTAGTTTTTAGTATATTTTTCTAGGGTTCAGAAATAAGAAAAACTTCAAATAAGTAGGTATTAATTGCTCATTGTTAAACTGTGCTGATGTAATAAAATAGCAATACTAACTACATTAATCACAGACTTAATGTCCTACCAATTGAATTCTCAAAAGGTTACTAGACAAAATAACACAATTCATCTGGATGAACAAAAAATCCAAATTTCAAAGGAAATAGTGACAAAAAGGGGAAAGACAGGGTGAGAGGGGGTGCTGCAGTCCAGATCTCTCAGCAAAACTATAACTTTTCATAGACAAAATGATCCCTGAAGCCAAAGAAGTAAGTTAGTCCCCAGAGCCACCAACCAATGACAGGGAGTTTTCAGTAAGCTGTTGGACTCCTGCTTTGCAGGAGGGTGGGGAAGAGCTCTTCTGACTTAATAAAGACACCTTGGAAAGAAAACAGTCTGCTGGCAGCAGTGAGGGTCCCATCAGCATCTCCTACCACAAGGACCAAATGTGCGAAGAACTGAGGAAGAGAGTCCCAGACCAATGGCCTTTTTTGGGACGTGGGATTAGGGTCAGGTGTAGAGGCAGAAGCAGAATTAGTCAGAGGTGAATTTTAGGTTAGTTTGCAAAGATCGAAGATCAGAGTAGAAGCAAATTTGGAAGGAAAAAAAAAAAAGAGTAGTTAGGGGAAGAGCCCTTGTGGAAGGGAAAGGAATGAGCACATGAGATTCAGGGAAATGTTTGCACTACATAAACTTACCAAGCTTTGGCAGAAACAATCAACGAAATTAAAATGAGAAAGAAAACAGAACTGGGAAAAATCTTTGTGGCCAGTTTCTCTGATAAAAGGTTGGTATTCAAGAGAAATAGGGAATCGATAGAATTTGGGACAGCTGGGTGGTGCAGTGCATTGTGTGCCAGGCCTGGGTTCAAATCCAGCCTCAGACACTTACTAGCTATATGGTCCTGGGCAAGTCACTTAGTGTGTTTGCCTCAGTTTGCTTCTCTGTAAATGGGGGTAATAACAGCACTGACCTCCCAGGGTTGTTGTGAAGATCAGTATAATAATTGTAAAGCACTTAGCACTAGTAGTTGTTACACAAATGTTAGTTGTTACTATCATTGTTATTCCCCCTGAGTGTGATTAAAAAAAAAAAGAGCAAGTGCCTTCCAAGAGACAGGCAAACGGACCACAGCCCTTCGAAAACTTGTTCCGAATCACTAAAGAAGAAATGCATCTTAAAACAATGGGAGGTCCCACCTCTCAGTCAAGGGAATTGCAGTCAACATTCATTAAGCTCTTGCTGTAGACCAGGACGCTGCCATGCTGCCGGGTTCCTTTCCTTTCATGATTTATTGGGAGGCAGGGCGGTAGGGGAGCAGGGCCCCAGGGGGTGGGCAGCTCAGGGCTTTCGGGCCAGGGACTTCCCCAGAGCCGCAGAGGATGAGTGGCCTGGCTTCCCGACTGGGAGAACTCTCACCTGCTCCAGCCTCATGTCTTCTTTTTGCAGAGAGCTCTTGGAATGTTACCTGGAGGCTGGCAAGATGGAGGCTGCTGCGAAATTCTGTACTAGAGCGGCACCGTTTATCAAGACGAATGCCCCACACAGATACCAGTGGATCTTTTCCATCATGGTAAGGTGACCTTTGAAAGCACATTCAGATTGCCATCCTGTTTATATGGAAGTCAGTGAATTCAGAAGGGGGGGGGCGTCCCTTGAGGCGTTCAAAGGAGGTGCTAGCAGGCAGAGGGTGCAGAGGTGCTGGGGGCTAGCTGGGTGCTGCCCCAAGTCCTGAGGAGCCTGGCCCTTGACATGACCTCTCCTTGCAGCACCTTATAGCCCAGTTAATAACAACAACCAGCATTTATCCAGCACCTAGTGTGCTGATTGCTTTTTGCAAACATTCCATTTGAAGCTCACAACCCTGGGAGGTAGGTGCAACTATTACCTCCAATTTACAGTTGAGGAGACTAAGGCAAAGAGAGGTCGAGTCGTCACACAGCTGGATCTGAAGCCAGATCTTTCTGAATCCAGACCCAGCACTTGATCCAATGCACCAAGTAGCTGCCTCAAGTGCACACCCAGCTAGGAAGGAGAAGAATGGATGCAGATGCCGGGAACTGGAGGGCTGGGGAGGAGACGGGCATTGCCATCCTCTGCTTCAGCGCTGCTCAGCACATGCCTGGAAACCTGCTTGGCAGGGGAGGAGGGGGGAGGGAGAACCATGAAGCGGATTCTGAGAGCTGGGGGGAAAGGACTGAACACAGCCCCGGCGACAAGCTTGGAGAAGGGCCGTTTGCGCAGCCGCGGGGGCCGTGGGTGTGGAGCCCGCAGATAATGTCCGCTTTGTTTGTTCAAGGTGCTGCTTGCTTTGGCTACATTTCTTTGCTCTGCCCTTCCCTTTATTGTCTGTTCTAAGAAATAGCTTTGTGGAGGGAAAAGGGAGAGAAGCACACTGGAAGTGAAGGTTATGTAAAAACATTCTATCAGTAACGTTATGTTTAAAAAGCTAAACAACACCGGAAAGAGTAGATTCTGGACTGGTGTGATTTGGTGGGAAAGACCAGCCTGGGATCCTGGAGAGGGGCAGTAAGAGGGGAGGCCATATGTTGGGGATCAGCTAGAGAGCAAGGGGGTCATAGAGATGCCCAATATAGGATGGGTCATCCCTAGGAGGGAGAGCCAGCCTTGTTTTGTCCAGAGGTCAGAACTAGGAGAGGGTCAGGTGAGGATTACAAAGAAGCAGGTTCAATCTTGATATCAGGGAAAACTTTCGAGATGAGAGCTCTCCCAGATTGGAGACTGCCCTCTCCTACCACCTCACTGAAGGCTAGTAGACAGCTCTGGGAGTTTCTAACTCTAGGTGGGATCCTCCAGGCAGTGCCCGGATACAGGTCAGTGTGTATGCCAGCTCAGTGGATACAGCACCAGGCCTGGAGTCAGGAAGACCTGAATTCAAATCTAGCCTCAGACACTTCCTAGCTGTGTGAACCTGGGCAAGTTACTTCACCCTATTTGCCTCAGTTTCCTCATCTGTAAAATGAGCTGGAGAAGGAAATGGCAAACCACTCAGGTATCTTTGCCAAGACAACCCCCAATGGGGCCACGAAGAGTCAGACAGACTGGACCAAACAACAAGTGAGAGTGTGTAGTGAGGGCTGTGTGACAGTGTGTGAAATTGGCTCGTTTCTACCCCGCACAGACTCCCTGGAGAGGTCCAGGACAAGCTCTCTGGGCAGCTCCCATGGCTAGGCCGAGCCAGTGGTGCCTCTAGCCCAGAGGGTCACTGGCCGTTCTCCGTTTGTATCCCAAGAGCCGAGCTGAATGCTGCGCTCAAAAGGGGGCTCTGCCCTATCTGGGGAAGGCTCCTTGAGCTGGGCAAGAAGCTGTCCAGGGTAGGAGCAGGAGCGAGGTCCACCCCGGCTGCTGTGCCTTCCGTGACCCTACCCCGCACCAAGATGTCCTGGGACACGGGCTTGGGCTAGCTCTAACTGGGTGGACTCAGGACTACCCTCGGTCTCGGTTAAGGTGTGACTGCCAAGTGTCCCCAGGCGCGGTCAGCAAGACCTGGGGAGGGGCCAGGGACCAGAGGAGAAGCCTGAGGATCCGGGGCGGGGCCTGGGCATCAGGGGAGGGGCCTGGGGAGCAGGGGAGGGGCCTGAAGGGCGGGAGAAGGGACGGGGGAACGTTTTCAGGCGGCGACATGTCTGCTTCTTTCCCTATCAGGTGCGGCACAAGCTCGCGGACGTGACAAAAATCAAAGAAGAAATGGAAGGTTCCATCAGCTTGTCCATCCTTTTTAACATTAACACGTTAAAATCGTGAGTAGTCGCCGGCGACCTCCTCCCCAAATCCCTACAATAACAAACCTTCTGAAGCCACACTAAGAGTGAGGCCCGGGGTGGGGGTCCTGCCGGTGAGAGTGGGGGCTGCCCGGGGCAGCAGAAAGAGCCGCGCTGCTCACGGCGCTCTGTTACTCATCTGGGCAGCGCGGCGTCACCAGGCACCGAGCCTTGGCGCGGAGGCGGTAGGCGGCAGTTCTAACCTCGCCCCAGATGCTTAATAGTTGTGGGGCCCTGGTCAAGTCACTGCCCTTCTATTTGCCTCAATTTTCTCACCTGTAAAATGAGATAACAGCCCCTCTCTCCCAGGGTTGTCGTGAGAACCCTAACCCTAAATTCGTAAATGCCAGAGCCTGGCACATAGTGAGTGCTGAGAAAATGTTGACCATTGCTGCTACTGCTGCTTGTATATGTCTCTCCCTCCCCCTTTCTTCATCTATTTCTCTCCCTCTTCCTCTTCCTCTCTCTCTCTCTTTCCCTCTCTCCTTCCTCCCTTCTTTCTCTCCCTCCCCTCTGTCTCTGACTGTTTCTCTGTCCCTTTTTCTCCGTCTCTCTTTCCTCTTCCTCCTCTCTCTTCCTCTTTTGTCTTTCTCTCTCTTTGTCTCTCTCCTCCCTCTTTCTGCTGTCTCTGTCTGTCTCTCCTCTCTGTCTCTCTCTCACTCTGTTCCCTCCCTCTTCTCTCTCTCCTCCCTCTCTCCTCTCTTTCGTTCTTCTCTCTCTCCTTCCTCCTTTCTCTCTATCCTTCCCCCTCCCTCTCTCTCTCTTTCTCTCTGTCTCTCTCTGTCTCTGTCTCTCTGTCTCTGTCTCTCTCTCTCTGTCTCTGTCTCTCTGTCTCTGCATCTCTCTCTCTGTCTCTGTCTCTGTCTCTCTCTCTCTCTTACTCTCTCCCTTCTCCCCCCTCCCCCTTTCTCCCTAAGGATTTGATTCATTCTGGGGCAGTGATTGGAGAGGCTGGGGTCAGTCTTAGCACTGGAAAGGCTAACAGCAGGAGAGATGAAGGCTCAGAGCTTGCATCTGGAATAGTGCCAAGACCCCAGGCCTTCTCCTTGCTGTCCCGCCTCTTGTTGAAAGGACAGAGAAGAGACACCAAGACCTTGGCTCTGGGTCTCAGACGGGGACAGAATGGACTGTTGGAGGAGACCGGGACTCATGCTCTGCTCTACAGTCATTAAGGCTCCCCCAGCTCGAAGGCTTTGTCAGGTCCCTCCAGGTTCCATGTAGCCCTGACTCAAACCAAGGCTGAGGGGCTTTTCTTCTGACTCTGAAAGGGGATAGGCTGGAAGAGGCTAGGGGAGTCGGGGTTCTGCCCCCCAGATTCCTAACTGAATCATCTTGTTCAGGCAACTGAACAAGAAATTGTCCCAGCAGGAGACTACCAAGTACCTGAAGGAGGCCTATGACTTCCTCCAGCAGTATCAGGACCAAGAATCTGTTAAGGATGAAAAGTGAGTGTCCTGGATGGAGAGGGTCTGGCTGGGGCTGGGCCAGGAACTGCCTTGGGGAGTGGCCTCTGGGCCTAGGTAAGGTCATGAGAATCTTTCCCAAGGGGAAGTCCACCTTCACAGAAAAGGATTTGCCCCCCTACTCAGAGTATTCCCAGTACATGTGTGGTCACCCCCAGGTCCCATGGAGACAGAGCCAGCCTCACCTGCCCAGGTGGTCAGGAGGTGGCTCCAGGTGGCACCTCCTGCTGGAAGCCAGCTGGGCATCTGACTGTGAATTGTCATCAGCAAGACCTGCTTTCCCACCTGGCAGCATGCAGAATCCTTGCTCAGGCTGCAGGGTTGGGAGGGAGGGGTGTGGCTCTCCTTGGGGCTTCATTAGAATGAAACAGTGGCTGGGGAGGACAGAAATGGAGGAGCTGGCCCAGAAACTAATCAGGGAGGGTCTGGGGTGGCCTTGCCCTGTGTGGCTCCCTCAGGGAGAGGGAAGATGGGGGGCAATTCCTCCTGGAGCCCCTGAGGCCAGGACGCCCCACCCCTAGGCACTCAGCCATGCCCTGGTGCCCTGTTTAATGGTCTCCTTTCACCCCCCAGAATCCGGCTGCTCTTAGAATTAGCTCGTTTTTCATTGAGCTTGAAGTGCCTTGAAATTTCCAGAGACTGCATCGCAGACCTGAAAGCCATGAAGCAGACAGTGAGTATCGGCATGGTCCGGGTGGGAAGCAGGGGCCGCCACAGTCCCCAGTATTCCCTGGGTGCAGGTAGTGGCCCCCCTGAGGACCTGCCAGAGCCCATCAAGTTTGAGGAGAGAGGCTGGGCCAAGCGCAGAACTTGGAGGCAGAAGGACCCCAGATGGAGCCTCCATCTGACGCTAAAGATCCAGTCATTAGCCTCTGGGCATCTCAGTGTTCCCCTCTGTGAAATGGCGACAATGAGAACACCTGCCTCACAGCGGGGGCTGATCTAAGAATGAAATGAGAAAGAGCTGCTCTGGGGGCCAGGAAGGCCTGTGTTCAAGTCTGGCTCTGGCCTGCTCTGGCTTCTGTGACCCTGGGCAGGTCAAGGTCACTAAGACTAGGGGATAGTAAGGAGGTGCTGATGGCCTCGGCAAAGGGAGTTTCCCCACTTGGGAGTTCCTCACCCCAGGGAGATCACAGACTGGGTCCCAAATAAGTATTTTTGGGGGGGAAGGCAGGACAATTAGGGTTAAGTGACTTGCCCAAGGTCACACAGCTAGTAAGTGTTAAGTGTCTGAGGCCAGATTTGAACTCAGGTCCTCCTGACTCCAGGGCTGGTGCTCTATTCACTGTACCACCTAGACCCTCCCAAATAAGTATTATTGAGAAGATCATTGGTATTATTATCTGCCACCACCCTCCCCACCACCCGAGTTCAGACCCCCCC
>CM053589.1:208504105-208519792 GCA_028646515.1 Pseudochirops corinnae | reverse complement strand
GGCGCCACAGGCTCCACATGACCACATTCAGCCTATTAGGGAACAGAGTATACTTTCAAATATCCAAGGGTCCTCAAAGTCACGTAGCCACATTAGCAAAGGGCCTAGGGGCAGGGAAGATCTTCAGATTCCCATAACATGGGGTATCAGCCCTCAGCAGCAGATTTGGGAGCATTTTTTATCACTGTAGCCTCAGCACCTGCATACAGTGGCTATTAATAAATGCGTGCTGGGTGGAGCTGGTAGCTATGCATAGCCTTCTTGGATCTACTGCCCTGGTGAAGAGCGCTGCCTGGAGTTATCCCATGGGGGCCAGTAAGGCAGGGGCCCTGGTGCTCGACACCCCCTGGCATTTCCATTGATTGCACTGACCATTACTGCATCCATCTGGTATCTGGCTCTTGCCCTCCCTGGCCTCACACTGACCAGCCCCAGTCCTTGTGCAGGATCCTCTGACACTTTGCTTTCTGCCCTAAGGCTGGTGATTCTGAGCCATCCAGGGCTGGGAGGAAAGAGAAGGGACCCTGTGTCCTTAGGACCAGGAATGCATTTGGGAGGCCAAGGAGCCAATGTTCCCATCTGGGACTCATAAGCTCTGGGAAAAGCCAGGTTACCCCAATCCTGGCACAGATTCCTCCCTTCACACCCACACTCACATGGATCAGAGGACTCTAGGGGCTGATAGAGATGAGGGAGGGTTGGGGAGGGAGCTCATCCCATGGGGAACACAGAATAAAAACAAGCAGGAGTGTCAGCAACTGGAAGCTGAGGGTATGGAGAGACAGACACAAAGAGACAGAGACTTCGATGATTAAGCCGGTGCTAAGTGCTGGGTTGACAGATACAAGCAAAGGAGCCAGTCTCAGGGTGACAAGAAGCAGATGTTGTAGTGGGGAGAAACAATCCATAAAGGGAGGGGGAGAAAGGATCCCATGATGGGGCATGGAGAGGAGACTGCCCCAAATACAAGGAAGGTGCTCGGGGCTAGATAAAGCCAATGCTTCCCTCTCCAAGGGATGGATGGGAGGAGAGTCTGAGATGAAGAAGCGTGGAGATTAGATCCAGAATGGCAGCAGGGAGAGAATCCTCCCAGGCTGTGAGAACAGCCCCGCACATCGCGTCGAGATCTCTGCAAGACTGAGGAGCCTCGAATCTGGCGCCTGCCTCGGGCCTGTAGCTCACTGGGGAGCCAGTGCTTGGGGGCCTAAAGAAGGGGGCAAACTAAAAGTGTGGAGGGCTCTGGGAAGGCCGAGGTAGTCCGAGAGGGGGATCCCCGGCAGAAGCTTCGCCTTGCGGACGTGTCAGCTACACACACCCCTCTGGGCTCTCATCGGGCGGTCTTCTTTTGGTTGGTGCAGACCCAGCTGAACGTGATCAAGCGGCTGAACTTGGCTTTGCTGCAGGCCAGCCGCCTGAAAGACCCCAACGTGATCCAGGTGGTGTGCACGACCCAGTGGAACCTGTGCCTGCCTCTGCTGCAGCACAACCTGCGCGGTCACCTGCTCAAGCCCTTGATCCAGGTGGCGGAGATCCTGGAGAAGATCGACAGGTGAGCAGTGCGCTCCGGCTGCTTTACACAGGCTGCCTGAGCCTCCTGAAGTGGTCTGTTCCGCTCCGGGGCAGATGAGGAGGGGGAGGCAGCCTCCCGCAGAGCGGCCTGGGAACAACCCCGCCTCAAGGTGTGTCCTTCAAAGCCCTGGTTGGCTACAGGAGGCTGGATGGTCCCGTGGTCCCGGAGAGAATCTATCATTACTGTGTGCAAGGAGATTCCCTTTCGCCAGCCTGAAGGTGGCAGGCTTTTCTGATGCCCAGACCTTGGTAAGATGGTAGCCTTGGCCAGAAGGGATGCCATGCGTACAGTACCCTCGTAGACTGTCAGGGACTAGAGAGACAGCCTTGTAGAATGAGCACTGGTGCAGGGAGGCTAGGATATCCCATAATGGTGACTATGGCCCTTCCATCTTCTCCACTTGTGAGATTCTCATCCTTCTCCCCACACCAGTCCCGCAAATCCCAGGGATTGGGGGCCTTGGTTTAGGTCCTGGGAGGTTACACAGGGTTTCAAATAGCCCTCCCACCTCATCTTTTCCAGTTTTCCATCACTGATTCCCTGCTCCAGTTACCCTCAGAAATGTCAGTGCACGTGGACCCCACCGTGCATCTCCATTGACCCTGGAGTTGCTCACAGTAGGCATTCCTGGGAAGCTGTGCTTTCCCAAGATGCACAGCCAGAAAGTATCCCTTCAAGGAGACCCCTGCTAAAAATATGGGCTTGTGGACCTAAGCTTAGGGGAGGGGGGCTTTTAAAACAAATCTTACTGAGCTTTTGTTTTTACATCACCTACATTTCTCAGTATATGTCCCCCACTACCACCTCCCAGAAAGCCACTTCTTATAACTAAGTATGAAGAAAGGAAAAAAGACAAAAAATTTTTTTGCAAGACTAACCAATGTTTCCCACAGCCTGACGCCATAGAAAGGGTGGCACAGCTCTGTACAGGAGCCTGGTGAAGTGGGTCCACATAGCTCTTCTTTGGTCCATGACTGGTAGTTGTTAAAAGCATTGCACAAGTTTTCATGCACTGTCCAGCTTGGTCTCTTTCCATGAGTCAATTCTAGTCCTTCTCCCAGACCCTCGGACGAATAGCCTGGGAACCATCCTGGATGGTTGACCACATTCCATTCTGGGTTGTTTGTACTGATGGGTGAACTTCCCAGGGTTGCTCATAAGGGCATCTGCATAAAAGGACTTTCTCTTCCTCTAAGCTGTACCTAGATCGACTTTCCTAGGTGTCTCCTGGGGAAGCCCTAGGGCATTCTGGGGCTCAGTGAGACGTGCCAGCTCTAAATGAATACCTAGGGCACCTCACTCTCTCCACTGGGGGTTCTTAATGTCGGGTCTACCATGGAGAGATGAACTCAGATGGGGAAAATGGGTGTCTTGATCTTCGCTCACCTTTAACTGAAAATGAGTGTTGATTCAATTATTGCAAAGCATTCTTCTGGAGGGGAAGGGAGGGTCCATCAGCTTCCCAGGCTGCCCAGAGGTTAGAGTTGGAAGCCCATGGAGAAGGCTGAGGACTTCTGTCCAGGACCCAAGTTGAGAAGCCTTCTCCTCAGGGGCACTCTGCAGGACTTTCTTTGGGCTGACATGACCCACAGGTTCATTCAAGCCCAGGCATCCCTCATGTGGAGCTAGTACAGGGTTAGAACGTGGCACGGGAGACATCTGGTGGCGAAAAACCTCAATGCAGCAGCAAGGGGGGAGAAACCGCTTGAGCACTGGTGTATATAAGTGTGTTGTATGCATGCTAATGTGGATTGTGTAGTGTGTGTAAGTGTGCATGAGTGTATGAGAGTGTGTTTGCACGTGTGTGTGTGTGTGTATGTGTGTGTGTGTGTGTGTGGCCTCTCTCATTCTCTTTCCCAAACCACACTCTGTAATGCATCTTTGTAGCATCACAGAACACCCTCAGAGGGGGATAGGGCCCAGATGCTGCTGCCAGTCACCCGGGGCAGGCCAGGGAAGGGGCTGTGGCCACTCGGCTTCACTCCTTCCACCCGCATGAGGATCCTTTGATTGAACTTCTCAGAAGCCCTCGATGGGTATTCTGCGCTCTAAACACTGGGCGACCCTTTCATTTCAGAATGTACTTAATTTGCTGCTCAAGCTCAGACAGTCAGGTGGTACAGTGGGCAGGGCACTGGCCTGGCGTCAGGAAGACCAGAGTTCAGATCCAGTCTTAGACACTTACTAGCAGTGTGACCCTGGGCAAGTCACTTCAACCTGTATGCCTCCCTTTGTTCATCCATAAAATGGGTACAACCCTCATTCTGGCAGGGTTGTTGTGAAGATCAGATGAGATAATAATGATTGTAGTAAGCACCATATAAACGTTAGTTATTGGTTCATCCCTTCCATGGAGCCTGAGCCCACCCCCTTGCAGCTGGCACCTCCTCCACAGGGTTTGTATGAGGTGTGTGTGTGTGTCTGTGTGTCTGTGTGTGCATGTGTGCATGTGTGCGTCTGTGTGTGCGTGTTTGTCTGTGCATGTGTGTGTGTGTGCGTGTGTGTCTGTGTTATTTCTCCCTACAGAATGGAGCAAGTGCCTCCGTTTTTTTGTCCCTGTGCCCCCAGGCTGAGAACTTCCTTTGACTTGGTCATAGTAAATATTTATGAAGCACCTACTGTGCTAGATACTGTGCTCAGCACTGAGGATGCAAAGATGAAGAAAGAGCAAGGCTCCCTGCCCTGGGGGAGCTTACAGTCTTAAGGGGAGAGAATACACAAAGTGGGGGAGGGACACAGAGGGGAGGAGAGCCTGGTTGTGAAATCGGGAGATGGGTAGAGGGCTGAGAAGAGAGTGTCCCTGCCCCAAATGGTGACCCCAGGAGGAGAGAAGGCGCTGGGTTTTGGGGAAGCCCAGGGCAAGGACAGGAACGAAGCCATCTCTTGCGCTGCTCTTGAGGCAGACCAGACAGACCAATGCTTCCGATGCCCTTTCCTAGCTTGATGACTGTGATGCGCTGCCAAGTGCACATTGAGATCTCACACATTGAGGAGGATGAGGACAGGCTGGAGGTGGCCATGGAGCACCTACAGAAAGCCATGCATCTGGATTACCTGGGGGAATACCAAGAACATCTCAAGATGGCGCACAACCGGCTCTGTCTGCGCTCCATGTTGTACGAGGTACCCAAGCGCATGGAAGACAAGGCCATCATGGCTATTGAGCAGGTATGGAGGCTCATGGGGGAAGGGAGCAGGGCTAAGCAAAGGGACTGAGCCCCACTCATGCCATGGACTGTCTTTGGGACCATGAAAGCACTGGTCAATCTCGCTAGACCACAGTTCCCTCACTGGTGAAATGGAGCTAATAACAATCACCTGGGTGGTCTCCAGCACAGGGCAAGTACCATGTAGACAACCAGTGCCCTAGATGTGTGAGCTATTGGGTATCTCTAACGAGATGGTGAGAGCAAGCATTGAAAGGACTCCAATCCATAGTTCTCCATTATCCAGGGTTCCTCGCAAGTGAGCATGATGCCTGTCCTGGACACTGTGCTAGGTGACAGTTCTGTCCATGACTTGATAGGATGGTACCCGCTTTACCACAAGAGGGAGAGCCACCATGTTGGATGATAGCATCAGGATACCTGAGAAGATGTGGACAAAATGTGGAATGGGGCCTCCTTGCATTCCAAAGACACTTTCTGATGAGTACAAGGGATAGGCTAAGCAAGCTGGACAGAGAGAAGGTCTAGCCATTTTAGTGGATTGGGACTTCAATGCAAGTCAATTATGCACCAACCAGTCAGTAAGCATTTATTAAGCACCTACTATTTGCTACAGGTCTTGTGCTGAGTAAGCACTGAGGATCAAAAGAGCCCTCAAGGAATTTCCATTCTAAAGAGAGAGACAGGGCGGCAGACTTGGTAGTTGTGGAGTCTCCAAAGGTGGAGCCTGGGAAGCTGGGAAGAAGGAAGGAACTGCCGATGCAGAGGCACAGATGGAAGATGGGAAGTTGTGCGTGAGGAAGGAGGAGAGAGCAGTGATAACATGTAGGAAGACACAATCAAAAAAGGCACAAAGGGTCTGGCCTCAAAGAGAGTGTGCATAGGACAAGATCGGGTGGTCACCTGCAAGATGAGGTGCTTTTAGGAAACCACTTTGGCACTGGCACTGAAGGTGGTTTGGGGCGGGGTGAGGATTGATGCCCACAGATTCATTCACCTGTGGCCCAGATATGAGGGGATAGGGATGTGAATTGGGGCAGTAGGAGAGTCAGAGGAGAAAAGGAGATATACTTATATATACATGTGCGTGTATGTATATATACACATGCAGATATATATATATATATATATATATATATATATATATATATATACACATATATGAGAGATGTTGTAGTGAAAGAAAGTATAATATTTAACATTTGGTTGGTTACAGGGGTGGTAAGAGATATTGAGTCAAGGATGATGCCCAGATATCAAGCCTGGGCACCTGGGAGGATAGTGGTAGCCTCGACAGGAAGAGGGAAGTTGGGAAAAGAGGAGAGGGTTTGGGGGAAAAAGAGAATGATTTCTGGCTTGGACATGTTGAGTGAGATGCCTCCAAGACATCCAGTTTGTGATCTAGTGATGGGAGCTTAGGGCTGGAGGCTAGGGATGCAGATCTGGATCTGGGCATCACCTGTCAAGAGATGCTCATTCACCCCTCCCTCAAAAAACCGAATTAAATATCTTTGTTATTGTTCAATCATTTCTACAGTGTCTCTTCATGCCCCATCTGGGGTTTTCTTGGTCGAGATACTGGAGGGCTTTGCCAGTTCCTTCTCCAGCTCATTTTTCAGATGAGGAAACTAAGGCAAACAGGGTGAAGTGACCTTCCCAGGGTCACACAGATTGGACTCAAGAAGATGAGTCTTCCTGACTGCGGGCCTGGCACTCTATCCACTGTGCCACCTAGCTGCCCCAATTAAATAGTAAGTCACATGAAAAAGAACACATGTTCAGTAGTCAGTCAAATCAATAAAAGAAACAGCATTTATTAGCTAGTTGCTAAGCCTTCTGCTAAATGCTAGGGATACAAACTGAAAGTGCAGACGGCCCCTGCTCACAGTGACGTTGAGGGGAGAGATAGCTAACATCCTGATGTCTCTGACGACATTTGGATTCTTAGCAACAGAGCTGGTGGACTCCTCCAAAGGATCTGTTCCATTCTGGGCATGACATCTGAGGTGGATCTATGGATGGACCGGAGTGTCCAGAGAAGGGCAGCCAGCATAGGAAAGAGCCTGGAGTCTGTACCAGGTGAAAGTGAATTATAGGGACGCTTAGAGAAGGTTCTGGGCTTTGGGTGGGTGTTTGTGGGAGAGTTCTGCCCAAGTGTTAGAGGAGTCAGCTTTGTTCTCTTGGGTCCAGTAGAAGACCAGGAGCAGGGAGGGGAAGCCTCCAAGAGGCAGAGTTAGCCTGGAAGTGAGGGTGATGCTGCCAGCAGAGACAAGGCGAAGGGGCTGAAGCCCCAGGATCACAGGGACACTTGTCCAAGTAAGGCCCGGGGGGGCCCCTTCCAGCTTTGAGATTCTATCCTTGGGGCAGGGAGCTGATCACTCCAAAATGATCCACTGACAAGATGCGTGTGGTGAAGGTCTTTCTGGGCCTCCTGAATGAAGCTTCCCTGGAATGTCCAGACTCAGAAGTCTGGAAAACCAGCCCCTTTGCACCCTTGGTCTAGTGCAGGAGTGGGGCCAAGAGGCTGCTGAGCCAGGCCCCTCACTTTTTGAAGAAGGAAACCAAGGCTCAGACATCTCCCAGGTGAGTGAGTGAGTAGGTGGCAGGGGCTCTGCCTCTGAACAGTCATTTCCTCAGGTTGGGGACTTCTCATTGATGGCCTGGGGGACATGTGCTCCTCTCCCCTCCTCTATAAAGCCCACCTGGAGCCCGACCAAAGATCTCTCGAGGCTTCTGGAGGAGTCTCCTCATTGCTGGTGGCAGGATCTTTATGGGGTACGTGCCTCAGCAGAATTCTCTGGTCAGTTCTCTGCTTCTGGACCACCCCCAAAAGCAAGTGGAAAGGCATGCCAGAGGAAGATGGCAGCTAACATTGCCTTAGCTCCTACTGTATGCTGGGCACTGTGCTAAGTGCCTGAGATACAATGAAGGCCAAACCACAGCCCCTGCCCTCAGGGAGCTGACAATCTGATGGGGTGATCACATGCAAACAACCATTTACAAACAAGGTTTGGGCAGATAAGTTTGGGGGCATATGTAGAGGGAAGGCCTTGATGTAAGGAAGCCCAGGAAAGGCTTCCAGGTGGGACTTTAGCTGAGACTCAGGGAAGCCAGGAAGTAGAGATGAGGAGGGAGAGTGTTCCAGGCGTGGAGAACAGTCAGTGAAAATGGTTGGAGCCCAGAGATGCGGGGTTTGGTGTCACAGCACAGAAGGCATCATGAGACTGCCTAGGAAGGGGAAAGAGGTCTGGAAAGGAAGGCATTACGTTATTAGGAGTGACAGACCCCAGCAAGATTTCTGTTTGATCCTGGAGGTCACAGTGCTCCTGGAGTTGACCAACTGGGGTGTGTGTGTGTGTGTGTGTGTGTGTGTGTGTGTGTGTGTGTGTGTGTGTGAGACACAATCAATTAGATGAACAGAAGATGAACTGCAGTGGAGAGAGACCAAAGGCAGGTGCGTGCCCCCACCGCCACCCAGCAGCTACTCCAGGCTGGAGGGGATGAGGGTCTGTACCAGGGTAGGCACAGGATAATGAGAGAGGGGGGCGTATAGCAGAAATGGTACAAAGGTAGAAGGGCAGGCCTTGGTAACAGCTCGGGTGGGGATGAGAGAGAGTGAGGAATCCAGGATGGTCCCCAGGCTATATGTCCGAGGGTCTGGGATAAGGGTGGTGGCCTTGAAAGTAACCAAGAAGACTGGGGACATGTTGCATTTAAGATGCTGCTGGACATCCAGCTTGAGGCAATTGGAAAGGTGAGAGGGGACCTTAGGAGTCAGATTAGGGCTAGACAAATAGGCCCTAGAGTTATCTGCATAGAGACAGTCATTGTAACCAAGAGAGCCTCTGACATACCAGGTGAAGTTGTCTAGAGAGAGAAGAGCAGAGGGCCCAGGACAGAGCCCTGGGGGATCCCGTGGTTAGAGGCCATGACCTGGAGAAGGATCCAACAAAGGAGACAGTCAGCGAGGGAGGAGGAGAGCCAGGAGATGAGAGTGACTAGCAGCAGCAAAGGGCTCGAGGATAAAGATGAGGTGCCAAAGCCACTGGACTGGGTGCTGGGCCATTCTAGTGCCTTATCCAGTGGCATTGCATGCCAAAGCTGGAACCGCCAAGCTGTAAGAGCTGCAAAGATCAGTTTACTAATGAAGATCCTTTAAAAAAAAAAAAGCCAGCAAACACTAGAGCCTCTCGATTTAGGATAATGGGCAAACGGGGTAGCCTCTGTTGTAAAACCCGGCATCTGCCCTACCTAGGAGTTACAAACAGAGTTGTTTTTGAGATAAAATACTGGCTGTTCCGTCTGCCAAAGGTCCATCAGCTCACTGCTGATACTGAGTCACAGGGAACACAATGAAGGCCACAGCCAGGCTGCTGAGTGCAAGGGTTCCCCGCTGCCTGGCATCAGCTCCCTTTCTGCCCACACACTTGGGTACACTTGGCCCTCAGGCTCAAAACCAGTGACTTCTGTGGGCAGTGAGCTATGACCAGAGCTGGCTCCTCACTATGCCTCTTCTCTGTGCCTGCCCTCAGGACCAGCACCATCCTTTTCCTGTCTGCCTCAATTCCAAGAAAGCATGAGGTCGAAGGAAAATCCCAAGAAGTTTCTTTTCTAGAAAATATTGATGGTTCTGCCTTAAATGTGAGGTGGCCATGAGCCTGTGGCTAGTGAGGATTCCCTCACTGCCTGAAGAGAGTGTGCCCTCCCCCTTGGCTACAAATGAGCTCTGGAAGCCTGGCATCACTGACCATTCAAGTGGGGAGGGAGCTCAGAGGGTCCCTAGGTCAATTCTACAGATGAAACAGGGAAAACTTGAGAAGTCCAGGGCTCTGTCCTGGTCCCCAGTGCATCAGAGTCAGAAGGGGGGAGGGCTAGAGCCCATGCCCTGCACCCTGGGCCCAGGATTGCCCCGGCCCCTCCCCATCATCTTCAGAAGGAGAATGAATGGGAACATTAATGGCCTTTGTTGCTCTCATGGATGTCAACTTTTGTTTATCACAGGCTAAGAAAGCAAAACCCAAAGACAGCATGAGGAAAAAACGGGCCCTGCTGGTGAACGTGGGCCTGGCTCTGGCTCCAGATGCTTTTCAAATTGTTCTAGATGGCGAGAATGAAGCCAAAGGTAGCTGACTGCCCCTTGGTGCGCTGACCACTGAACTCTCTGCAGGCACCCCTAACCCTCCCCCACATCCTCAGTCCGTGATTAGAGAAGACTGTCACCCATTTCACCCATTTTCAACTTGAAGAGACTTAGAGACAAAGAGGAGAGAAAGAGACAAAGACAGAGATGGAGGAGAGAGAAAGAAGAGAGAAAAGGGAGAGGAGAGAGAGGGAAAGAGGAGAAAGGGAGGAAGAGAGACAGAGAGAAGGAGAGAGGGAGAGAGAGAGAGAGAGAGAGAGAGAGAGAGAGAGAGAGAGAGAGAGAGAGAGACGGGAGACAGAAACAGAGACAGAGACAAATGAAACGCAGAAACGGGGAGACCATGAGAGAGGAGAGAGAGAAGGAGGTGGGAGAGAGGAGGGAAGGAGAGAGCACTTCCAAGATGCCCCCTCCCATCTCATTTATGGGTTGTCCTACTCTGGGGAGCCCTGGAGCCACAGGTCAGGTGGGCCCACCTTTCAAAGCGCTATCTCATGTCTCACAATGTAACTCACCTGGCCTTAGGGATCCTGAGAATTGGTGCAGTGGCGAGGGGCTGGGAAGCGCTGCCTCCATGGCAGCCGCAGGGGGTGGGGGGGAGGAGATAAGACAGTGGAGCCCAGAGAGTCAGGAGGGACTTGCCGGGCCAGGGCCACCCTCCACCCTCACGTCTGTGCCTCCGGCCTGGGCATCCACATTCACCAGCCGCTTGGCATTTGCTATCTCCTTGGCCCTGCTGCCCTTCCTCCCAAGCTTGGCACCAAGCTCGGCAGAGAGGACCAGGGGTGGAGCTGGGGCTCGGGCCGCTCCCAAACGCCTGCCACTCGAGGCTGCTGCTGCGGAGGCCGCCCTGGGGAAGAGAGGCCGCATCCTGGGCAGCCTCTCAGGGCCTTGGGTTCTCTTCCCGCTCTCAGTGTCGGCGGGTAAGAGCAGGAGACAGATCAGTTTCCTCTGTGCCAAGGCCCGCCACCACACGTCGAGCATAGACAAAGCTGACGGCCACCTGAAGCGGCTGAAGCAGGACAACCGGGAGGAGAGGTGAGCCCCCGGCAGCCTGGGGCTGTTCCTGCTGCGGGGGGGATAGGGGGGCACACTCAGGCCGCAGCGCCCAGTGGGCAGCCTCCTTTTCTCAAAGTCAAGGTCGCCGTGGGTCTGTCTCTCTGGGTTTCCCCAGTCACTGGGGCTGCGCCACCACCCCCCCTTGCAGCCCCCCAGGGCCTCGAAGGATGGCCCAAGAAGAAGCTGGGAGCTCTTTTGAGGGCAGAATTGCCATCCAGGCTCTCTCTGACCTCGCGGAGCCTCCAACTCCTTGTCTCAGAATGCAAAGCGCTATTCAGACATCATCTCAGTGGCTGCTCACAACAGCCCTTCATATGAAGAAACTGAGGCTGACAGCGCTGCCCGAGGCCAGAGATGAGAGGCCAGGTCACCCTTAGCCGGCTCAGAGCCTCCCCCCAAGGGTGCAGGGCGGGGCCTCCATGGGGCAGAATGGCTCTGGCCCAGCCCCCAAAGGCCTTTCCCTCATTTGGGCTCTTGGGAACCAGGATCTACATTTGGGCCGATTTAGCCAAGGTGGCCCGGAAGCAAGGCGTGTGGGACGTGTGCCGGACGGCCTGCCGGTTCTGCCTCCTGTACGATGTGATGGCGAAGAAGATGTCCAGAGCCAGGAAAGGCGAGTCAGCTGCTGGCCTGTCTGTCCCCTCCCCCTCCCCACCCTGCTCCTCACAGTGTGCACGAGCCTTACACGCCGACACGCTCACGATGTTCACAACTCCTCAAGACCCCCCTCATATATGCACACACCCTCACATACATGTACACCCTTCACGTGCAGATGTGCAACACACACACATTTATGTACAATATCCTCCCATAAAACACACACCCTCACACATGCACCCACACACCTCCATGCACTCATCCCCAGATAACCTTTCACACACACACTCATCACTCTTAACTCACACTTGCACACACACGCACATGCGCGCACACGCACGCGCGTGCGCACACACACATACACACAAGCATCTGCGGACCCTTGCCCCCCTCCCCTGATCAAGGACAGCTCCATGGGAAGGCAGGCTGAGATGGGGAGGAAGCTAGAGGGCATTCAGAATGGAGACAGGACCCTCACAGGCTCCGAGGCTGGAGCACGTGTTTGTTTTATTAAAGCACCTACTGTGTGTGGGCATTGGATCCTCACTACACCCCTGGGGGAGGGAGTACTATTATTACCACCATTTTACAGTTGAGAAAATAGAGGGAAACAGAGGTTGAGTGACTTGTTCAGGGTCACTCAGCTCACACATGTCTAAGGCTGGATTTGAACTCGGGTCTTCCTGGTTCTAAGTCTTTCACTCTGGGTACCCCCTCACTGCCACTGTGGCCAAAGTGGCAGGTTTCATCTTATAATGACAGAAAACAAGGTTGGGGCCAGCTAATGGAGGGTCATGTCAGCTTCTATGATGGGGACTTTGAGCAGAATAATTGGTCTCCATGGGACCCTTTATGGTACCCAGAGTGCTTTGTCAGACAGGGCAGCCATTATCATCCCCATTGTAGGAATGAGAATACTGAGGCTCAGATATGAGCCCTGGACTCGGAGCTTCCCTGGCTGGTCCTGAGGATCCAGTGGGGGAAGATTGGGGCGGGTCTCTCGTTCATAGGACCTTGGCAGCTGGGCTGTGTGTGTGCTCCAGAGGAGGACCTCAACGTGGTGAATGTGAACCATCGATTGTTGTTTTAGGAGCAGGGAGGAGGAAGAAAGCAGGACCCGAGGCTATGCTGGACGTCCCGAGCTCTTTGGAGCTGATGTTGAGCCCCAAAAATGTGGCAGTGGATATCCAACGCACCTTTGCCGAAGTGGGCTTCATCAACGCCGAGGTCAGTCGGAATGCCGCTGTTCCTGCAGGGTGGCAGGTCTTGAGGCCAAGCCTCGAACCATGCTGAGAGGGCTCAGGCCATGCTTGAGACTCATGGGAGTGTCCCGAACCTTTGCACTCATGCCTGATCTCTGCACACAAGGGCTCACATGCACTTGTATGCTGACTCACACTCATATGCTCACACTCACTTTTATACACACTTACACTCACAGGCACTCACATACATAGACTCAGACTCTCATACACACCCTTACACTCTTTCACTCTCTCTCTCTCTCTCTCTGTCTCTCCTCTCTCATGATGTCTCTGTCTCTCACAAACACACACACGCGTGCGCGCACACACACACACACACACACCTCTTCCCATCATACCAGGAAAGTCCTGGGGGACCAATTATACCCAGCATCCTTACAACCTGGAGGGGCAGGGGAGTGGTGATGGTTCCTCTCCCTCTCCTTAGACCCCAATGTGCACTATCTGGATGGCCCCTCCATGCAGTGGTCCACCTAGGCTCACAGGTCCTGCTGCCCCTAGGAATGGGGGAGTGTGGCCAACTTTAGGGTCCAGCAGCGATGCCAGGTCTTCAATCCCTTGAGCATGGGGATACATCGCTCCTGAGTCTAGCCTTGCTCACTGACCCCTCCTTTGTTAACACTCATAGGCCATCATCCACTTCCTTCAGTCAGAGGGCATCGCACTGAATGACCGGCCTGTCCCCCCAGAAACCTCAGTCCAACACCACCCTGGCAACGTCATGGTTCCCCCAGAGGAGGATGCTGAGTGGCTCACCTACAGGTTTCTCTTCCCACCCGCAGCCCCTCAGGCTCGTTGTCCCCAAAGCCAGCCTCCAATCTGACCCCAATAGGTTAGTGACCAGGGTAGACACATTCAAAGGGAGGAGTGCTGGGGGAAGCTCATAACAGGAACCTGACAGGAGCTTCGCCCACCCCAATCCCCACTATGGACAGAGGGCTGGGACCCCTCAGAACCTTGGCTCCTCATCCGGCTCCCAGGCACACACTGGGTGAGCCCGGGGATTCTAGGGCTGGCTGATCAATAGCCTGCCATTAAGAGATCCCCTGCCTCCTTCATACTGCTGCTAAGGCTGATGACTCAGGGTCAAGAGCAGCCAACCCGGGTAGTTTCCTCCCACCTAGAGCACCATCTTCTTTGGCCCCTAGACCACAATTGTTAGCATTGGGGCAGGGAACTTCCAGGTGAGGGAACTCTCTCCACCAATACAGGTCTCAATGAAGGATCTTGGAGGCCTGTTCACTGCCTCCCTGTCCTAGTCTCTTTGTTTCTGGAGGCCCAGGGGCATGTCCTTGGATGTCCTTGATGATCCAAGGGCTGCAAGCATCTGACTCGCACCTTCTATGTCTGCCTGTGGCTGTGGGTTCCTCTTGCTCCACTGGTTGGTTTTGTGGTCTCTGGGCCTCAGATGCCCACATGACCGTTGGGTTCTCCTGGTCCTCTCACACAGTTACAGGCTCAGAAAAGGCCATAGCGGCCAAACCAACCAAATTCCTGCCCTGGCGTCCCTGACAAGTAGTCTCCTGACCTCTGCTCAGTGACCTGTGGGGGGACCACCTTCCAGGCAGCGCTTCTTACTGGAGGACATTTCTCACTGTTCAGAATCACCATAAATCCCCTCATGGCTTCTGGTTCCGCCCTCTGGACTGGCCTGAACCAGTGAGGTCTAGCCTTTCCATGTTGCAGAGTAAGGGTCCTTCTCCTGCCTGGACCTTGCAGTCTGGAAGAGGGATGTCTTAGGACAGAGGGGTTTCACCCCATGATTCTTGAAAGCTGGGTCCCACAATCCCAGGAGGTTTATCAGCAGCCACATTCCCACCACTGAGGCCAGCAAGTTTGTGGTCCACTCAGAATCCTCTCCGCCCTCCATCTTTACTCTCTTTGCTAGGGTAGTTACATTAAGTAGATTCAGCCTAATGCTCTGATCCCTTTGGATCCTGACTCTCATCCACCCCATGTCATCAGCCAGTCTGATGACCTCGATCCAGATCGCTGATAAAATTGTAGACAGAGAGAGCCAGGTGCAGATCCCTGGGGCCTCCACTCCAGACCTGCTGCCCTTTCCCAGTCTCCTGCTCCAGTCATCTCATACCTGCCTCTGATGACGGCTGAGCCAGTCGGGACCAGAGCACAGCGTCCATCAGGGTCAGGCAACAAGTCGGGGCAGCCAGATGGCTGCCTTCCTCTCTTGCCTTACTGATCTCGGGCATCCAAAAATAGCTGTTGGATCCAGCTGAGCTGAGAGGCAGGACAAGCCTCCACCCCATGAGCTCAGGCTTCAGGTGCTCTCGGAACTCACTGGGCAGGAGTGCCTCTCCCCTACCCCAAAAGCTCCCACTTGGTGTCAGCTCCTTCAGGCCCGACCAGAGGATGCTGGGGCCTTGCCCCAGACTCCCACACTTCCATCTGCCTCTCTTTAGAGAGTTGGCTCCTCCTTTGTCTCCTGAGCATTCAACTCAGTGCTTGAGCGTACCAAGAAAGTACTTAATAAATGGTTCCTGCCTGCTTCCTTCTGTCCTTCTCATTCACTCCCTCCCTCCTTCCTCCCTCCCTCTTTCCTTCCTCCTCCCTTCCTTCCTCCCTCCTTTCCTTCCTTCCTCCCTTCCTTCCTCCCTCCCTTCCTTCCTCCCTCCCTCCTTTCCTTCCTTCCTTCCTTCCCTCCTCCCTCCTTCTCTTCCTTCCTTCCTTCTTTCCTTCCTTCCTTCCTTCCTTCCTTCCTTCCTTCCTTCCTTCCTTCCTTCCCTCCTCCCTTCCTTCCTTCCTGCCCTCCTCCCTCCCTCTCTTCCTTCCTTCCTTCCTCCCTCCCTCTCTCCCTTCCTTCTTTCCTGCCTTCCTTCCTTCCTTCCTTCTCTTCTCCCTCCCTCCCTCCCTTCTTTCCTTCCTCCC
>CM053589.1:208486281-208503605 GCA_028646515.1 Pseudochirops corinnae | reverse complement strand
GAGGGGTGGGGAAGAGGATGGGAGTGGGGGTGGGGGGTGGGGTCTGGAGGTAGAGGAGAAGAGTGTTGGGTGGGGGGATGGGGTCTGGAATAGAGGATGGGAGTGGGGGATGGGGTCTGGGGGTAGAGGATAAGAGTGGGGGATGGAAATGCTGGGTAGAGGGTGGGGTCTGGGGGTAGAGAATGGAAGTGTGGCATGGCGGCTAGGGGCTAGGGGTAGAGGATGAAAGTGTGAGGTGGGAATAAGGTCTGGGGGTAGAGAATGGGAGTGCTGGGTGGGGGATGGGGTCTGGCTTCAAGGATAAGAGCTAGGGAATGAGGTCTTGGGGTAAGGGGATGGAGGCTAGGGGCTGGACTTTTTTGCTATACCCAGTCCAGGCCACTTCAGCTCCATGACCAAGGAGAGAGGGAAGCATGGCAAGTGTGGGTGAATCACCCCAAGTCTAAGGGCCACCGAGGCCACTGAGACCACCTCTCTCATTATACAGATGAGGAAGTAGATGAGGCTCCAGGGAGTGTCTGAGGCTTCAGAGGCACCATAAAGATCTTTGTATAGACTTAGAATTTGTCATGGATTGGATGGATCTGCACGTAGCCTGCCCTCCCTCTAATTTCCCCTTTTTCTCTTCTCCCCTTTCTTTCCAACTTCAATGTTGAGTGAAAGCGTTTATGTGCTCAACTGGCTGTGTGCCTGTGTCCTCTGTGTGTGTGCAAATGTGTGTGTTTATGTGTGGCATGCATGTATGTATGTGTGTGCACACACGTGTGTGCATGCACACAGGTGTGGCATATGTGCATCTGTGTGTGCATTCGTGTGCATGCAATTGTGCATGAGTAGGTGTGCACTGTGTGTGTGCATGCATATGTGTGTGTTCATGTGTGGTGTCTGTTCACGTGTGCACATGTGCGCATGTGTGGTGTGCACGTGTGCGTGTGCATGTGCATGCACGTGTGTCTAGGCCTTGTTTAACCCAGGCCTCCCCACCCCCACCCCCGGAAGTCGGGGCTCAGAGTCGAGTGCACGTCTGGGGCACCTTTACTCTGCTTAGGCTGGTCTTTAACAGGAGGACTTGGAAGTCCTCCATGAACAACGCTGGGGGGGAGGGGGGGGCCAGGGGAAACTCCAGGGTCCAGGCACAGCCTGACCACCGCCCTCCTCACCTGGCTTGAGTTTGATTGCTGTGACTGCTGCTGGCCTCAACCAGGGTCGACCCGTGTGGGGGTGGAGAGGAGAAGGGACAGAAACAAGAGTTTAGGAAGACCTACTATCTGCCAGGCACTGTCCTAAGTCCTCGAGTGACCCTCCCAGCAGCCCCAGGAGGGAGGAGCTGTTATTACCCCACTTTTACAGTCGAGGAAACAGAGAGGCAGAAAGGGTTAAGGGTCTGAGGTGGCTTTTGAGCTCCAGTCCCCCTGGCTGCAGACCCAGCACTCTATCCACTGTGCCACCGGCTGCCCGTGCAGTGCCAGCCGCCGGCCCTGCTTCGGGCTGGGGTTCCTGCCACCATTATTCCGAGGCGGGTTTGATGCTGGGCTCGAAGTCCCAAACAAGACGCCCTTCTGCGGCTGGGGTCTGAGCCAGGCCTTGCTCAGTGCTCTGCAGCTGGGGTGCCAGCCCCAGGGACAGGCTCCCTCCTCCACGATCAGTAAAGGGATAATGACAGGAAGTCTACCCCAAAGCGGACTTTTGAGGCCTCGTCTTCACTCTCGTCGGACGGGTGTCCTATGCGGAGGGCACAGGCAGCAGGCTCGGCTAGGACAGAGGGCACTGGCCTTGGAGTCAGGGGGTCTGGATTCGAATCCCACTTACTTTCCATCAGATGACTCTGACAGAAGTCAGTTCACATTTTGAACTCTGTTTCCATGTCTGTCAAATGAGGCAGTTGGACGGTGTCTCTGGCTCTAAAACTGTTCCCAGGTGGGCCTGGGATCTGAGTGGACCAGGTCACAAAAGTCCTGGGAGGGCAGTAAGTCAGCCTGGGTCCGTGGGATTGGTCGGAGTGTCTGGGTGCCAGTGTTTCTTGTGCCCCACCCTGAGGGCCTCCCAATCCTTCCCCAGGTATGCGGGCTTGGCAGGGAACCACACCTTGGTAATGCAATCAGCACGCCATTACTGGAACACCTGCTTCCCCTTCTTCAGCTCCTCCTTCTGCCGAAAGAAGCTGAAACAATCCATTCAGCTGATCCTCAAAACCATCAGCAAGACGGAAACTCAAGAACCAGTGGGTACTAGGACCCAGGAGGGAGTCAGTCCCCTAGGAGGGTGGGGCCAGGTATCCGGAGGGCGGTGCAGTCCCAGGAGGGCAGAGCCCTGTATCCAGGGGGCGGGACCAGTCCCAGTGTGAGCTCACCGTGGGGCTTGTGCCGCTGGCCTTGGTGCGAGGTGGTCCCCAAGCTGTCCTTGGAAGGGAAGGAGTAGAGGAGGTCCGAGTCTTCCAAGCGCTGGCACCAGGCCAGCTGGGCAGGAAGGGAGATGGCAGGAACAGGCAGTGGAAACTCTGTGAAGGCTTTGTCTTTCACCCGGAGGCAATAGCGGCCCACTGAAGATTTTTTGAACTGGGTCTAGATTTGGTCAGAGCTGGTGGAGAATGGATTGGAGAGGGAAGATACGCTCGGGGAGTGTTGTCCAAAGTGGGCAGGAGGGGAGGTTGAGGCAGAAACCACAAAACCACGCCTCTGGTAGGCGGGAGTGGGGAAGAGGGGCAGAGGAGGTGAACCTGGATGCCCAGAAAAAAAGGTGGTGCTTTTGGTCCCAACGAGGAAGCTGGAGAAGAGAGAGGAATGGAGGGAGGAGGGAGGAGGGGCGCTCCTTAGGACGAGCTGTGTTGGAGGGGCTGCTACTGGTGATCAAGACGGGTTTAGGAGCCAGATTATGGGACCATCAAGGCAGAGCTGGAGGGATCTTCATCCAAAAGCTTTTTCCGGAGGCACAGAGACAGATGAGCTTCCTTGAAGCCCAGAGTCCCAGGTAGTGAATGTCTGAGGCAGGTTTACGCCTTAGGCCACGCTGAGGAGGCCTGGGTATGTCAACATGGTTGTCACCAGCCAAGAGGGGTCAGGACAGGCCTTGGCATAGCCAATGAAAGGCTTCAGCCCAAGCAGGTGAACAGCATCTCCCCTCCCTCTCCCAGGGTAACCTAGGTGGGGGATCCTCCAGGGAGCCTGCCTTTGGGTGACCTTCATGTTCCCAGGGCCCCAGGCTTCTTCCCTCCCATCCTTTCTTTCTCAGCCCTCCCCACCTGCCCCATGGCACCTCTGTGGCCATAGGGTAATATGCTTTCTTAATGCCCCTGCATGTGGCCTTCTGGAGACGGCTCTTGCTCTGGTGATAACCAGTGAGGCTGGATTCTGGTCCAAGTGCCCAGAGCCCTATCAAGGACGGGTTCAGCCATTTCAAGGTGCACACCTGCCCCCCACCTGCATACACCCCTGGCTCACTGCGCTTGTGGCCTAGCCTTGGGTCTGGCACCAAGACTGTTTTGGCTTCCCTTCCCTCTTTCCTTCCTGCTGCCACGGATCCAAATTTCCCTCTTGGCTACCATAAGATAAAGGAGTGAGTATATGAGTAGGAGGAGAGAGTGTTGTCCAGAAACCCAGAGAAGGGGAGGGCAGGGTGGGTACTGCCCAAGGACCCGCCCCCAGACTGGCCACTCTCACTCAGGGACCCAGCCAGAAGCCAGATATCAGAGGCTGAGAATGAAGCAGCAGAGGATGAGACAGCTGGAAGGAAACAGCAGAAAGCAGCCTCTCCAAAGGCAGAACCCTAGGCCTGTCTGTAGATAAGGGGAGGGAAGAGAGAGGGGCTAGTGAGGCCCTTGTAGGCTAGGCCTTGACATCGTCTCTTTGGAGGCTCAGGAGAAGGGGGATGAAGAGGGAGGGATTTTGAGGTAAAGGTAGGGGGAAGGGTTAGGGTTACGGTAACCCTGACTTGGTGCACCAGGCCTCGGGCAGAGGCAGAAGCATCAGCTTCCATGGTGAGTCAGGGGTGAGAAGGGGAGGACGTACTGGCCAGGCACCTCAGGTCCTAAGGCTCTGGTTGTCAGGTCCTACCCTCCAAGGCAAGCGATGAGGGCCCCACTCAGACCGTGCCTCTGCCCAGGGTCTTTGGTCCTTGTAAGTTCCAGTCTGTGGAGCCCCTGAAGGGTCTCCTGGGGGCTCTGTTGGTTCTGAGATCTCTCCTTACTCCCCAGCCCAATGCTATGTCTCTGCTCATAGAGAGTTTATGAGGGGATCGAGGAGGATGGAGACTGGCAGAGTATGAGCATAGCACCAGCTGAACTCTGTTCACTCTCTGTAGTGTAAGGAAAGGTCCTTGATTCTGCACCAGTGGCCCAGCATGGACCTCCAGTACAGCGGGAACACCAACGGTTACTTCCAAGCAGGTTTGCAGACAGTCAGTGCTGGCGTGTGTGTGCAGGTGTATGTGGATGTTTGTGCATGTGTATCTCCACATGAACAGAAGCATAGACACAGATGTGTGGCTTGGAGCAGCAGGGGAGGAAGAGGTAGGACATTTGGACCCCTTTGGGAACCACTCGGGACTTTCAAATCCTTGAGTCAGACAGATCCCAGCCCTTCCCTGCTTAGACCTCCGCACATCTCAACAACCCCATTCCACCAATTTTGAAATGAGCTTCCAGGCTGCCTCTTCACTAACAAGGTGATCTTCCTAAAGCAAGTCTGACTGTGTAACTGTCCTTCTCCAGAAACTTCAGTGACTCCCTGTCACCCTAAGTTAAAATACAACCTCCTCAGCTCAGCAGCTAAAGCCTTGCTCAAGGGGGCTTGAGTCTTCCTTCTCATCTTACCACATAGTTTCCCTCCACTCACTGTGTTCTCATCAGCCTGGCCGTTTCGTCATTCCCTGAACTCGGCACCCCATCTCTCACCTCCATGCCTTTTGCCAGGCTATCCCCCATGCCACCCCTTTCTCTACCTCCCAGGGTTCAGCCCAGGAGCCAGATCCTCATGGTCTCTCCCTCTTCAGTTTTCTTTGGACTATATTTGTCTAAGTGGTGACGTATACAGAGCACTGGTCCTGGAATCAGGAAGTTCTGAGCTCAAATCCAGCTTCAGACACTTCCTGGCTATACGACCCCGAACAAGCCACCTCACCACTGCCCGCCTCAGTTTCCCCATCTGTGAAATGGGGATAGTCATAGTGCCTATGTCCCAGGGTTGTCACGAGGATCCAGTGAGATAGTAACTGTGAAGCACTCAGCACAGTGTCTGCACATTGTTGGGGTTATTATTCAGTTGAGTCCAATGCTTCATGACTATAGGACACCATACTGTTATGTGGTTTTCTTGGCAAAGATCCTGGAGTGGTTGGCAATTTCCTTTTCTAGTAGATTAAGGCAAACAGAGGTGAAGTGACTTGCCTAGGGTCACATGGCTAGTGAGTGTCTCAGGCCACATTTGAATTCAGGTCTTCTGAATCCAAGTCCAGGGCTCTGTCCCCTGAGTCATCCAGCTCCTTCTACCTGGCATACAGTAACTGCCACATAAAATTGTTAAAATCACCATCTTCACACCCTTCAGCTCCCCCCCCCAAGGGGAGGCACGCCCCTTGGCCTTGTGGACAGAGCTCCACCCTCAGATGATGATGACTAAACAATTGGTAATGTTCTCAAAGGGGGAATGTGGGAAATTGCTCTGGAAACTGAAGGCTCCTGCACACTAATAGCAATGAAACACTTCCTAGGTTAACGAAAGGATAAGAAAATTCACATGAAAGAATAAAAGGTCAGAAAAATCAGTGGAGATCATGGAAAATAAAGGGTTCAAGGGAAACTTGTCCTATTGGTTAAAAAGTATCCATGGAATCAAACCCCCAGAAAGGCTGGCATTGTGCTGGGCTCTGGAGCCCGAAGGATAAGCCTGAGTAAGCCCCTGCCTCTGACAGGAGAACACACCCACACACCCACACCCACATCCACACACACACACACACACACCACACACACAAACACCCATACTCACATTCACACACACCCACGCCCACATACACACACACATACCACACACACACATCTACACACACACACACACACCCATACCCACATCCACACACACACCCACACACCCACACCCACATCCACGCACACACACACACCCATACCCACGTCCACACACACACACACACACACCCATACCCACGTCCACACACACACACCCCGCACACACACACATGGACCATGCAAACCTTATGACAAAGATACCAGCCAGGGCTTTCTCGGGTGAGCTGATGGTGATGGCTCCACCTGTCCCGAGTTCAGGCTTTCAGACAGCTGGCAGAGTCTGTGCTGGCATCAGCAAGACCTCCTCTTCCCAAGAACTGTCAAAGATTTCAGCCTGAAATGCAAGATGGTCCCTTTTGTGTCGCTGGGAAATGCCTCTTTTCAAACATTCAAGTGTGTGATCAGTAGAAAGAGAAGTCAGTGGGTAATGCTGATGTTGGCTCCACCTCCCCCCTTCAGGTACTGAGGATGACATTACCCTGAAAATGGCCCTGTACGGGCTCTTATACCACATGCATACTGATGAGAATGACCCGCAGGGTGGACTCCGGACTTTGGAGGAAGCTATACAGGTGTTGCCGCGCACTGGCCACCGACTGTAAGTGCATCCCGGGGCGTCTGCTTTGGGCTCACTACAGACCCAGGGTCCTGAGGGGACCACCCAGGCGGGCACAGAGGGAAGGAGGAGGGTCTCATGTGGACATCCCGCTGAGGCAGACAGGACCTCAGTTTTCCACCAGTGACATCAGTCTTAGAGCAACTCACTGTTCCTAGATGTCCTGTAAGCTCTCCATCCCATCTGCGTGACCAGGCAGGCTGCAAAACCCTTTTGAGACTCAGTTTCCTCTCTGTCCGTCACCTCCTCCTCCCAGCACTGACACTCGGATGGCACCTCCAGCCTCTCCAGGTCCCCCACCCTTGATTTCTCTTTTACAGTTTTATTTTCAAACACATGGTGATGGCAAAGGCCAAACTGGGCCAGAGCTTCTCGATGGAGATCCAGAAGTTCATAGACACCAGCGAAGACTACTTGTCCCACGTGTGGCACTGCCTGGCCTTCAGCTCCCAGGACGTCAGCTCCCAGAACCTCCTGGGGACTCTCTGTTGCTACTACAATGCTATCCATGCGCTGCAGGTGTGCTCTGGGTACCTCGAAGGGGTGGTCAGCAGGCATCACCTTCCTGCTCAGATTTGGGTTATGGAGGCCAGATCAGTCGAACTGGGGACCTGAGGGTCCCTCCTCATCTGTAAAGCCAGGGGAATCATGTTGGCCACAGAAATATGAGGCACTGTGTTCTGTTGAGTCCGAGGTGAGTGGGCCAGCCCCATTGCAGGGGAAGGCTGCTGCTGAGGGCTGGCAGCTGGGGCTCCCAGGGACCGAGCTTGGGATACTATCTGGGCCTCTTGGAAGGGATGCTCCTGAGGACAGGCCATCTATCCTGGCTGTGATAGAGACAGTCAGGGAAGGGCACACAGGCTGCAGGAGGCAGGGCAGCAAGGAAAGGGGTCCACTGCCGACAGTGGCAGGTAGATGGCTGGATGAGGCAGCTGGGGGCGCCGTAGTGCACACAGCGCCGGGGTCCTCCTGACCCAACCATGGATGGACAGATAAAGAACACTTTTTTCAGTGCTTGGCATACAGCAAGCCTTTAATAAATGAGCAGATGAATGAAAAAGCATGAACCATGCTGCACTCAGTGCATGCTTGTGTAAGCCCCTGGGGTACAAATAGGAAAAGTCAGGTTCGACTGTTTCTCAAGGGTCTCATGCTCAAATTGGGCAGATATCTCAGTTGGATGCAGTGTGGGTGGCAAGGGCAGGGAGGCCCTAGGGAGCAGTGGACATCAGGGTCCAGAAGTCCTTAGGCAATGACCAGGGCCTGCCACATGTAGCGGGGGGGTGGGGGGGGTGGCGCAGATGGGAAGGCCTGCTGTTCTTCTGGTTGCCTCTCATCCATGTCACCCATCTCACTGGGAAAAGGTGAAGGTGGAAAGCAAAGACAGAAATCCCTTCCCACCGGAGTTCTGGGACAGCCCAGGGCCAAGGAAGAGGCAAGTCTGCAAGAGAATGGAGGGGAAGGAAGGGGGGGGGGGGGAAGGGCCTGGGGGGAGCATTTTTGCTGCCTGAGATAACTTGTTTGCTTTTCTAATGAACCAAAGTCTGTTTTGCCTTTGTTACTGTGTGCTTAGCACAGCTCCCTGCACATAGTAAGTAGGAGCTGAATAAATACTTCTCGACTGACTGGTCTGGTTAGAGGACTAAGTCTCTAAGAGCTCTTGAGTAAGGACAGTGAGGGACATCCCTGGTGGTTTGTCGAGTGCTCCCAGCCACCAGCCTTCATTTATTTCCCTTGGAAAATCCCATTCATTTCAGCAACAACCCTATGATCATTTATTAATCTCCACCATAGATCAGACTTTCATGGTGCTTTTCAACTGCCTCATTGGGTCAGTCTGTTCCCTGAGATTTCTTTGTTTCTTTCCCCCAAGAAACCTGAGAATACCTGGAAGAAGTTCAGTTACCTGATGGAATTCTCAGAGTGGTTGTATTACAATCAGTTTCCTATTAACCAAGTCTTCTTCCATCTGAATTGGGCCATCAACCTCCTGCTCAGCATCAAGACACAAAACAGCTTGAGGGAGGAGATGGGTGTTTCACCAACCCCAATGGAAGATGCTGGTGTGGAGGAAGAGGATGCTGCTGGTACCTGTTCCCTGGCTAAGGGCTCCACCCTTCTATGCTTCTCTCCTCTGCTAATGGAAGGCCAGTTCTAAACCCCCCATAGACCCTGCCCCATTGAACACCATCAGATGACCTGCAAGCCTGAGTCAGAGTCAAGACACATAGATTAAGTGTGTCCTATGTGCCAGACATTGCACTTGGCACTGGGCATACAAAGAATCAGAAAAAAAAACTGTGCTACACTCAAGGAGGGCATAGTCTAATAATGGGAGAGTAGTCGTCATTTTAGTGGTATCTGACTCTCTGTGTGACCCCGTTGGGGTTTTCTTGGCAGAGATACTGGAGTGGTTTGCTATTGCCTTCTCCAGCTCATTTTACGATTAGGAAACTAAGGCAAACAGAGTTAAGTGACTTGCCCAGGGTCACATAGCTAGTAAGTGTCTGAGGCCAGATTTGAACTTGGGAAGAGGAGTCTTCTTGACTCCAGGTGCTCTATCCACTATGGAGCCACCTAGCTGATCTCTAATGGGGGAGATAACACATAAAAAGAAGTTAAAGGAAAAGGGGCAAAGGTTGCCCAGCACTAGGTTTCAGATTTGATTACATCTTACAGAATCAGGAGTTTCGGGATATCATGACATCCAGCAAAGTAGCCATGTGGGAAATGGTGAATTGAATTCTGTGGGTACCCTTTTTAAAAGGTGGAGGATGTGGCTCCAAGTGTGAGCTCTCTCATCTACCCCTCCACCCTCTCCAGTCAGAGGGAAGGGCCTCCTGGGGGCCAGGAGTGCTTAGGAGGTAGGGGTCATCCTGTGAGTATGTAAAATGAAGGCTGAAAAATCCCTGACCTGAAGACCCTTCCATCCTATCAATCAGGAAACAGCAAGGAATAAAGAAAAACTAAGTACAAAATCCAAACAGTGACACCAGGGAGTTTGGAGAGGAATCTGAGAAGGCTTCCTGGAGAAGGGGATGTTTGAGCAAGCAAGCCCTGAAGGAAATGTCAGAGTGTGAAAGCATGGTATGGGGAGGGAGAGGGAGGGAAGAGAGAGAGGGAAGGAGACAGAAAGACAGGTGTAGTGCCAATGCAATATTTACAGCGCCCACAATCATAATAGACCATGACTATAACTGTTGCATGACATATGATCGCAAAATATGCCAGACTCTCCAGATAAAGGATAGAACTGAAGGATTTATTTAAACATCAGAAAACTAAATCCCAGAACCAGTAAGCCACAGTACCAAAGATATTCAGAGGCCATAATAATGCTGAGAGCCATAACATCCTTCAGCCTTCCCACAAACCAATACAAGATCAATATTTACTCACAAAACTCTCTCTCTTTGCCTAAGCTCTTCATCTGTCCCTTTCTGTCTCCAACTGTCAGACTCCTTCTCTGTCTACCAGCTTCCCTGTGAATGCTGTTTCTCCTCAGCAAACTCCTCCCACCACAGGCTCCATGTGACTACGTTCAGCCTATCAAGGGGGCAGAGTTTATCTTCACAGCAGGGAAGCTTCAGACTCCCCCCTAGGTGTATTAAGGAGTAGGGAAGATCTTCAAATTCCCATTCGCATTACAAGAGGGAGGAGAGAGAGGGAGGGAAACAGAGTCAGGAGTAAGGAGCCTGGAAATGGAGGAGGGGGCAGGTGATGAAGGGCTTTGAACACCAAGCAGAGGATCTTATATTTGATTCTGGAGGTGATAGGGAGTCATTGAGGTTTACTGAGTGTGACATGATTTGAGGAGAGGTTAGGAAGGGCAAGCCCTCCAGTGAGAGGAAGAGGGACTGATGTGAACAGAAGACAGAAAAACTTGAAAACATCTTCCCTTTTAACAAAAGGGCCGTGGCTCATCCTTCAGAACCCTGGCCAGCAACTCCCTCTTTTCTCTACCTGAAATTGCAGCTTGCCAGGCCAGTGCCTTCAACTCACCAAGGGTAACTAAATCTCTCTCTTGCATTCTCCTTCCTGATCTTGAGCCTCACCAGCTCATGCACTTCACTCCAAATCTTGAGTGTATCCAAATGAATGTTGGCCATTTCTTCTCATTCTTCTTTTCATTCCAATGAGCATTCTCCTTGGCAGAGAGAACAAGCTCAAATATCAGGGAAGTCACTCCAGGCCCTACCCAGAGAGCCCCTCATTGTCATCTTTGTCACTGCTGAGCCGCAGTCTTGCCCCAATGTCATCCCAAGAACCCTCCTCTTTGTCCTTAGGCTTCCTACAAATTATAGCACATCTCATCCTGTTTGCACAGGACTTAGACCACGAATTCACCCTCTGTTTCCTGCGTGTACGTCCATCTTCCTGACATGTCTGCTTAAAATCTGAGCTGGCTGGTGAGGCCCCTGTACACATCAGGCACTTCTTGCTTATATGACTAGTTTCTCTTTGGGTCTTCAGAAGTTTATTCTTGAGAATTTCTCAGCCCTCCTGGGCAGACTTCCCTTTTGGAATTTTCTTTCGTCCAGGGGATCTTAGCTATATTTTCTCTGAACTTCATGAAATGTTCTTTTAAGGAAAATCTCCCTGAGAATTTGGGTTCTTCAAAAGTGGGATTGTGTAAGGAAGTCAGGAGTTCCCCTTCCCTGGAAGCATTCCAGCAATGGAAAATGACCACTCTTGTATGTTGTGGAAGGATTTGTTTGTTTGGGGTGGTCATTTGTCATTGCTGCTGCTTCTGTGGAATCAGCAGAACTAGACAGACATGCTCTCCCTTCTAACTCTGCAATCCAGTGATTCTGTGATTTTACTTTCTAAAAATTGAGAGTACATGTCAGGCCATGGCTGGATTTCTTCCCTGTCAAAATTCTCACAGATTCCTATCATTTATACCCTAACGATAAGCTTTTTCCTGTTAGCAAGTGTAAGATCCAGGAGAGAATTATGACTTGCTTTTTCCTCCCCCTCTTGAAGGAGGGAATTATCTTCTTTGGGGCAGGGAGAGAGTGCCTGCCAGTTTCTGGATAATTGAGGCCCTCTCTCTCTATTATGCAATGCCAGGCTGGCAGTCACTTTCTGGCCTCTTTCCTCTTTTGACCAGGTGGTCTGTGCTTTATTTTGGTGGCAATTTTGCTTCAGTCTCTGTCTCTGTGGATTCTCTCCCAAGTCGCCACCATCATGCCACTCCCCTGTATATTCTGGATTTCCTCCTTTGTGTATGTGATGCTGCTCTGTTTCCCCTTCCCCAATGGCCCCCATCCCATTAGATCTCTCTGGTTCCCTTTGCAGGCATAAGGCATTCTCTTCCAGAGTTGTACTGTGGTTCTTGGTCTCCTTCTGCCATGTCCCAGAGATGCTGAGAAGCATCCAAGTCCAAGTTGATTTCTTGAATTCACATTTTGAGTTTATCTTACTTCTGGCATGAATACTTTGTATCTTTGTGGAGAGACATCTGAGACCATAAAATGAACTACCAGACCTGGGCATCTGCTGCAGCCCCAGCTACCACGCTAGTGCTGGTCACTGGGATTGAAATCCTGGCTCCTAAGTGATGATGAGCTCACTGCCAGAAGCTCTGTAGGGAAGATCAAAGGCCAGGAGGGGAAGACTGGAAGTGGGGGGAGAGCAGGGCAAAGGATTCAGTAAGGACTTTATCTCTTTTCTGTCCACTCCTGACTTCTCCTTTAATTGAAGCTGTGCACTGTCATCTCTGAGACCCAGTTTATTTCATTTCAGAAGAGTTCTGTGAAATGGTGCTTGTTAAGCTTGGGGTTTACTTTTGTTTTGTAGAGAAAGCATCTTCAAACCAAGAGGGACTATTGCAAGAGTCTTCGGAGACAGCTCCAAAGGTGACCTTGGAGGTATTAACCAGTGTGAGGCAGCTGGAGATGCTGGCCTCTGCCCACACGCTCCTGGCACTAGTGGCAGGCAGCGGGTCTTCTCAGTATGAAGAGAATTGTTTGATGGCCTACAGATACATCATGAGCATTTGGAAGGTAAGAACCCAAGCTTCCATGTACCAGTGCTCTCCTTTGGCAGGGGCTGCTGCTGTTGATACACAGAAGTCTGAACTGTGATGTCATGGCTTTCGGGGAACAAGGGCAGGCCTGGAACCCTGGGGCTTGAGATGTTGACTGGCCTATGGGACTGTCCTGGTCAACCAAGCACAGGCTAGACCCTATGCAGATCCCTAGAGATGTCAGGTTACTTTCTTTTCCAAGAACTCCTCAACTGTCAATGCCCAGCAAGCTGGGCTTCAAGCCCAGTCTGTTCACCTTCTTCTAGGTCACACATTCACATCCTTTGCTTTGGTCAGCACAGCACTGCCCTGTAGCACTGTTTCAATTTTTAAAAAAAATACTAATTAGTTAATTGATGAAAAACTAATTTTCAAATAATTGACTTGCTTTGAGTCAGTGAAAGTCTGCTTAGGTTCCAGGAGCCAAGATGGCAGAGTAGAGAACCATTCAGCCAAACTCTCCCAAATTCCCTCCAAATAACTTTAGAACAATGCCACATATCAGATTCTGTAGTGGCAGAACCAATGCAAGGTTAGGGTGAAACGATTTTCTAACCTCAGCAAATTTGTGAGATCAGTAGGAAAGGCCCATCTCATCAGCATAGTGGTGGGCCCAAGGACTGCATTTTAGGCAATATAGGCTTGGGGATGGTTGCACTGGCTGCAGCAGCAACTATGGGAGCTCTCAGTCCAGGGATGGTGGGGGAGGAAGATGGGACAACTGATGAGTAGATTTCAGGAGACCTTTTGCTGGAGCTGGTTCTGGGACCCTGTTACATTGTTTATATGAAGTTCCAGATTGTAATCCCAGGACCAAAAGGTGTAATAGATAGCACTTGTGGCACAGGGCCCTGGCCAGCATTCCATGGTGGAGAGAAGTGCTTGTGGTCACTTTCAGGGGAGTAGGCTCCCCGGTCTCAATTCCAGGGTTGAGAGGAGCAATAGCAATCATAGCTACAAGAGAGTGGGGGACCTCATCACAGTCCCAGGGCCAGGAGGAGCACTAACACTGGTGGCTACAGGGGAACAAAATCCCTTTCTGGGTAAAGACCAGAGCATAGGCCAGGAGAGCAGTGACCACACTTCTCATTAGATTATACCATCTTGGAAAATCCAAATACCTACAGAGCCCCAGAGCTAGCCATGAAAATAGCAACATGAAAAACCTGAAGCTTGGGACCGTGCCACATCCACCCCAGGAAATAGCCTGGGAAAATGAGTAAACACCAAGAACCAAAAAGCTGGGCCATAACAAGTCACTTATGGTGGTGGGAAAGATCATGGCACAAACTCAGAGGAAAACAAGAGTCAAAACAGCTACATGCAGAATCTCAAAGAAAAGTATTAGTTGCTCACAGGCCCCAAAATGGTTTCTGGAAGCTCTCCCCCCAATTTTTTTAAATTAAAGAAGTAGAGGAAAAAGTTAGGGAAAAAATGAGTGATACAAGAAAATTATGAAAAGAGAGTCAACAACTTGGTCAAAGAGGCATCCAATGGGTTAGCTGCACCTGCATCTTTGTCTTTTTTTCCTATATGATGAGCAAGCCATCTATTCTTTTCTCCAAGGCTGTGAGAAGAGTATTAAAAAGCTGGAGATCTTCTGCTATATTAACAGGAGCGTCAGCTGGGTCCCATCATTTAGCCCAATTCCAAATACATCTGATGTTTACTATTGTCTAACCCTCATCACACAAACATTTCAAGTGTTGCATGAAAAGCCAACAAATATTTTGAACTAAAATATAAATAAATCACACCTGTACATACCTTTCTCCATAATCAAACAATTTAATAACTCTGTCACCTGAGGGGGAGGGGAGGGGAGGGGACAGGACAGGACAGGACAGGCTGAGTTACCAAACTAGAATTGGCCAGCTGGGCCACCATTCAGGCCACCATTGAAGCTGCCTGATCTCAAATCACAGGTTGTGATTTGTCCTTCATTCTCAAAGAGGACCATGAAAAAACGACTTGGTACTGGCTGAGGAATAGAGCAGTGGATCAATGGAATAGATTGGGTACATGAGACTCAGCAGCCAGTGACTATAGTAAGCTACTGTTTGAGAAACCCAAAGACCCCAGTTTTTGACAAAAATTGCTGGGAAAACTGCAATAGAGTATGGCAGAAACTGGGCATTACCTAACACCATATGCCAAAATCAAGTCTAAATAGGTGCACAATCTAGATATAAAGGCTGATACTGTAAGCAATCTGGGAAAGCAAGGAATAGTTTACCTGTCAGATTTATGGAGAAAGAAAGACTTTATGACCAAACAAGAGTTAGAGAACATTATAAAATGCAAAATGGATAATCTTGATTACATTAAATTGAAAAGTTTCTGTACAAACAAAGCCATTGTAAACAAGATTCAGAGGGAAGTGGGAAATTGGGAAATAATTTTTACAACCAGTGTCTCTGATAAAGGTCTCATTTCTAAAATATACAGAGAATTTAATCAAATCTACAAGAATACAAGTCATTCCCCAATTGATAAATGGTCAAAGGATATGAACAGGCAATTTTCAGAGGCAGAAATTAAAGATATCTATAAGCATATGAAAAATGCTCTAAATCACTATTGATTAGAGAGATGCAAATGAAAACAACTCTGAGATACCACATCTCACCAGTCAGATTGGCTAAGAGGACAGAACAGGAAAATGACAAATGCTGAAGAGGGTGTGGAAAAATTGGAACACTAAGGCATCGTTGGTGGAGTCGTGAAGTGATTCAACCATTCTAGAGAGCAATCTGGAACTATGCCCAAAGGGCTATAAATAAGTACATACCCTTTGACCTAGCAATACCTCTTCTAGGGTTGTATCCCAAAGAGATCATAGAAGTGGGAGGAAGACCCGTTTGTACAAAAATATTTATTGAAGTTCTTTTTGTGGAGGTAAAAAGTTGGAAATTAAGGGGATGCTCATCAATTGGGAAATGGCTAATCAAGTTGTGGTATATGAATATAATGGAATACTATTGTGTTATAAGAAATGAGGAGCAGAAGGACTTCATATTTACCTGGAGAGACCTATACAAACTCATGCTGAGTAAGAAGAGCAGAACCAGGAGAAATTTGTACACAATGATGGACACAATGTATGTGTGACAACCAACTTTGATAAACTGGACTCTTCTCAGCAATGCAGGGTTATAAGACAACTCCAAAAGACTCATGATGGAAGGAGATGTCTACATGCAGAGAAAGAACTAGAAAGAACAGAGTTTGAATGCAGACTGAAGCAAAGAACCTGCTCTTTTTCTTGTTTAGTTTTGTTTCCTCTTTCCCATTGTTCATCAGTTACAATCGTTCTTTACAACCTGACTAATGTCTAACGTGAAAGTATTTGCAGATCCTATACTTGTTTGCATGCCACCATGGCAGGGGTGGGGAGGAAAGAGGGAAGAAAATTTGAAACTCAAGGGGTTGTGGAATTGAATCTTGTAAACTAAAAGTAAACAAACAAATTAATAAAGAGGAAAAAAAGAGGACCATGGCGTCAGGGAGATGATGACTTGACTTGCAATTGACTTTGAGCCTTAAACCCAGTTCACTCTGTATCTCATGGATTGGACCCAAGCACCACTTAATGATTATTTTTTGCGCCCTCCTGACTCAGAGTGAATGTAAATAGGAACTGTTTCTCTTTTGGTTAGTGACTGACCATAAGAGTTTTACCTTCCCAGTTTGATTTTTTTTTTTATTAAAGGGGTCATCCCTTGACTCACTTCACTATTCACCAGAAAAGACCTTAGCCTTAAAAGGGTCAGGGTCTCCCATTGCATTCTGGGTCATCTCTAGTCATCCTGATGAATATCTTGCCTCTGGACCCAGATGACTCTGGAGAATAAAGTAAGGCTGGAAATCTTGCACTGCCCTCCCTCACTCAGATCAAAGTCAACTGCAAGTCATGTTATCTCCCTGATGTCATGGTCCTCTTTGAGAATGGATAAACCACACACATAAGGTGATGAACTTTATCTGCAATGGCCAGCTCTGAACACCTTAAAAAGCAGAATAGGCCAAATGAAAAAGAAGCACAAAAATGCACTGAAGAAAAGGCTACCTTAAGAAATAGAATTGCTTGGGGCGGAGCCAAGATGGCAGCATAGCAGCAGCAACATATCACAGCTCTCACATAGCCACCCCAAAATACCCATAAAATAGGACTCTAAACCAATCCTAGAACTCCAAAACGCACACAAAGATACTTCCCACTAAAGTCAGTTCGGCTACGAGGAACCATATCAGCACTGCCAACCGAAACCAGCCTGGCCTGAAGCCGCGGCTGTGCCCCAGAGGTGGCTGGGTGGGAGGAGCGGAGGAGCCTCTCTGGTGAGTGGATTAGCAGGGATTAGTGGATTAGTGGGGATTGCGAAAGGGGGAGAAAAGCAGTCCAGCTGAAAGGCCTCCAGAGCAGAAAAGCAAAAGGCAGAGGTTTTGTACCCGCCTCCACATTGCAGCTTCCTGCCTGCGGCCTGCAGACAGCAGGGGCCTGAGTGATTGTTCTCAGGCCAAGAGCTCTCATGTTGAGCGGCCTGGATCTGGATTGCTGTCTTGGGCCTCGGTTCTGGAGTCTTCACTATCCAGTCAGTGAGAAGTAAATAGGAAGAGTCCCAGCATCTTCCTGAGAGCTACGACAGCTGGGAGGACCC
>CM053589.1:208418196-208485781 GCA_028646515.1 Pseudochirops corinnae | reverse complement strand
GGAGAGGAGAAAGGTGGGGGAGGGAGAGGAGGAGAGGGGGAGGGAGAGGAGGAGGGGGAAGAGGGAGGGAGAGGAGAAAGGTGGGGGAGGGAGAGGAGGAGGGGGGAGGGGGGAGAGGAGAAAGGTGGGGGGAGGGAGAGGAGGAGGGGGGAGGGGGAGGGAGAGGAGGAGGGGGGAGGGAGAGGAGAAAGGTGGGGGGGAGAGGAGGAGGGGGAGGGGGAGGGGGAGGGAGGCCGGGACTGGACCATCTGCTGAGGAGGTTTGGGGGAGAGCTTATGACGAGGGGAGCTAACCCTCCCTCCCCAGGCCTGGCAGAACCTCTGCATTTCTGAGCAGCATTTCAATATTCTGAATGACCTCCCTCCCAGCTACCAGCTCATCATTCTCCAGCACTCTGAGGACAGGTAGGACCCTTGGGCCACGGCCTCTGTTGAACCATGTACCACAGGCCTTACATTTGATGGGAACATAGAACGTGGGCCTTGTGGGACCGCTCAGCTCCCCACCCTCCCAACCCTCTTCCCTCTCGACTACAAACTGAAAAGGTGGCCCCCGTTGGGCACGGCCTTGGGGTGGGAGCCTCAATGTCAGGACAGGCCTACCCACAGGGAAAGTCTCTGGAAAAGATGTGGAAGGCCTGAAAGCCTTCAGTGCCTCTTCTGGGCACACCAAGGATGAGGTAGGCAGGTGTCACTGGGGAAGACATTCCCAGGACCAGGGGAGGTCGCCTACCCAGCATGGAGAGGCTTAAACTGTCCGGGGAGCGGGACGGGTGCCAGTGGACAGCTCTCTCCCTCACTAGCCAGATGTGGGAAGAAGAGGGCAGGGCAGGGCATGGGGCAGGCCCTCTCAGCTGAGACCCTGGGAGGAGGGGGAGCTTGGGGAGGTTTGGGAGGAGCAGCAGAGAGAGGGGCTTAATGAGGCCTGAGTCATCAGAGCAGAGCCACTAGGCCCCCAAAAGGTGCATCCTGAGGCCTCTGGGGTGTGACCAGCATGCCTCATCTCTGCTGGAGTCTGGGAGGGTGGGCAGTGGGTAGGGCAGCCTGGTGGTGTCCCCATGGGGACCCTGTGGGCAGGAGGGGCTGTGTCTGGAAGCTGTGCCCCTGGACTCTTCTCCATGATGCGCTGGGTGTGAGGAGAGCAAAGACTGAGTGTTTGGCTATTGCCCAGGGTCCCATGTCCTGGCCTCCCGACATAGCTGGGCTGGATGATACTTCAAGCGTAGCAGGCAAAGACCCGAGCGTCGCCCCTCAGACTCCCTCCTTTGCCCTCCAGTGCTCCTGCACACGTGCATGCACACATACACACGTGTACAAGCACACACACCTGAGAACCTATAGTTGCAGCCTGACCCCTCAGGCCCTCCTGCAAGGTGGCTGCAGGGCTGGGAAGTCATACTTTTGCTTCCCACAGGTCGACTCTGTATGGAATGGTGTATGAGAAGCCAAAATTTGGCCCTGGACCCAAGGGGAAAATTGTTCAGATCAGCGGTGAGTGTATGCCCAGCTGGTGGCTTAGCACACCAGTCACCCCAGTGTCACTTATCCCTTGGCACCAGCTCCCAGTGGAGGCTGGTCGAGCCCCAGCCTTGGGCCCACAACCAGCTTGCTCCTGATCGTGCTCAGCCCCTCTTTGTGAATTGGCTTCTGCCCCTGGAGTCGTGGGCCCCACCAGGAGACGTCCATGGGCTGATCTGCATGGCTCCTCCCTGTGTGGGCCTCCCCTTCTGCAGAAGATGCAGATTTTTCACTTTCATTCACATCCTGGTCACCCCTGGTCTGGAGGAAGGGTTCCACTCACTTGTAAGAATTTCATAGATCAGTACAGTCAGAGGACCTGGGTTTGGATCTTACCCTAGATTTGCCACCTGAGTGACCTTGGACAAGCAGCACTGCCCATCCAAGCCCATCCCAGATGCCCATCTATACAGCCCAAGGGCATCCTAGCGCGGGGCAGTGGTAGGAGGGTTGCTGCTTAATTAGCAGCATGTGCTTCTGGTCCAAATAATGGCTCAGTGAATGGCAGGGAAGGCAGGGAGGGAGGGAGGTCTGAAGACCCCAGCTTGTGACCCAGGACAAGCCACTTCTCTTAGCATCAGTGTCCTCATCTGTCAAAAAGGGCTGATAATAAAAGCTCCCCCCCGGGAGGCTGGGGAGCCCACAGAGAGCACCTGGGGCACATGCTCCTCCAAAGGTACCTGTGGTTTGTAGGATAAGGTGCCACCCTCCTTGGGCCCCAGATGAGACCAGTGGCCACATTCCCTCCCCTATGGGCACTCAGTCAATGCCAAGGATCCCCCCCCCCATCTTCCCTGTCCTTGTGTGTGATGGAAGCCTGCTCAGGGGCAAGGCCCTGGAGGCCAGGGATGGAAGCCTCACTCCTCAGCCCCGCCCTGGAAGGGCCCCTGGTCCTCAGGTCAGTGAGAGGATGGCTCCCTCCCAGACAATGCAGATGAAACGCAGGCTGAATGAGGAGGCTGCTGGTTTGAGTGGCAGCCACCGGACCCTGCCGAGGTGTTGTAAGAGTAAATGTGGGAGCACTATACTTGTCTCTGAGAAAGCCATCCCCCTCCCAGCACATACACACACACACACACACACACACACTCACACACACACTCCCAGCACACACACATACACAATCACACACATACACACTCATATATACATTCACACACTCCCAGCACACACACACGCACTCACACGCATACATATACTCACACACTCCCAGCACACAGACTCACACTCCTACATATACTCAGACATTCATAAACACACTCAAACATACTCCTCGACACACATTCACACTCATCCAAACACACATACACTCACACACACTCATATACACATACATTCATACACACACTCACCTATCCTCATACACACACTCATACGTATACTCATACACACTAATAAACCTCATACACACTCACATGTACACTCATACACACATACACATATGCAAACATACTTATACATATATACACAATCACACACATACACACTCACACATTAACACACACAATACTCACACTCATACACACATACATATGCACACATACTTACACTCATATACACATTCACATACACTCAAACACAGACACATTTGTACACATATGGAAACACACATATTCATGCTTATGCACTCACACACTCACATACTCACACATATCCACTCACACATGAACACACACAGCACATCTTCGTAACTCACACAAACACTCCTATGCATACACACATATGTACACACATACTCATGCACATATATACGCTCATTCTCACACACACATACAAACACACTCACAGACACATGCACTTTCACACATTCACTTAAGCCACATTCACACCCAAACACACAAGCAAGCACACACACTCATACACACACAGACACACATACTTATGCACATACTCCCTTATACAGACTTTTACAATACACATTTGCACAAACACTCACATGCATGCACACTCACACATCCATACACACACACACACACACACACACTCATACACCACAGTGGCCCTGCTGTGACTAGCCTCTCTCTCTCCTCCAGCAGCCCGAGCATCCGGCCCTGCCCTGGGATCCCCCATACCATAGGGAGCTGGAGAGTGTTTCTTTTAGTGAAACACCCTGGGCTTTCACCAGAAGCAGATGCCTGCCAGCCTGGGGTTTTTTCAGCTGTCTTTCTGTCCCAGGCAGTCCCCAGGTCTTTCTGGACTGAAAGAGATGGATGGACGGATGACCAGCTCCTGGGAAGGGCCCTGCCCGGTGCCCAGGGGTCTGCTGGAAGGGTTAATCCTGTCTCTTTGCTTTCCCAAGGCTTGTCCTAGGGACCTGCTGGGGTGGGCAAGGCTGGTATCTCTGAGTCATCTTTATCTTCTCCTCTTCAGGCCAGTGCAAGGTGTTCCGTGTGCAAAGGAACCCCTCCACCATCTCCCAATTGCTGAGCTCCATTCATCATTTTAAAGATCAGCTCCTTCATTCTTTCTCTGATGACATACCACCGGTAAAGTGCATCTCTTCCTCTTCAGAACCATGGATTTGGGGCCTTGGGAGTCTCCTCTGCCGCCTCCTGGTGCTCAGATGCTCAGTTTTCTGGTCTCTTCTTTATGCCCTGGTTTCCATCCCTTCTCCTGTGGGGCCTGTCGTCCTTAACCTCTTGGCTAAGGGAGTCCAAGTCCAGCCACAGGGGCCTTTGGCCAAGTAGGGAGGAGGAGAAAAGGAAGTGTGCTCTAGGCCTGGGGAAGGGCCTGTGAGACCCAAGAGGCCAGAGGAGAGGCCACAGCCTGGGGAGGGAGGAGGTTGGAACTGTAGGTTTGGGGGAGCATAATCTCAAGGTTCTAGAGTGGGAAGGTCGAATGGTGATGGGTAATGGCAGCATCCTCAGCGCAGCTGCTCCAGGGGCCTGGGAAGGGGAGATGTGGGGGGAAGGAGGGCCCTGGGATAAGGGCAGAGAGAGTCTGGTGGGGTCTCAGTTCTGAGCACCTGGTATCTGGCTGTGGGAGAGAAGATAGCAACAGGACAGACAGAACCAGAAAGAGAAGTCCAGATCAGGGGCTGCCAAGGAAGGAGGCAGACAGGGTCTGGCATGGCCCTAGTGAGCGAGGCTCAGGTCTGCCTCTGCTCCCAGCAGGCCTAAGCTCCAGGGTCTTCCTGAGGGAAGAAAGGGGACAGAGAGAGGTCTGGGGCGGGGAAGGGGGGGCGCAGTCCAGTTCCTTCCTGACTCCTGGGGCCCTGGACCCAGTCCTTGGCTTAGGGCTAAGGTGGGGGACCATGGAACACCACCAGGTCCCCTCCCTACAGGGCCTTGGAAGGGCTCTTGACCCAGGTTGGCATCTGAGCCCAGGCTTGCATAGCAGGGAACAGCTCCATGGCTAGGCTTCCAGGGGCCACATCAGGGATGCCATGGGGAATTGGGGCCTCTGCTGGGACTGGAGAGCAGGACCTGACAGAAAAAAATGGGTCAGCCTGGTCAGGGCTGGTGTGGCAAGGGGTAAACCCTAGAGAACCAGGAAACCTAGTGGCTAGAGCTCCCCAGGGCCTTTCATCCAAGGGCAGGGTCACAGGTACACCTCTTAGACAAGGGCACTAGTTAGTCAGATTGCTGATGCTCTTGGGTCCACTTTTCCAAGCCTAAGCCACCTTGGCCTCCTCATTCAATGCAGGGATAGTCCATAGGAGGGTTAGTTCATCCCTGCAATGGATGGACAGACTGGCCTGGGCCCTGAAGAGTAGCTGCCTCCTAGAGGCCAGCCAGCCAGGCTTGAACCACCCTGACAGTGCAGCAGACAGGTCATCAACCCTCTGAGGAGAAGGCACAGCCTCCAAGGGACCATGCCCTGTGATGTCCTGCCCAGAAGGCCCACAAGGCTCCCATCTGGATTTAAAGCCTTGGCTTGGCTACTTTGCATGTCTGTTAGTGTATCCTGGATGAGTGGAATGCAGTCTCCTCATCAGTAAAATGCAGGGGTGGGCTAGATACTCTCAAAGCTCCTTCTTCACTAGAAACATGTAAAGGAACCAGGACAGACTCTCCCCCTTCTCCGGCCACTTCTAGCTGAGGAGCCAGACTTTGGGCAGCCTTGTTGTGGGGGCCACCTTTGGCCCATTCTCCTTCCCCTCCACTTCCCTGCTCAGTGTGAGGTGGTCCAGAGTGGGCTTGGTGATAGGTGAGATTGATGGGAGCACTCCACTTAGCATTCTAGAGCCCATTAAGATTTAACAAAATCCTTCTGGAAATGCTGATTAAATGGCATTGTATTGAACAAGGCAGGAAGCACAAAGTTCTGTGGCCGAAGAGAAAGAAAAGCTAATCCAGAAATACAACGACATTTCCAAGTCCCTGGAGGCCTATCTGAAGCCGGTGTCCTCAGCCATCCACCACTGGGATATCAGGTACTAGCTGGGGGGCATTTGTCTTCACAAATACATGAAAGTTTCCTTAAAGACACTTGCAAAAAGTTTCCAGAAGGTATCTCAATGCCTCCAGCATCCTTCAGACATGTTTTATTCAGCCCAGGGCTAATAAAAGCTGAAAGGCATGTTATTTTCATGCAGCAGGATCCCAAAGTCTGATTTGCATTCCTACCATGCTTGTGAAAATTCAGTGCTCATACAATGTTGGTAGACCTGTAAACTGGGCCAATCACACTCAAAAACAATTTGGAATTTTGTGGAAAAGGCACTAAAATATCTCACCACACATACCCTGTGAGCCCTTTGCAAGGTATCTACCCCCAAAGAAGTCAGAGAAAGAAGGGAACATCCCATGTACACGAAAATATTCACATAAGCATTTTTGGGTAGCCAAGTGAAGATCCCCCCTCAAGCAGCATAGTACAGTGGGAAGCACCTTCATCTGGAGTCCGAGAGCCTCTGACGTCTATGGACTGTGTGACCTTGGGCAGGTCACCCCCCTTCAGTCTCCTAAGCTGTGAAACGAAGGGACTGACCAGATGATGCCGTTGGATCCCTCACTCTGTGGGCCTGTGATCAGAGCATGGCGAACAGATTTTGGGACATGTGTGTGAATGATTGTGATTATTCCTTTAGAAAGCATTTTTAAAAATCAATATTAGAGTTAAATGGAAGAACAGGAACCTAATTCATAATTTTTGAATGTGAATGGGTTAAACAATCCAATAAAATGAAAAAAGAGAGATACGTTGGATGAGAAAAAAATAAAAAACCTGCAACTGGAACACATTTGAAAACAAAAACATACACCGAATAAAAGTGAGGAGATGGGGAAGAAATTTCCATTGCTTCGAATGAATCCAAAGAAGCAGGGGTTGTAATTACGGGATGTGATAAAGTAAAAACAAATACTTAAGAAATGAAAATTGATAAACGAGTAAGCTACATTAGGCTAAAAGCAGCCATAGACCACAAAGGGACGCCACTAGTAAAATGCATACGCTCTAAATGCCTTAACATCCAAATTCGTAAAGGAAACGCTAACTGGATTATAAAAAACACACAGACAATAACACATTAATGACAGGAGACTTCAATGTCTCTCCCGCAGTTCTGGATAAGTCTAACGGAAGTAGAAACAAAAAGTAAAATATAAGACTGACCGAATTGCTAGAAAAACGAGAGCTAAAAGAGACATGGTGTCTTTTAAATGGGACTGCAAAAGAATATCCACATTCTGAGTACTTAAGGAACTTTTACAAAAATTGGCCACGTATTAGGGCCTGTGCCTAGCTATGACAAATACACGTAAAAAGGCAAAAATAAATAGTAAACACCTCCTTTGCTGCTGGAATGCAATAAAAATAGTAACTGGTTCAGTGACCACCAGAAAAGACACAGACCCAAATATAATATAATATGTGAAATCTTGTAGGAGGAGTACAGGAGCAAATCACAGAAATAACAATGTGGAAGAAAATGGTGATAAGGCGACAGCATGCTCAAATGTCTAGGGTGTACTTGAAACAGTCCTTGGGAGAAACATCATATCCCTAAAAACACACATTAACAAAAGGGAGGGAGAATTTCGGATTAGAGTTAGGAATATGCATTTCAAAATGGCTATGCTTTTAAAAATTAGAAAGTGAACCTAAAGTAAGCACAGAAGAAGAGACGTTAAAATTTTGAGGAGAAATCAACTGGAAACCAAAATAAAGCCAAAGAATGGATAAATAAAACAAAAAACTGTGGGGGCGGCTAGGTGGCAAAGTGAATAGAGCACCGGCCCTGGAGTCAGGAGGACCTGAGTTCAAATCCGACCTCAGACACTTGACACGCTTACTAGCTGTGTGACCTTGGGCAAGTCACTTAACCCCAACTGCCCTCCAGAAAGCAAAAAGTAAAACAAAAAACTGGTTCTTTGAAAAGACTAATAAAATGGATACGATTTTGACTAACCTGATTAAAAAGAAGAGGGCAGAAAATCAAACCTCAATAGTAAATGAACAAGTGGGAATCACAGCAAAGCCAAAAGACACAGAAAACGATCAGAACATATTAAGTCTGTAATAAGCTGAAAGCACATAGAGGAGGACCTTTACAAATATTAAAAACCCAAACTATGAGAAGACCCGATTGAGACCTGCAGAACCTGACCTCAGAAAATGAAACAGATGTACCTTTAAATGAACAACGGAAGGGAAAAAAGCCTCCCTAGTCTCAAATTCTATCACCTTTCCAAAGAACAATGAATTCCCAAAAACAGAGGGGCAAAGGACCCGATCGGAATCCATTCAGGAGACAGATATAGTTCTTATACCTACACTAGGGAAAGATAAAACACAGAAGGGGCCCCTACTCCTGCACAATGTGATACCTCTATGTGGTACCAAGGGAGATGTGGCATGGCCATTCAGGAAGAGCTCCCTCAAATGCCCCCCTCATGCATGACTCCATTCCCTCTCACTCTGGGCTTTCCATCGGCTCCAGTGTCCAATGATCTCTCAAGGTGTAGGTGCCAAACTGCTTGTTGTACTTCTGTGGGAGGGTTTTGTAGAAAGCTTTCCTGGTCTGAAGCATCAAAATGTCATCAAAATGTGCTTTGGATCCTAGACACCAGAATGAAGGAGCAAAAAAGATAAAAGAAAAAGATCAGAAGTCTCCCCCAGTAACACAAGGTAAGGCAGGCAGTGGTTGGGCTGATACAGCTTTGGGTCTGTGTGTGGCCAGGTGGTCACGCGGGCTACCCATCTCACCCAAGGGTTGGCTCTCCCCCCTGGCAATGACCAGGGGCTAATCTCTGCACTGGTATAGACAGCCTCCCTCGGACTCTGAGCCGCCCGGATGGAGGGAGGTCAAGTCTACCCCAATACTCATCATCCACCATACGCAGCATCTCCCCTCTGGAGAGCAGGCAAAGGTGGCTCTGCCTCCAGGCTCAGAACTGAGCTGTTTTCCATTTTATTTTACATCCTTTTAAAACAATAAACTATTTAGTGATGGAGTTGAATCGGTCATGTAGTTCACCCCTCCCTTTCTTCCAAGACCCAAGTTCAGCAGCCTGTGGCCATTCCCCATGGGCACATCCCCTCCCAAACCTGCCAAGTTCGCTATTACTCAGGGCATGATTGAAAATAAGGACCTGTCCCTCTGCACAGCCTTGGGATCTGCTGTTTGGGGGCACATCGGAAAGTAAGGACCATCCTCATCCCTTGACCATAGACTGAATTTGAAGGACGTGGGTGATGTGACCAGGGTAAAGCTGACTCCAAAGTAAACTGCCAGATGTTCTGGGGACCCTGAATGCCAATATTGGTGGTGGCAGCTCCCCTCTGTCTGATACTCAGGGTGCATTGTTTTTTTTTTCTTTTTTTTTAAGGAAGGGTTCTTTTAAGAAAGGGGAAAGGGGGGAGAGCAGAAGAGAAGGAAAGGGGGAGGGGAGTCAAAAGGAACCCTCCATTTGTGAATGCTTTATGTGTTAGGGAGAGTCTCCAGTGAATTCCAGACACTGAACACCATTGATTGAGGGTGTTAGGGTGGGGAGGGAGCCACAAGATTCTTCCATCCACCCCTAAAGAAGCATCTGTCCCTGATGATTTGGTGTTTATTGGTCACTAGAGGAAATTAAATTGGGGAGATATTATGTGTCCCCATGAGACGTGAGGAAGAAGTATGGGGACTACACACTGCAGCGATGGAAGTTTTGGCACAGCTGCCTAAAGGATGACATTTGAACAAGACTTCTCTCTCTTTGAATTCTGGTATTAGGCGGGTGGGCTGTGGGGTAGATTCTAGAGCAGCGGTTCTCAACCTGTGGGTCACAACCCCTTTGGAAGTCAAACAGCCCTTTCACAGGGATCACAGGGGTCGCCTAAGACCATCGAAAAACACATATTTCCAATGGTTTTTGGAACCGAGACACCACTCCTCTATCCATCTCCAGGCAGGTCCACCCACATGCAGATACACCCACATATGAGTGTTAAAGGGTCGCGGCATTAGGAAGGTTGAGAACCATTGTCTAGAGGAAGGAGAGTAGTGAGAGTGAACTGGCTGCCCCGGGACTGGAAAGAAATTACCCTCAATAGGAAGAAGGGAATGGGACAAAGGGTTGGGTTGTCTCTCCACCGCCACAGCAGTCCAAGGCATCCTGAAAAACCACAGAAATGCAGGAAGAAAGTCCATCTGGTTCTGGATAGAGAGCAAAATCTGAGGGATGCAGGCAGAGCAGTGGTGGCTGCGGCGGCTGCTGTTGCAGCTCCAGGTCATCTGTCAGCTGTCTCTTCAAGCCCTCATCCGGAGTTTTCTTGGCCAAGATCCTGGAGTGGTTTGCCATTTCCTTCTCCAGCTGATTTCACAGATGAGGAAACAGGCCAACAGGATTAAGAAACTTGCCATGGGTCCCAGAGCTAGGAAGGGTCTGAGGCCAGACTGGAACTCAGGAAGATGAGCCTTCTGGACTCCAGGCGGGCATTCTCTGTCCTCTGCCACCACCTGGTTCTTCTCCAAGTCGGTGGCAGAGGCGGCAGCTGCAGCAGGCAAAGAGGAGGGTTTGGGGAAGTGCACTGGGTGGTTTCTCTTGTTAGCCTCCTGCCAGGCAGACATCAGGGCCTTTGGTACTCTCCCAGGCTCCAGCCCCACTCTCTGGCCCACAGGCGGTCTGCCTGAAGCACTAACTCAGCTGTTGTCTTCTTAGACCCCTCAGTCCCCCCAGTGGAGCTAGCAGAGTATTTGATCCTCATTGTGGACCGGCCACTCCTGGAGTTGCCTCTGGAAATGGTCACAGGCTTCGAAAATGGGAGCATCACCTCTGTATCTCGAGAACTCTCTCTGCAGATGCTGGCCAATCGCCTGCACAAGGAGGAGCCAGGTTAGTGGGGGGCCCTGCTCTAGTCATCCCATATTCAAGGCAGAGAGCCTGTCTCTGGTCGGCTCCGTGTCCTTGAACCAGCCTCACCCCTCTGCGTAAAGCCAGGGCTTAGCTCCTCCTTCCACGTCCAGCTTCACCAGCCTGTGTGCACTTCTGGGCTGCAGGTTCAGCCTCTGAAAAAGTGGAGCATTGGCTTTGTTGCCCTTTTACCTGTAACACTTTCAGGCTTTCAGAAAAGGGAAGAGAAGATTTGGGAAACCACAGGCCAGTGATCTTGACTTGAGGAGGCATCATGAATTAGGAGACTGAGGGCTTGGCTTAGAATCCCTAAAACTGGGGCTCTATTCCCCTCAGAGACAATCACTGCCCATCCATGTGTCTCCTCCCCTCTCTGTGCCTCAGGCAATTCTCTGGGTCATAGCAAGATGGTGACATAGTGCAGAGTAGAGTGCCCGGAAGTATGTGCCAGATCCTGGGGATACTGGGGCAGCAGCTTGTGAGGGGCCAGACCAGGGGATGAGGAAGGAGGCAAGCTCAGTCCAAGAGGCCTGTGAATGAGTGAAGGGCCGTGCACCAGAGGTACAGGAGGAGTCTATGACCCTGCTGCCCACTTCCCCAGCTCGGGCAAGCCCCATCAAGGCTGCTGTGCTCTCTGTAGGTCTCATACTTTAAGGCCAGCACACTGATGCACTGAGGAGTGGTCTGGGTCATCCACTGGTGCTGGGGGAATGGGAGTGGGGATAGAGAGGGAACACAGAATGTTTAACCCGGAATAAAGTAGATTTGGGCAGAGGTGGGGCAGGATAGTTGTCCTCAGCTGGGGAGGAGGGATTCCCTTGTCCCTCTTGGCTCTCAAAGGCAGTGACAGGAACAGAAGGTGAGAGGTGCTAAGAGTATCTTTATGATGCACATGTGGGAGAACTATTCCTACCGAGAGCTGTCCCACCCAAAGAGGTGATGAGCCCCCCATCACAGGAGGTCTTCAAGCAAAGAAGCAGGTACCAGGTTCAGCAGAGAGGCCTCTGGCTCTGGAATCCTGAACTGATGTACCTGATGGGTACAACATCCTCTTCTGTAAGATGACACAGCTGGTCTCTGACGTTTCTTTGAGCTCCAGGATCTTCGATCTTGTCCCACTTCGAGATCAGCAAGGTGATGGGCATAACTATGAAACTAGAGGATTCTGGGAAGATAATAGAATAAGGTAGGAAATTCCCTAGCTCTCCCCAACTCCCCTCCAAGGAACTCGAAATAGCACCTCACTTTGAGTTTTACAGTGGCAGAAGTCATTAAAAGTTGGAGTAAAGCGGTCTGTCTAGCTGAAGACAACTTGGCAGAACTTTTAGGAAAGACCTGACTTGTGGGGTGGTAGCCTGGCTGAGAATCTTAACAATACAGCAAGCTGGGAGCCAGCTAAGCAGCAGCTTCCCCAAGGTCCCAGGCTGTAGGTGCAGGCAAGGAGGAGGGAGCACATACAGTGAATGTAGCTACAGAGGGGCTGGGGCCTTGCTTGGGCTCCAGGATGGAGGGGACAGATTGTGGTCACTCACAGGGGAATGCAATCTCTGGTTTAGGGTTCAGGGCAGAGGGACAAGCTGACCTGACGCTTGTAGCAGTGGCAGAATGGAGGCTAGCAGTGCATTCTGAGACCACAGAGAGAGTTTGCGGTGGCCACTGCAGCAGAGAGGGCTGGGCTCAGGGGTGGAGAGGAATACTTGAGATCACTCATAAACCAAGGTGTGAGCTGGAGGAGGAGTGATCATACCTGGCCTTGGACTATAGAACATTTGGAAGAACCAAGAGATCAAATGCCCCCAGATAAAGCTCAGAAAACATGAAAAAGCATGAAAAACATGAAGCCTGAGACATTATCCCCCACAAACCCCAGAAACAGGACTTGGCCCTAATGTAAAATTAACAGCCAAAAAATAGGCTGTTTAAAAAGTGATTAAACAATAGATAAAGAACAGAACCAAAGATGGTGACCAAACTGTGGTGATAGAGAAGGTTAGGGTTCAGACTCAGATGAAGACAATATACTCCAAAAAGCTATTTGTAAAGCTTCAAAGAAAAATCTAAAATAGTTATAAGCCCAAAAAGAATTCTTGGAAGAGCTTAAAAATGACTTTAAAAATCCAACAACAGAAATAAATAAACAAATTAAAAAAATAAATAAAATAAAAATCCAATAACAGAGATAGAGGAAAAAATGGGAAAGTAAATAATAATAATGCAAGAAAATTGTGAAAAGAAAGTCAACTAATTCAAAAAAGAGATCCAAAAACTTAACCTTGATTAGATTAATTAATTACTCTCAAAAGTCACGTTGGGCAAGGGGAAATTAGTGACTTCATAAGATATCAAGAAATAATAAAATCAAAAGAATGAGAAAAAAAACACCCAGAAGAAAATAACAAAGTCAAAGCTCCTACGTCCAAAGCCTTCAAGAAGAATGAGGATTGGTCTCAGGCCATGGAAGAGTTCAAAAAGGATTTTGAAAATCAAGTAAGAGAGGCAAAAGAAAAACTGGGAAGAGAAATGAGAGGGATGCAAGAAAATCACGAAAAACAAGTTGATGGCTTGGTAAAAGAGACGCAAAAATACTGAGGAACTAACACCTTAAAAAGACTAGGTCCAATGGCAAAAGAGGTACAAAAAGTACAAAAAGAGGTTAAAAAAAAAAAAAGAAGAATGCCTTAAAAAGCAGAATTCATCAAATAGAAAAGGAGATACAAAAACTGACTGAAGAAAAACCTCCTTAATAAGTAGAATTAACCAAATGAAAAGGAGGCACAAAAGCCCAGTGAAGAAAATAATTCCTTAAAAATTAGAAGTGAGGAAATGGATGCTAATAAGTAAGAGAAATCAAGAAACAATAAAACAGAACTAAAAAATTGAAAAAATAGAAGACAATGTGAAATATATCATTGGAAAAACAACTGACCTGGAAAACAGATCCATGAGAGATCATTTAAAAATTATTGGGCTACCTGAAAACCATTATTTTAAAAAGAGCCTAGACATTTTCAAGAAATTATCAAGGAAAACTACCCTGATATTCTAGAACCAGAGGAGAAAATAGACATTTACAGAATCCACTGCTTGCCTCTTGAAAGAGATCCTTAGTTAAAATTCTCAGGAACAGTGTAGCTAAATTTCAGAACTCTCAGGTCAAGGAGAAATCTGGCCCTGGGGATTTATTTCTTAGGCAGTTCATTGATAGCTTGTTCAATGTCTTTTTCTACGATGAAACAGTTTAGATGTTCTATTTTCTCTTTTATTAATCTGGGTAATTTATATTTATGTAAATTTTAATCAATTTTGCTTAGATTGTCAGATTTTTTTTTGGCATATAATTGACCAAAACATCTCCTAATGATTGCTATAATATCCTCTTCATTGGTGGTGAATTTACTCTTTTCATTTTTGATACTGGAAATTTGGTTTTCTTTTTTCTTTTTTCTTAATCAGATTAACCAGAGGTTAATCTCTCTTACAGGGTTTTCTCCCCATAAAACCAGCTCCTAGTATTATTTATTAGCTCAATACTTAAATAATTTTCAATTTTCTAAATCTCACCCTTGGTTTTCAGAATTTCCAATTTGGTGCTTAATTGGGGATTTTCAATTTGTTCTTTTTCTAGATTTTTTTTTCATTTTTATTTGCACACCCAAATCATTGATTTTCTCTTTCTCTATTTTATTAATGTAAGAATTTAGATAGATAAATTTCATAAGTATTGCTTTGGCTGCATCCCGAAGTTTTAGTATGTTGTCTCATTGTTGTCATTCTCTTTAATGAAATTATTGATTTGTTCTTTGACCTACTTATTCTTTAGGATTCAATTATTTAGTTTCCAATAATTTTTCATATATTTTTCCACTGCCCTTTATTGCATGTAATTTTTAATGCATTATGATTTGAAATGGATGCATTTAATATTTCCATTTTTCTACATTTTGAGGATTTTATGTGGTAATACATAGTTGATTTTTGTGTAGGTACCATGTACCACTGAGAAAAAGGTATATCCTTTTCTATCCCCATTCAGTTTTCTCCAGAGATCTGTCATATCTAACTTTTCTAAAGTTCCATTTGCCTCCTTAATTTCTTTCTTGTCTATTTTGTGATTAACTTTATCTAGTTCTGAGATGGGAAAGTTGAGGTCCTCTACTAACTTCTCCTTTAAGAATTTGGATTCTGTACCATGTGGTGCATATATGTTTAGTATTGATCTTACTTCATTGTGTATGGTACCTTTTAGCCAAATATATCCTTCAATTAGATCTATTTTTTTGCTTTTGCTTTGTCTGAGATCAGGATTGCTACTCCTGCTTTTTTTTCCCCTTCAGCTGGAGCATAATAGATTCCATTCTAATCCCTTATCTTTACTCTATGTGTCTCAGCTTCAAGTGTGTTTCTTGTAAACAACACATTGCAGGATTCTGGTTTTTAATCCATTCTTCTATCTGCCTCCATTTTATGGGAGGTTTCATACTGCTCACATTCATGGCTATGATTACTGTGTGTTTCCCTCCATCCCAGTTTTCCTTCTGTTTATTCTTCTCTCTCTCCTTTCACCTTTTCCCTCTTCACCAGTGTTTTGCCTCTGACCACCACCTCCTATAATTTGTCCTCCCTTCTGTCAGTCCTTCACCCCTTTCTTCAACTCCCTTTCCTCCTTTTTCCCTGTAGGGTAAGATAGAGTCCTAAACCCACCTGGTCATGTATGCTTTTCCATTTCTGAGCCAGTTCCAATGAGAGAAAGGTTCCAGTGGTGCCCTTCCTGAGGCTAAATGATGAGCCTAATATCAGGTCTCAGCAGCTGTGGAGTAAATGATCTGTTGAGCTGAGAGTGGAGCCTTCAGTTATGTGCCAGTCAGAGCCCCACAGATGGAGCTGCCCACTCTGGGGATCAATCTCGGCAGCACCGAGATTCTGTTCAGTGACTTGGAAGGACCAGCTACAAAGGAAGATCTTGTTGGGAAGACTCTGATGAAATCTACTGTGAATAATTGGGACAATGGAAGGATGTTCTCCAATGAGAAGCCACCTTTTATCTGCCCCCAATTTCCATTCCTCCAGCGAACAAAAAAGAACATGGGACAGTGGGAAGTGGAGATTGTGACTGGTTGAGTGCTGGCCACCACGAAGAATGTCCTGGGGGGTCTTTTGTCTCTGAATAGTCATTTTTGTTGTGGTTCCATCCTGTCTGACTCTTTGTGACCATGTAGACCAAAGCATGCTATACTGTACGTGGGGTTTTCTTGGCAAAAATATTGGGGGAGAGGGGAGGGGCGCTATTTCCTTCTCCAAGGGATAACAGCAAATGGAGGTTGAGTGACTTGCCCAGAGTCACACAGGTAGTAAGTGTCTGAGGTTGAATTTTAACTCAGATTTTCCTGACTCCAGGCCCAGGACTCTCCACTGAATCATCTAGCTGCCCCGGTATAGTCATACTTGTTCATTACAGTAAGAATGCACTAAGAGACTCTGAAAAGGGCTGGTGTCAGGAGCCTTGGGGCAGGGGGAAAGGGAGGAATGAGCACCTCCCCAAACCTACATGAAATGGACTCACCGAGGAAGCTGGGAGGCCAGGCACTGGCTGAGTGAGGAAGGACAAGAGTTGGAGATGCCAGAGAAGACAGAGGCCTTGGAGCATGAAAGCTCCCAGTGCCTTGCATGTTGTCCTGCCCGCACCCTCCCCAGCAGCATGGGGCATGGGGAGCATGGCCAGCCTGTTTGCTGGTGTGGCCCAAACCCACAAGTCCATTAGTTCTCTGACCCTGTGGGGAGAGAACAGGCCTCGGGACCAGCTCCAGCACCCACAACTGACCAAAGCAATAGGCAGAGGCTGAAGAAAAGTCGACTCAGGCCTGGCATCAGCAAGAACTGCTATGCTGTCCTGAAGGGGGATGGGACACCCTGGCCCCATAAGGCAGGTCTGAGGCTGGGTGGGATGTAGAAGTTGGCCAGGGTCTGTTCTCCTGGTTCCCCTCTGGTCAGGATACCCAGCAGTGAGGGCTCCCGTTGGTATCCCCAAAGCACAGCCTCCCCCCCCCCCCCCCAGTGAATTCCTAAGGAACCATCTGGGACTTGGGCTGGAGCTAGGAAGGAAGCATGGCCTGCCACCAGGATGTGGAGAATCTTCTCTTTTGTGTTAATCAATGTACAGAGGAAGACAATGGGACACCCATGTCGGGGAGGAGAAATTGAGACCACCAGGTCCTCTGCATTTTCAGAGGAAAATGGTTGGGTCTGATCCATCCCAGACTCCCAGATTCAGAGCTGGAAAGGACTCTGGAGGCTGCAGACTCCAGCCCCCTCATGTCCCAGATGAGATGATGCAGGTGCAGAAGGGGAAGGGAACCCCCCTTCCCACCACAGCTTTCTGACTGAGAGAGAGCTCAGGGAGCTAAGCAAACCCTAGCATTCTATGTAGCCTAGTATTCTTCGTCAAGAAGATGTCTAGAAGCAAGGCAGGGCTGCTCAGTGGCTATCTAGTCTAACCTCCAAGAAGGCCCTCTCTGAGGCAGCCCATTGCAGTTTGAGGTCATCAAAAGGGCTTCTGTCATAGACGACCCTTGCTGGAATTGGGGCCGGGGGTGATAGCTGTTTGGGAGCATTTGAACTTTTTGAACAACTTGAACAAGTTTTGAGCGTGGACCAGAGAATAGCCTGGATGTGTCTGACCCAGAGGGCAGAGCAAAGAGAGACCCTTTGTCCTCTAGCAGCCCAGGCTGCCTCTGGGGAGGGGGGGGCGCATCCCTGTGTTGTGCAGAGAATAAGAGCAAGCCAAGACTTAGGTTCAAGGTAAATTTAGGTGTGGATTTATTCATCAAGCATGCGACGACCTGGAGTATAAACTCAAATCAGGCAGCGTTGAATCAAGGTACAGACAATGTTTAAAAAGGGTAAAACCACAAAAACCACAATCAGGGAGGGGAGCTAGCAGAAGCCATGACATACAGAAGCCAAGAACAGCCACTGGTTAGATCTATAGCTCAGGGCTAATTTGGGAATATGGTGAAAGGGTACAAGGGTGCAACCCTCCTGTGACTTGGGGGTCCCTCCCAGAACAGGGTGGAGGTCACAGGGTGGAGGGTCATTGGGCAATGGAGAGTGCAGAACAGTCAGTTTCCCAGAACAGACTCGGGTCATGTTCTAGGTGAAGGGTGTGGGGACCCTGCTTGGTCAGCTTCTCAGAACAGAGCGGTCTCTGCATAAGATAGACTTGCACCATAACCCCGGGACTGATCCTTGTACAGAATACTGATTCAGGGAGAAGGGGGGTGCAGGGCATCACGCCTTGGACAATTTATCCTGGACTATGCCTTAAGCTGTTTCGAAATAACCTTGCTAGCACAAGGGTTTCAGGACAGAGACAAAGACAAAAATATGGTGGGCCTCAATGTGGTGTGATTTGGATTTGGGCACAACACCCGTTCCTGGGCATTTGTATGCCCAACCTGGATGGCCACGTGTTGGGGGGGGCATCCTAGAGGGGATTCCTGGCCAGTGTGGGCTAGAGAGATGACCCCTGAGGCTCCTTTGAAGTCTGGTGAAGTCTGAGACTGCCAGCTGTTGGCCAGTCTTTGCAAGCTCTGTCCTCAGCTCCCTGCCCCTAAGAAGAGACGCCAGGCCTTCTCCCCCCCACCCCTCAGCCATTCAGGAGCATCACCTTGTCTTTCACTGTTTCCTTCTTTTTCCTCTATAGAAGTTTCCAAGAAAGAAGGTAAAGGTGGCAAAGACGCCAAGCAGAAAAGTAAAAAGTTCAACAGGAAGGTGAGAAACAGGAGACCTCCGGGGCTGGCGGAGGGGCCCGGTGAGCCTATGAGGAGGCACCCTCACTGCTCCCCTGGGGCAAGGGGACAAGGACCACAGCTGCTGCCACCTTGACCTGGCAGCAGCCAGACCAAAGTCCCAGAGACTGGTGTCTCCCCACAGGACTCGCCTGCAGACGGCACTTTCCAAGGTGCTGCATGGTCCATTGGCTCTAGGGCTAGACTGTGACCTGGAAGAATAGGCAGGCATTTAGTGTGAGACCTTGTCTGTGAAAGGGTTAATTCAAGGGCCATTAGGGTGCAAGGCTGAAGTCCCAGGAGTGTGGTGAAGCAGGCCGAAGACCAGGCCCTCAGCCCTTTGGCACCACTCGGCCTCTCTTCATTCCTAGACTCTTAGGAAAGGGCTCCTCAGGGGGAGATTCTCTGCCTGCAAGACTCAGAAACTCAGTCCTCTCAGTGCCCAGTGCCCTCCTCTTTTCTCTGAACCGAATGTCCGGTCACAGACTCTTCTGGCTGAGGAGGCGTCCTCTGTGCCTAAGTCATTTTAATCAGTACTGAGCAGCAGCCTGTTTCCAGCCATCTCAGGACTCAAGTTGGCCCAACCATTTTGAAATCCCCCCCCCCCACTGCTCTTAATCCCTCAGATCCCCTCCACTCTCCCACAGACAGCTAGAAGTGAAACCTTGGGGAGGCACATAGGCTAAGTCATGGTCTTCCCCTCTGCTTCACCCCTTTTGTGACTTTGCAAGTGTAGATAAGCCAGCCAGAGTCTAAAGGGGCCTGGAACTCACCCTCACATCCCTTCCACCGAGTGGAACCAAGAGTCAGTCCTGCCATCTTTGGACCCATCCAGAATCTGTCCTAAAAATAAGAGCTTTCTCTCCTGAGAAGGGGAATTTAGCCAAGTTCATTTTCATACGGAAGTGTGGGTGTGTCCAGTGGGTGATATCCAGCTTGTTCCAGCCCCCAGCCAGTGGCCTGTTGATCTGAGCCTTGCATGAGGACTCATGGGGGGCTCTGCAAACAGGAAAAAATTCAATGAATGTTCTGGGGGCCAGGAGTAACAGACAGCCTTTCTCTCATTGTTTCAGTTGAGCCTGCCAGCCAACTGCATCCCTGTGGAAACGAGCAATTTTAAATGTATCCTTTTGAAGTGGTGCGTGCTGGACAGGGACATCCAGTCATGTGGCCACTGTGTGCCTTAACTGTACACCCCAGATGTCGTGGATCCATTTGAGGAAGCCAAGGCAAGCAAAGGTAAAGGGTCCGTGCATTTCTTTTGTTCTTTCTTGTCCGGTCTAAGTATTTCCCGAACTAAGTGTAGGGCTTGGATCCATGAGAGTGAGTGGGACAGAGACAGAGACAGAAGAACAGATAGAGACAGGAGAGACCAAGACAGACAGAGGGAGACAGACAGACTGAGAGGAATGGAGACACTCAAAGAGAAGAAACAGACACTGAGAGAGAAAGGAGAGACAGAGACTGAGAAAGGAGTGAGAGATTGAGACAGAGAAGGAAGAGACAGAGACAGTAGAGAGACAAGACAGATTTAGAAACAGGGGAGAGGAGACAGAGAAAGAAAGACAGACAGAGAGATGGAGAGAGGAGAAGAGAGGAGAGAGCAGGAGGAAAGGGAGGGGAGGGAAAGAGGGAGAGAAAGAAATAGAAAGGGAGAGAGAGGAGAGAGGGAGAGACAGAGAGGGAGAGACAGAGGGAGAGACAGAGAGGAGGGGGAGAATAGAGGAGAGAGCAGGAAGAAAGAGAAAGGAGGGAAAGAGGGAGAGAAAGAGATAGAGAGGGACAGAGAGGAGAGAGGGAGAAGACAGATTTAGATGCAAAGGGGAAGGAGGAGAGGAGAGGAGAGATTTTCTAGGGTTACTCCTCTAAGATGAGGACCCTGGGTTGCCCCTGGTGACAGAGCTAAGCCCAGGGCCCATCCAGGGCCCAACCCTGTCCCATTCCTGTCACTGAGGAGCTGGGGGCGGGGAGGTGCTGCCTCAAAGCAGTGACCACAGAGGTCTGTTAAATCAGCTGAATAAATCTGGGTCCCAATGCCAGGGCAGCCTCAGACCAGAAAACGTGCACGGCCTGAGTGAATCCCTCAGTCCCCAACCCAGGTCAGGGAGCCAAGGTGTGGGTTTGGCTTTTAAATGTCAGTTACCCATTTTAAAAAATGTTGGCGGGACCTTGAATCATCCTTTGAGTGATTACTTGGCATCAATTAAACAAATTAAAGAGGCCTCATTTCTTACCAATGTGTCCTTGATAAATGGCGGTGAGATTGGCAGGTTTTATCAACATTTGAAGAATCACCTGCAGCCTGTGATGGATGTCGGCAGCGAGGAGAGTGTGTGGGACAATCTGTCCTTAGCTCTCTCATGCAGGCAGTGGTGCTGAGTGATGGAGAGGAAGACGGATGACCCACAGTGGAGATTAAAACCTTGAGGTGGCCTTTCCGCTGGCAAGGCCGGAGGCAAAGTGCTGGGCAGCCCAAGGCTAATGGCTCTGTGGCACTTCTCATTTTTCAGTCCTGTCTGACTCTTCATGGCCCTGTTTGGGGTTCTCTTGGCAGGGATACTGGAGAGATTTGCCATCTCCTTCTCCAGCTTATTTCACAGATGAGGAAACTGAGGCAAACAGGGTGAAGTGACTTGCCCAGGGTCACACAGCTGGCAAATATCTGAGGCTAGATCTGAACTCAGAGAGATAAGTCTCCAGGATTCCAGGCACTGTGCCTCCAGCTGCCCTGGTCAAGGCTTGACATCTTCTTTTTGGGACTTGGGCACAGGGGGCCTTAGGCTCTGTCTGTGGAGACAGAGCTTAGGGCTTTGGAGGCCTCTTCAAAAGCAGGAACTTCCCTCTGTCTTGAGATCTTTCTGAGCCATGGTTGGCTTTCAGAGGCAGAATGGAGAAGTCACAGCAAGCTGTGAAATGTTTATCTGAGAAGCCCTCCAAAGCAGCCCAAGGTGACAGGCCAAGCCCTAGACTTGGAGGCAGAGGGCCTGGGTTCAAATCCTCCTCTTCTACTCTCTGCCTAAGTGGCCTTCCACTTTCTGGGCCTCAGTAAGTGGACTAGATGATCTTCGAAGTCTCTTCCTGGGGATGGTCTTCTAAATCTTTGGGGGTTCATAATTTCAATGACCCCACAATCCCAGCCTCTGGATTCCTCACAGGGAGGCTGAGGCAGCCTGGCTGGTGCCTGTGGTGACCTTATGTCAGCTCAGAGCAGGAGAAGCGAGGGCCAGACTCGCTGGTGCCCTGCAATCATTTGGGTGGGCTTGAGGTCAGCTTCACTCCTGATCAGAAAGAAAGGAGCATCAGTATTTCATCCATTTTAATGAAGCAAAATTTCACTTCCTGGCTCAGAAGAGACTTCAGTGGAGCCCCCTCCTCCACGTCCTCTTCACTCTTCAGCCCTCCCCAGCCCACCTCCTCATCCCTATTTCCCATCAGTTCCCTTTCATGGCCAACACACGCTGCCTCCCACATGCGAAATGCATCCCCCAAACCCTATCTCCCTCCAAGTCTCAGCTGCGGTCCCCCTCCTGAATCAATGGATCAGCGACAAGGTGTCAAGTAGCTGCTTGGTATCAATCACTGCCCTAGGGGCTGGGGATGCATTCCCAGAAACCTCAGGAAGGAGGCCCGAACAAGGGGGTTGGATTGGTTAGGTAACACGCCCACATGGCCTCACGCAGAGGCACCCCGCCTCCCAGAGGTTTCCTGCATTCCCCTACCCAGAGGCAGGCTCTCGCCTCTCCCAGAAGCAGGTACCTCCGTGTTAGGGGCACTAAGCCCTTTTACAATTAGGGGCAAAGAGAACAGCAGCATCAGATTCGAGGATCGAGATGAGAAGAGGGTCAGCCTGACCCATTTAAACAAGTTGTTGATGCCAAGAAATGGCGACAACATCCCAGATGGAGCACAAAGACAGATGGAGTTTCTCAAGATCACAACAAGGAGGTGCGAGCAACTCGGGCTGTCCTCTCTGAGCCGAGAGATGTGGCCCCGGCATTCACCGTCTCTAGTAGAGAAAATTGGGGGCTACCTCCTCATGTTCCCGGGGCTCCCGAGCCATGGGCAGGTCCCCAAGGGCCGCCACGAGGGGTCCCTGAGACCCCGTCCTGTTCCCCCAACCCAGTGCTCTGCACAAAGGGAATCCAGCGCCAGTGCACCCGATGTCTGTGAATGTCGCCATCCGCCAGGAGTTTCCAGTTAAAGTATCGAGACGGGACAGGTGAGGACGTTCCAATCCATTCCAGATGATGCCAGCAACCTTTCAGATACACTCTGACGCCTCACTCTAAAGCCAGCAAGGGAGTGATTACAAACACAGCTGCTTCAAACTCAGATAGGCTTCTATAACTTAGGTGAAAGTTCAAATGTCTTTTTTTAAAGAATTTTCTCTCTGTATATATAAATCTCATTGCAGAGGCCATCAATCCTGTCTTCAAAGCCCGTGAGATTCTAGACAAATACCGTGACACCTTCACTGGCCGATGGTCGGGATTTCTGGGAAGTAAGAACTTTCCAAGGTTTGTGATGGGATACTCTCGGTCCTTGCTTTTGTCTGAGGAATGAATTGTTTCAGTGCTGAACAAACCAAGCTCACCCTGAGCAGAGAGGGGAGGCCATATTCCTAGGCAAGGATGGGAAGGAGGTATCTTGTCCCTAGCTCCTGCCCGGGCACCTGGTCATGGGTTTACCTCTCAGCCCTATCCGAAGAGGGGAGGTAGCTTGGATGCCCATCTGGTCACTGGCAGAAATATGCTCATCCAGGGAAATGCTAGCACCAAGGGAGATTCCCAGACTGGCTCACTTGGTCTCTCACTAAACAAGGAGCCACCCCCACTTCTTGGGGGTCACAGCAACCCTCTGAGTGTAGGCAAGGGAGAGTCAGCCACAAGGATCCCCTGCCACACATCAGAGGGTCAGAGGTCAGCTCTGTGCACTCCCTCGCCCACCCCACAGAATGTGGCTTTGGTGGTGTGGGCTGTTACAGCCAGCTGGGGCTGAACACCGTGGATGGATTGCTTCAGACCGTTAGCACCAAACCCAAACTCCCAGTGTGACCCAACCAGATGGCACAGGAGTCCTTGAGGCACAGCCTTCTCTCTGCACGTCAGAATCTACCTCAAAGAAACAGGCCCAACTATTTGTCCCTCCTCAAGAAATATCTCTGCCAAGAGCCTGCTCCCACTGCCCTGCTCCCCCTAGCTACTGTGTGAATAGGGATATGCCAAGGAGAGCGGGAGAGCCAGAAAGCTGAGGTGGCTTGTGGCTGCAGCCGGGAGAACTGGGGAACACTTTATTCAGAATGATTCCGGGCCCTAGAAGGGCCGTGAGAGGTGACCTGACCCCGACCCCTCATGTGAGAGGAGATCAGTGATGTGCCTCTGCCAATGATGGAGCTCTTGGTAGGCTGCAGCCCCACCCAGTCTGAGAGATCCTCCTTTGGCGCCAGGGGATGCCCAGGGCCTGGTGATGCCTACATTCCTCCCCCTTCTCCTCCTCTTCCTCCAGCCAAGCCGACTGGGAGCAGAGCTTGAGTACCTGCAGCGGGTTCTTCTTCTATGGCAAGGAGAACTTGCTGTCTCATGTGCTTATAGATAGTCTGATCACCATGAACCTGCAAGGTGAGAGGCAGTCCAACAGAAAGAAGAGGTAGAAAAGAGGGAGTAAGGTGGGGAGGGAAGATCTGAGTGTGGGGAGGAGAGAAGATCCCCCCGCCGTGGAGAGGGGAGGGCAAAGTGTGGGGAGAAGCGCAGGTGGGGAGGGCAGATCCAGGCAGGAGGTGGGGGGGAGGGGGAGACATCAATATGGGGAGGGGAGAACCAAGTGAGGAGGGGGCCTCAAGTCTCAATCCTCTGTCTCATGCCTTAGGGCAGTGCAGAGGAGCTAGACAACCAAAGGCACACGGCTGTGCGTCCCCTCCCCTTCCCTGAGAAACTCCTAGGAACAGGGGCTGTGGCTGGTCTGCACTGGCCATGTCCACCCCCACACCCCTCATTGGTTGCTGGCTTCTTTCCCCATCACTCAGAAGAGGCTGCTTTCCTGACCTCGACCCCATTAGCCTCTGCTGGCTACCCCGCCCCTCCCCATCTTTCTGCCTGCGCCTCTCAGCTTTCCAGCCCTGCCTCACAGGTCTCTCCTTCCAGTCTGTCCTGTCCTCAGTCTCCAGTGGTTCTTCCCAGCTCCGGCCCTGTGGGTGCTTCTGAAGGTCCAGCCCTTGGCTCTCTTCCCTCCTCCCTCCACACTTTGCCCCCGCTTCAGACCTCTCTCCCAAATCCACAGACCCAGATCCAGGAGCTTCCTGAGACTCCCAGGGCCAGACACTGACCTTCATACGTGGTGGTACTGTCAGCTGCCCCGATGTCACACCTCCCTCTCACCCCTGCATTGGCAGTCACACGCACCAGACCTCCTCCCAGTCACCCACGTTGAGCCTTCCTGGCCTTTCCCCCCCTCCCCCGTCCCCCACCTGAGCTGAGTCTCCCACCTGACCCCTTCTCTCACTGCCTTTGCTGGGACTTGCCTGTGGTCATCGGTCTTCTCCAGTCCGTGCTCCATCCCACTGCCCAAACAGCCATCCTAAGCTCAGGGCTGGTCATGCCATTCCCCTGCTCCAGGACCTGTGGGAGAGAATGCAGATTCTGCAGGCATCTAAGACCCCGCCCAAACCAGCAACACCCTTCCTTTCCAGACTGGTTCCAGGCCCCTCAGCCACAGTCTCCTCCCTCCATGCCTTTGTCTGCCTGGTCCCCATGCCCCACATGAGGTAAAGTTCTTGTGGGCAGGGCCTGGGGCAAGCCCGGGTCGAGCCCAGAGAAACTCTGCCAACAATGGCTCCAGAGGAAGGGCATGGTGGATGCAAGCCATGTCTTCCAGTGGCTGTCGGCCTGGCCTCGGGAGCCCCTGAAGAGTCTGGGGGTCTGCTCTGTGTTTCAGAATGCCAGATGATAATTCTACTGAACTTGACACATACCGTGTACAGTGCCCGGAGGCGGTCCAAGTTCGATGAAATCCAGAGGTACGGATCCTCTCCTATGAGTCAGGAACACCCCTGGCCCGTGTCTCTCTCCTTGGGGACAGCTGCCCCTGCTACTGGTAGGGGAGACCACAGGGGTGTATGCAGACACATCCAAATGCACCCAGAACACATCCCGGCCACCTGGGAGGGCGTGGCTGGGAGGTGGGGGGGGGGGGAACCAAGGTGCTGGCCATCCGGAGGGCTAGGCGGGACCTCTACAGATGCTGGGAGGAAACCCAGGTCCCAGAAGTCAGGGGTGAGAAGGAAGAGAATTGTGGGCCTGGGAGACAGCCAGGGAGGCCCCACGTGGAGGCCGGCTCAGGGTACCTGGAGGGGAACCAGGGATACTGGGCCCAGGCTGTGTGTGAGGAGGCTGTGAGAGTGTGTGGAGCAGGGCTAGGTGGTAGGTGTGATGGTGAATGACCCCACAGCACCTGGAACACGCTCTCTCAGATCTCAGTGCTCAGATCCAGCCCTGACCTCTCTCCCAGCCACAGGTCTCCAATTGTCCACTGAACGTGTGGAAACGGATGCCCTGGGGGCATCCCCAACTTGAGGGATCTGAAGCTTTGAGCCGTTATTTTTGGAATGTTGCTATTTTTCAGGCCTTCCCAGCTGTTGTTGCACAAGCCGGTGGACACTGCCATCTTGCTCAGCCTCATTGGGGTTAGTTGTGTTATGAGCAATCAGTGGTCCACATATGAGGACTGCAACTCAAAGAGGGCAGACATCCTGTGTGAAGGTGAGTGAGGCTGCTTTAGTGGCTGGAGGAAGAAGGGGAGCAGCCAGCGGCCCCAAGGCTTGAGGCCATGCACTGACCAGCCATGTGACTGACCCTTCTTTAGACTTGTTCAGAATCAGAAAGCCAAGCGGGAAAGCCATCTACCATCTCCTGAAGTCTGGCCTGACTGAAGTCATCAGGAAGGGTGAGTAGGTTCCTTCCCATGTTTCTGCACCTTGGTATTCCTCCTCATTAAAAAAACAACCAGTCTGGCTTTGTTGGTCCTGAGATCATCTACGAAGCATCATAAGGGAGAATGGATCCATTGCCTTCATAGCACCTGAGGAACAAATGCCACCACGATTCTGAGCACCACCAATGAACATGGTCAAAAGGAAGCTGGGGGCTCCTTGAAAAACCTCCTTTTCTTGTGGATTAAATGCCCCCCCTCCTAGATTGGTTGCACAGAATGGTCCTCCTGAAAGCAGCAGCTCCAGCATTCACATTGTAAAGTCAAGGACCAGATCTCAGATGCTGGGGATTGTGGGGCCCTCCAGAGCCAGCTCCCTCATGTCTGAGTCTTAGCGCAGGACTGTGGGCCCCATGAAACACTATGGCAGCCACACATCCATCTGCACAGGCATCCCGTGATGGTCACTCTCATAGAGGGGGCAAGACCGGAGATGCCATGGCAGCCAGGTGGCATTGTCCCCATCACTGCCCCAGCCTCAGCTCCAGGACAGAGCTGTGTTGAAAGCCAGAGGGATGGCTGTCTGGGAGAGGGAATGGAGAAGGCCATACTGCAGAAAAGTGACAACATAAAAACAAAAGGTAGTTTCTGAAAGTTAATGAGAGCATGATGCAGGCCAGGAATGCCAGAGGGCTCGTGACTCAGCGCCTGTTCCAGACCTTCTCACCGGCCTCTCTCTGACTCAGTCTCCTCATCTGTAAAGTGGAGCTAGCAACCCCTGGAATGCCATCAAACTAGACAGTTTCTCCAATAAACAGATCATCACTGATCTAGGGGGAGGGAGAGGGAACGTCCCAAGGGAGGAATGAAGGGGCTTTGCAGCTGAACTGTTGATTTCTCTTCCACTATGTTCTAGAGCAGTGGTTCTCAACCTTCCTAATGCCTCCACCCTTTAGTACTCGTATGTGGGTGTATCCGCATGTGGGCGGACCCACCTGGAGACGGATAGAGGAGCCCTGTATACGTTCCTAAGACCATCAGAAATATGTGTTTTCCGATGGTCTTAGGCAACCCCTGTGAAAGGGTTGCTCGACCCCTAAAGGGGTCGTGACCCACAGGTTGAGAACCACTGTAGAGGGTTCCATTTGAGGGGGCTGTTTTACATATATTTTGGGGTTTTTTGTTATGTTTTTTCTCATTGGGACTTTGAAGGATCAGAAGATTAAAAAGGACCCTGAAGGTCACTGAGTCACTTCCCCCGTTTTACAGATGAGGAACTGAGGCCCAAAGGAGTTGCATGTCCTAGCTGTGGTCACAGAGCTGGACAGTATCTGAGGAAAGATGCCAAGGCTGACCCTCTCCCCACAGTGTGTTACCTGGCTTTCAGCCTCAGAGTCCATTCAAGACAGTTAAAACCAAATCACTTAAATTCTCTGAGGTATTTTAGATGCCCTCTATGAGGTTCTGTGTGAGCTTGAAGGTAAGCTGAGAATGGCTCCATCATGGTGACACACAAGCCCAAAAGGAAAGGAGTAAACCTACTCTGCCAGGCAGGACCCGCCGTGGATCCAGGCCCATGAGAGAACAGGGCAAGGGCCCAGAGTTATGGCTGTCTGCTTCTTGCCTGTGCTTGTGGGAGCAGTGGGGTCCCCAGTGTAGAGTTCGAATGCCACCCAGGGGCATGTTGGACAAGTCCCTTCTGCTCTCCTGGCGTTGGGTGCCTGCTATGCACCGTGGCACCGACCAAGACCTTTGGATCATCCGCAGAACCTGGGCATCAGAATTCAAAGCAGGACAGTGGGAAGCCCAGGGAGCCACTTTAAGCATGTTATGAGCTGAATAGAAACCTGCTTCCTGTTTCCTCTTTTACAGAAGAGTCTCCTAGAACTTCTAGAGAAAAAGGCTTAGACCAGAAAGCCTCCATATCTGCCAACAAAGGCGTTTTTGTGCCACCCTGGGCAAATTTCAACTTTGTGCTTTTCGGACTCCCAAACCTCTTCATTGTCTAAGCCTGCCTTGACCCCGTGGATGGAAGCCCAGGCCCCAGATCCATGTCTGTAGCTCCACCACCTTCCTTTGAGAAGGGGTCTGGGCACCCCTCCTGAAATGGGACTCAGCTGCCCCATCTCCCACTCTTCCTTCTTGGAACCACCACTAGACAGCTCCTCCTCTGATTCAGCTGCTCCTGCTTCCAGAAGCTGCCCATGAGTCTGGCTCCAGTGCCAGCCCTGGGGGCTACTGTCCCCTTCCTCCTCCCTGCTGGTGCAGTCACCAAGCCCTAGATCTGCCCCTGGCACCTGCCAGGCTACTTCCTGCTGTGGCCCCAGCAGCAATGCTTAGTCTGGGGGTCCAAGGAGCACTCTGGGGCCTTGGGATCAAGGGGGCCTTTACAACCATCAGGCTTTGGGCAGTCACAGCAGATCAGGATGAACAGGGGCAGGGTGAGGTAGGAGGGAGGGCTGCAGAGTGAAGGTGTCCCTGTGAGGAAAACAGAGAGGTGGAACACAAGGCCCAGGGATCTGGGAACTCAGGGCAGAGGCCTTGTCTGCTAGGCACAGTCTCGTGCCCCCTGAGGCTTTCCCAGACTGAGCTCCCCAGGCTTCTGCAGCTCATCTCTCCCCCTCACACACATTCTGGTGTTTTTCATCCAGTAGAGTCTGGAAGAAGTCTGGGTTTATGAGCAGTACTATGAATAAAAGTTATTCGGGTCACTGAAGGCTGCTGTTGTAGGGTTCTGTCTCAGGATATTGTCTTCATTATCACACGTCCGTTCATAGCATAAAAGGTTAAACAGGCTTGGTGGGCATTTTCTAAAGTGTGGGCAAACCACGCTCACGTTGACTGGTCTGGGCACAGGAGAAACCGCGGCGGTGTCTTTGCCAGGCTGGGCTCCACACTGCTCAGGGCTGGACACCAGCCTGTGCTCACCAGCCCAATACTGGGCCCCTTCTTGTGGCGTGGCTGGAGAGAGAGGGATGTACCAGCCAAAGCCACAAAAGACCAGACTGCATCCTTCACAGGCAAGACCGCTCAGTCCACATGAAGCCACATGTATGGGCTATGTCCGGCTTGGGGTGACCCAGCGCCATGTGGTCCATCAGTCAGTAAACATTAAGTGCCTCCACTGAGCGGTCAGTCCCTGCCCTCAAGGAGCTCTCGACCTAGGGATCTAGCCCTCACTGACCATCACAAGTAAGTATGAGGCCTGAGATACAGAGAAGGACCCGGTGGTGGCCTGCCTCCTCAGCCACATCTCCCAGGCCACTCTGACCCTCTGAGGAAGCAAAAAGGGCCTGGGTCACCATGAAGGAGAGGGAGCGCTGTCTCCATGGAGACCTGGCACTAGGCTTGGAAAGGAGAGACTTAGAAAACCAGGGAGGTCTTTCCCACCCCAAAAGTGGTGCTAGTGGCCATCGGTCTCTCCCTCTGCATCTCGTGCCACTGATGATCACTGACCAGTGAGTCTGAGTGGGGCTGTCCAGGTTCCCTCAACTTCGGCCCCCAGGGCCAGAAAGGGAAGGTCTGGAAAGGAGATATGAAAAGCTGAGAGCAAGCAAGTTGGCTTGTTCCATGAATAAATATGGAACCCTGAAACCCTGGATCAGGACTAAGCACTCCCCAAACACCTCACAGCACCCTTCGAGGTGAGTGCTGTGATCGCCCCCATTTTAGAGAAAAGGAATCTGGCAGACAAAGGCCAAATGACTTTCCCTGGGTCACATGGCATTCTGTGGGCTGAGACCCCCCTAGCAGCCCTTCTATCTTGACACAAACCTCAAAGCTCCATAGGGTTAACTGCTGGTAACAAACATGAGCACGGCAGCTATGTCCAGGGTGAGGCTGGGCCTACCTTGGCCCCGGCCGTGGGGACTTCGCAACTTTCTGCCAAGACAGCAGAAAAGACCTGGGGGTTACTCTGCCCACAAGTGCTCCCATAGAGGTTGGGAGTCTGTGAGGCTGGGCCAAGATGGGACAGAAGCCAAAGTCTGCTTTCTGCGCCCATGAGCTCAGGGAGTGCAAGGGCAGACTCCACCAGCTTTAAGAGAGGTGGCCAAGAGAGAGACCCGCAAAGGCCTCCCCCTACCGCTGACATCCTATAAACTGAGGGAAGGGAAATGGAAAGGGCAGAGCGTCTCCTCTACCATTCCGGCATTCCACCCTTCACTGCTAAGGCCCTGCACAATTACCAGTTTGAGCAGCAAGATAAGTGTGAGTAAGATCTGTTTGCCATGGGCTGTCCTCACTGGCTCCAGGTTCAGGCCTCATCAGAGAGAAGCAAGCAAACATGCCTTAAGTGCTGAGTGGGCTGTGGGCTGTGCCAAGCCCTGGGGTGGCCCTTGCTTCCAGAATAGAGGAAGACAATGGACAAAGGGAGCTGAAAAGCTGGTGAGTGGGAGGGGGGCCTGCTGAACCAGAAAGTCAGGAGCCCAGCCCTGAGGGAAGCGGATTGCAGGCCCAGGCCCCTCCCCAAAACGGAGGCCTCGGTGGGAGGTTCCCAATAGGAGATAGGGTCATCACCCAGAAAGATGCTCCAGGAGGAGAAGGCCAAGGGCCTGATGGATGTGCCAGGGGGAGATGGCATCTGAGGCCTCAAGTGCCAGCAGCAGAGCTGGGAGAACAGGTTCACAGGGGGGAAAAGTACTTACAAGAATTTAACAGAAATGTTAATGGGACATAAATGTCATTGATGGTAAAAACCCTTGTCACAAAGAGAGCTACCCAGTCAACCCCTGTCACTAGCTGATGGAGCATCGCAAATGCTTCATGCCCAAAACAGACCATGGGACCTTTCCCCCGAATTCCTCCTCTCTTACAAATCCCACTCCTAATGGATGGCATAAGAAGCCTACCGATATCCCAGTCCCCTTGACTTGGAGCCTCATTGTCCACCTGTACTCCTCACTGTCCCTCTCACCGCCTATCCTTCCCTATCCAAGCCATCTGGAAAGCCTATTAATTTCACCTCCGGAACATCTCCTGTAAATTTCACCTTCCTAACCTCTCTTGTCAATTTCACTTTCACATCATCTATCAATTTCACCTTTAGGACCTCTCTGGTCAATTTCCCCTCCACAACACCTCTGGTCAATTCCCCCTCCACAACATTTCTGGTCAATTTCACCTCCTCACCATCTCTGGTCAATTCCACTTCCACAATATCTCTGGTCAATTTCATCTCCACACCATCTCTGGTCAATTTCACCTCCTTACCATCTCTGGTCAATTCCACTTCCACAATATCTCTGGTCAATTTCATCTCCACACCATCTCTGGTCAATTTCACCTCCTTACCATCTCTGGTCAATTCCACCTCCACAATATCTCTGGTCAATTTCATCTCCACACCATCTCTGGTCAATTTCACCTCTGCAGCCTCTCTCCAATACACTCTCTTCTCTGACTTTGTTCCTACCCCAGTGTAGACCCTCATCACCTCACAGCTGGACCATTGCAATAGGCTCCAGTTGAGTCTGCCTGCCTTCCTCAAGTCTCTCTCCACTCCTGTCCATCCTGATTCAATCACTAAAGTGATTTTCCTAAAGCACAAATCTTATTGTGTCATTCCCCCTACTCGAGAAATTCCAGTGGCTCTCTATTGCTTCCAGAGTAAATATAAAATATTCTGGCATCCAAAGCCCTTCATAACCTAGCCCCCTCCCACCTTTCCAGTCTTCCCCCTTGCCTGGCATTCATTTGCTTATTGCCTTTGCTTGTTAGAATCCCTTGTTTACTTCAAGGTTCATCTCAAACGGTGCCCCCTCCAAGAAACTTTTCATGATCACCCCACACATGTATGTCTGTATAGTCTCCTCCCCACTCCAGCTTCCAGAGATTGTAAACTCCTGCAGGGCAGGGACTATCACTATCCCCAGCACTAAGCACAATCTCTGGCACGTGCTCAGTACATAATAAAAGCCTGTTGGTTGATTGATTGTCCTAGCTGAGAGGAGAAGAGAGGGGAGGAATAAATATTTATCAGGTACTGATTTTGTGTCATGCACTGTGCTAAGAGTTTCACAAATATTATCTCGATTGATTCTCACAACAACCCTGTGAGGCAGACAACATGCATTTATTAAGCACTTGCTGCATGTCAGGCAACTATGCTAAGAGCTAGAGATATCAAAAGAGGCAAAAAACAATAGCTGCCCTTAAGGAGCTCCCGGTCTCATGGGGGAGACAAGGTGCAAACCGAGATGTACCGGACAGCTATAGACAGAACGGGTAATTACATATTCCAATGAAGGGAGAGCACTGGCATTAAGAGGGGTTGGGAAAGGATTCTGGCTGGAGCTGAAAGGAAGCCAGGAAGGCGGGCAGGTGACCAGGAGGAGGGAGAGCAGACAGTCAGAGAAAATGCTTAGAGCCTGGAGGCAGTGTCTTGTTTGTGGAACAGCCAGGAGGCTGTGTCACTGGACTGGAGAGCACATGCGGGCCAGGGGTGGAGGGCGAGGCATAAGAAGACTGAAAGGTAGGGTTGTTTTAGGGTCCCTATGTTGTAGTGGAGGTCACACAGCTACTAAGTGTCTGAGGCTGGATTTGAACTCAGGTTTTCCTGCCTCCGGGGTCACTACCTGCCAGGACCCTCATGTTCTGTTCCTCCCAGGCTCTGCTCATCCAGGGCCCTCCCATGCCCATTTAGAGTCACCTCTGTTGAGGCACATTCTTCTACTGTCTGCACCCCGAGTTTCCTTTTAAGAAACTTCTGCAGCCTGGACATTCGTATCCCACTTTGGTTGGTCGCCTTTAAGAAGGAGCAAACTCCTCCAGGGTGCCCTTGCTGCAGATTCACTCCATCTGTAGCCATGAAACAACAACCCTTCATTCTCTTCCCTTGGACTGAGGACCAACACCTGGAACCCACTCACTTTGCAGAAGGGCAAACTGAGGTCAGGAAAGCAAAGACTTGTCCGAGGTGGCATTGTAAGTGGCAGAGCTGGGCAGCGACCTCGGCTCCTCTGACCCCAGCTCTCAAGCCCCCCAGAAAGACCAGGCAGGAGCACCCGGGGTGGACGCCCTCCCTCCTTGCCCAGCCCCACTGCTCCTCCCCCCTCAGATAGTGGACCTGGCACTTCCAGCTGTGGGAGTTGTTCGCCCCTGGGTAGGGCCCTTCTGCCCTTCTAGGGGAGTGGGCCAGCCACCCAGTCCCAGCCCCACGGCTTCCACTTCTGCAGGCCCTGGCCTCTTCTAGCCTGCCTCCACCCCCAATACACACACACACACACACACACACACACACACCTCCAGCTCAGAAACCACCAAGAACTCAACCCTGCCTTTGTTCGTGGCACACTGGAAACGCTTGATTCATTCATGCATGCATGCATCCGTCCGTTTATTCATTCCCTCCCTCATTTTCCAGGGCTCTGGGGGCTGGGCTGTCCCCCAGCCCAGAAGCAGCCCAGCCTGCGTCTTCCTGAGCCGCCCCTGGTGTGGACAAGATGCGCCTATCACTTCCCTCAGCTAGCGATGGGAGAGCCGCCCGTCCCGGGGGAACGAGGGGCCGCCCAGAGCTTTCCCTTGGAGGCTGAGGGTCTGTTCTAGGCTGCGCTGGCCAGACCTGGCTCCGAGGTTCCCTCCACCAGCTCCCTGCGGAGCTCATGGTGGCCACCAGGTGGCGCCAGTGTCCAGGCGCAGAGAGCCAGCCAGTCGAGTGTTCGAGAGGCAAAGGGAGAGCAGCTGGCCTCCACACACACGCGCGCACACGCATAGATGCACACACGCACACTCAGATACACCACACATGTACAGCTGGATAGGCGCACAGGCTCACACATTTACACACATACACTCAGACACACTCGGATATACACGCTTACACACGTACGTGCACACATGTGTACATGCACACAAGCACAGGCATAAACACGAACATTCATAAGCACGCGCAGACATCCTCACACACGACATGCACACTGCTGCTCACACTCAGACACATTCATGCACATACTCAGATGCACCCACGCATGTGTCCACACGTGCATGCTTCCCGAGAGAGTGGGAGGGCCCCGCGGGCTGGGGGTGGGTTCGGGCCGGCCATCCCTGCCAGGCGCCACCCCCGCAGCACACCTGATGACCAGTAATGGCCTGGACCGGTCAGCGGTCCCTGGGCCGGCTCATTCGGCTGGTCTCCTGCTCTCTGGAGGCTGCGGGTGATAGCCGGCCAGCCTCAGCCCAGCATTGCCACCAGGTGGAGCGCGTTGAGCTGCAAATGTGTGGACCGTGCAGCCCCAGCCCAGGGGAAGCTCTGGAACACCGGGAGAGGAAAAGGGCAGAGTGTCAAGACCAAGAAAAGTGGCCGCCCACAGGAGTACGGGAGCTGGTCCTCCTCTCACGCATTTCGGAAGGAGAAAGCTGGCTGCTAGTCGGCGCCCTCTGCTGAAGGGGCCACCAATTCGGGAGCCAGGGGCGCCATCGGGAGGCGTCTGCGCCTCGGGGAGCCCAGCCTCGACGGCAGGGCTGAGGGAGCCTCTCTTCTCACGCCTGGGGGAGATTGCTTGTGGGCTTGGTGGTTGGCTTGTGGATGGGGAGGGCAAAAAGGCAGCCAGCAGCTCACGGAGGGAATTGGACAGGGGATGGGCACCGTGTTCTCACGCACAAACACTGAACGTCAACAACGGATGGCTGGCGCTGACCTAGGGATGGCTCTGCTCTGCTGGGGGCCGTCGGGACAGAACACCGCCTGCAGGGCTCCTCATCAGGTGTCCGCTGTCAAATCAGTTCTGCAGGGGCCCCTTCTAAGTCCTTTCTCAAGGAGTCTGGTGCCTCTTCCACGATCCCTGCCCTTAGTATGAAGAGGGGGCTTTAGCAGCTAGGTAGTGGGTCCCTCTCACTTACTGGCTCCTCAGCCTTCAGTCTTATGACCTACCTCAACAGCACACAGGTTCAGTTCAGGGTCAGGCACATAGGAAGGCATTACACAGGGATTGCTGATGGCCACACAGGGATGGACGGTCATGCCTGACCCTCCTGTGTTCCTCTGGTCTAATTAGAAACCTTCAGTCTAATTAGAGACCTTCAGTATCCCTGGGATCCACCCCTCCTCCCCACTGTTCAAGCATTCGTTGGCTTGCTCTGACCCTGGAGGGCATCTGGGAAGTTTCCACAGGGGAGGGCAGGCTCCAAAGGCACCCTCCCTCCACTTCTGTCTCAGGAACCTGGACACTGGCCATCTGGGGATGTCAGAGCCATCAGTAGAATAATAGCTCAAGCCTCACACACACCACAGGTGTTTGCTGATCTGCACTGAAGGGTGTGACACCACCTTGTCTCAGGAGCAGAGACAGCCCCAGCCCCAGCTCCCTGGAGCTCCGGCAGCCTCACCTCTGGGCAGCCTGCCTTACTCAGCAAGCATGACCTGGGAGAGCCTGCCAGTGGGTGGCAGGGGAGATGCAGAGGAATGGCTCAAGGAGGCTCCCAGGGCTTGGAAGAGCCAGGCCTCCCCACCAAGACTGTACCCTGCCTCTAGTGACACCATTGAGGAACGTGCTCAAGAGTGGCCACAAGCAGGGCTGGGGCCTTCCCTGCTCTCAAATGCACTAGGGACAGCAAGCACACCAGAGAGCTGGGCATGAATCCTGCCGTGGGCCCCAACAGAATCATCCGCTAGATGGGGTCACGACTTCATGGGCCATTGTGTGTGTCAGGGTCCCTGCTGGGCTGTGATTTAGCAAAGCTCTGATTGGATGCCAAAGTACAACTCCAAATGAGCAGCTCAGGTCCAGAGTGAAGCCTCTGGTCTCCAAGGTGGGGCCAGCCCCAAAGGCCCATCATCCTCCTTCTTCGTGTGGGGTTTGAGGCTGTCAGCCAGCAATGGAGGAAGGAAGACAATGATGGATAGACAGGAGCAGGTGCTCAAGGGAGTGGGGGGAGAAGGAAGAACATGAATAGAACCTTTTTCGGCACCAAGATAAATGGGCAGGACCAGAATTCCTCTAGTCCAGTGGTTCTCAACCTGTGGGTCACAACCCCTTTGGGGGGTCAAACGACCCTTTCACAGAGGTCACCTAAGACCATCAGAAAACACATATTTCCAATGGTCTTAGGCACCGAGACACCGCTCCTCTGTGTGTTTCCAGGCGGGTCTGCCCATATGCAGATACACTCATATGGGAGTATTAGAGGGTCACAGCATTAGGAAGGTTGAGAACCACTGCTCTAGTCTCTGATGGGGTGATTCTATCATCAGGCATCAATGAAAAGTAATGTCTAGATCCAGGAAATTCCAGGCCTGACCAATTCCTAGTGGTGGAAAAAGGAGCTGGAAACACTCCCCAGGCCCCCAGGCCCAGGATAGGAGATTCAGGGTGGGTGGGGAGGGAGCTCGAGAGATCTGGCAGGCCAAGGGAGCCCCAACTGAGAGACCAAAGCGAGCTGAGCCCCCTGGGCCCAGAAGTGGCTCCTCAAGGCCAACCAATGAAAAGTAGTGTCTAATGGTCTGGGCAAGCATAGACCAAGCAAGTAAACTTTGATCTCTGATGACCCCCCAACATTATCTCACACACCCCCAATTTAAGGGGTCAAGGTTAACCACCACTTAAATGAATGCATAGTACTATCCTAAGACTATGAACCAGCGAGCATACATTAAGCGCCTCCTGCCTACCAAGCTGGTGCAGGTGGAGATGGCCTGAAGCCAGAGGAGAAATGAGGAGGGGCCCTGTATCTTCACTGTGTCCGGTCATATGAATCTCAGATGGGTGGCAGCACATGGGCTTGGCCTCACCCTGCTGCGGGCAGAGTAGTTCAAGCACTTGGCTTGAAGGCAAGGGCTCAGGCTTGAACCTCTGCTCTGACATGTGTTGCCTGTGCATCCCCAGGCCAAGGCTCCCCTCAGGACTCTAAGGGGCCCCCTGGGGCAGTGAGGTATCCCCAGTGTTACCAGCTCCCCCACCAGGACAGCCAGTGCTCAATGCTCCAGGTCCACTTAACCAAGGAAAGTCAACGGACTTTCAGGTCACAGGTAGAGAACAGAACCGCACACATTCCCCCCCAGAACCTCTGGGACAGTCTCTTCCCTGCACCCGGTGCTCTGGGGAGATGGGCTCAGACCCAGCTGCTTCCCAGCCTTGGCACCAGCAGTGGCACCAAAGCTGGGTCTGGACTGGCTGCAAAGCGTTGTGAACTTGGCTCCCAGATCTGGGATGTGGGGGACTTGCTCTCCTGACCTTAGAAGTTCACGAAGTGGCTGGCCCCTTTGCCATGGCAGAGCCCAAGGACTCTCTGGGGCTTCTCTGGGTCCAGAATGCCTCCACAGGCCAAGAAGCTCGAGTGAGCTCAGTAAGCCTGGCCGTGTTGGCCAGTCTCCACTAGACACGGTATCTCTATAAAATAAATGCAGCTAGCTTGTTAAGTGTAGCCCTGAGCCTTTGGGATCCAGGTGATCTGGGTTCGCATCACGTCACTGATCATTCCTGGCTGTGCAGCTTCCAACGAGTGACTTAATCTTGGGGGTTGCTTCCTCATCTGTGAAGTGAGAAGGCTGAGCCCACTCTGAAGCTGGGGGAGTGGGGTCAGGACGGGGTCACCCTGAAAGGTGGCATGCCACCAAGCTTTCAGGAAAACAAGAGATCCTCAGGGATTGAGAGGAAGGATGAGGACCGGCATGGGGACTGGCATGGGGAAAGGCTCAGAGATGATACAGATAAGGAAGCAGGTCCAGAGAGACTGGATAATTTGCTTCCAGTCACAATAATTTGCCAGTAACTATCAGCAATGTGATTTGAGCTGCGTTCATCTTAGTCTCCAGTCCAGGAGTCCTGTGAGGCGACTGCAGGGAGTAGCAGGCAGCCCTATGATTAGGCCGGGAGGGCGGCATGATGGCATCACCAGGGGCCATTGGCACATGCCGAGACACATACAGTCACCGATAATGTGTCCTCCACACGAAACATGTGCCCTGGGTGTGTTCTCCTACTGGCCACATCTGATGTACAGGAGAACGTCCTCACTGTGCTGGGGTGATCCTGCTGCGTCTGATCTAGGGGGGAGAATGTCCCCACTGTGCGCTGGGACGAACTTTCTCGTCATGTTATTTGCTACGTATGCTCTTTGACTAGGTATCTTTTTGTTTTGACCCAGTGTGTCACTTATTCTGGCTAGTTAAGGGAAACACCCTGGTGGGGGCTCCCCAGCAATGGTTGGGATCGGGCTCTTGAGCCCCAGGTGGCTTGTCTGGGGGCCTGCATGTGGAAGGGGCTTCAGGGGCTGAAGAGAATCTCTGTCCTGGGCAGTGTAGTTATGGCCCCTCACGGCTCCCTCCGGGGAGCTCCTCTTCAGCCCATACCAAACCTTGTCCATCTCAGTATCTCCTCATTTCCTCGGGTTGGGAAATAGCAGCTTTCACAGACTGTCTGCTCTGTGCAAGCATTTTGCATTTATTGTCTTCTTTGATTCTCACAACAATCCTGAGAGCAGGTACAGTTATCACCCCCATTGCACAGATGAGGAACCCAAGTCCATGTAAGTGACTTGCCCAGGGTCACACGGGCCGTATTTGAACTCAGGTCTTCCTGACTCCAGGTCCAGTGCCCTCTCCACTGCACCTCCTGGCTGCCTCTGTAATATGTGGTGAATGAATGAATCTGTGACTGAGAGAATGAATAAGCAAAAAGAAGAAGCCCAGATACCTGAGAGGTAGAAAGTGCTGGGAGGGCCCACAGAAGGGCAGGGGTTGGGCTGTCAAGGAAAGTTTCCTGGAGGAGGTGGCATTTTAACTGGGCCTTGAAGGGTGCACTAAAGAAGATGGCTGGATTTCCAGAGAGGAGGGAGGAGAGAGAAGAAAGTGAAAGCTCGGAGGTTCAGCTGATTATTTTTTAAGAGTCATTTGCCACCTGCTCAGGACGCTTCTGAGATATAAATCCTCCTCCGATCCATTATCTCCTTGTAAATCGAATTGATTTTCCCCTCCTGCGACTCTGTGCCTTCAGCAGACAAGGGGATGTGTGGAGAGATGAGGGAGAGAGAACCTGGGTCCGGGTCTGACATCTCCCGGGATTTGGACCCAGGGACAGACCAGGTGTCAGTAGTGGAGCTGAGCAGGAGGGCTCTACCCAAGGCGTGAAAGGGAGACTCCCCTACTTAGCTGGGTCTCAGCCAAGCCTAAGACAGTGAGGCGAGGGAGTGTGGCCCAGTGGGCAAAGACAACTTACTTCACTTCCCACTGCCGAAGGCAGCTCTCTAAAACTCCTCTGTGGCAGAGAAGCGCTGACCTGCATGCCTGAGGGGAATTTCCATACCTGGAAGCTCCTTCTTCCAGTAAAATCCCAAATCAAGTCCCAGTTGCTGTGGGGAAATAATTCTAGGTCAGAATGTTTTCTAGGGAGCTAAGAAGAGTCAGCGGCCAGTGACCTCAGAAAAGAGAAGGCCCAGCAGAAAGAGAAAGAAGACAGGCGAGCTTTCCACAGTTCATTGTGTAGGTGGGGCCCTGGACACTGCCACTGTGCCCAGATAGCACCAGCTCCCTTGACAGGCCACTGCCCAGGGCTCTCCAGGACCAGACTTCATCCCTCCCAGACGAAGCCCCACGCACGGGCATGTCAGAGGCTCCAGTCTCTGCTGCAGCCAGTCCCCAACAGCGCCTGCTAACTAATGACTCGGGGACAGACAGAAGCGGAGAAGGAGCCCAGGAAATATGATTGGAGCTCAGGGCTCTTGGCCCGGGCCCAAGCAGCAGGAATAAAAGCTTCTGGAGATATTTCATCCACAGCCACGGCCCATTTTTTAGCTCAAACTGTGGCCATTCACATAAGAAATATGAAACAGTCCCTGGGACTCCACACGCAGAAGCGTTAAAATAACTTTCTGAGTTATGTCTCTGCAACATAACAAATCACATTATCAATTAGCTTTTATAACAGAAATGGCATCCCATAATATATTCAAGCAGGAAAAAATTGCTTTGCGGAAATTTATGTAACCCTAAAAAAAGGTAAGGAAGAAAAAAATCCCCCGGAATTTATTGGGGATATAATAGGACACCATAATTCGAGTGGTGGATAGCTGTACAAGAGGAGGGGGTGAGGGGGCGAGGGGTCACGGCAAGAAGGGGCATCAAGAAATTAAGTAAGTCTTGGGGCCTGTTTGCCCAGCCAGGAGGAGTGGGAGCTCTATGCCCTTCAAACATCTGCCTTAAGCATCATTGTCCTGCCACTGAAGCAGACAGGTGATCTGGTCCAAGTGAGAAAGGTAAGTGGAGGGGCCCCAAAGAAGAACAGGTGAGGGGCCTAAGTGAGGAGGCCCAGGTGAGGGGGACCAAGTGAGAGGTCCAGGTGAGGGGACCCAGGTGAGAGGGACCAGGTGAGAAGGGCCCAGGTGATGGGGCCCAGGTGAGAGGGCTCAGGTGAGAAGGGCTAGATGAGGGGTTCCAGGTGAGAAGGGCCCTGGTGAGGGGGACCAGGTGAGAAGGGCCCAGGTGAGGGGGCCCAGGTGATGGGGCCCAGGTGAGAGGGTCCAGGTGAGGGGGACCAAGTGAGAGGTCCAGGTGAGGGGACCCAGCAGAGAGAGCCCAGGTGAGAAGGGCTAGATGAGGGGTCCCAGGTGAGAAGGGCCCAGGTGAGGGGTCCCAGGTGAGAAGGGCCCAGGTGAGGGGGACCAGGTGAGAAGGGCCCAGGTGAGGGGGACCAGGTGAGAAGGGTTAGGTAAGGGAGGACCAGGTACAAGGGGGTCAGGTTAGGGGGGACCAGGTGAGAAGGGCCAGGGGAAGGAATAGAATTCTCACTAAACTGCTGCCCTAAATTAAAAGTTGCAACAGAGGAGGTGGGCTTTGTTGTGGTGGATTTTATCCAAGAAAGATCTGTTGGAATTCTATTCCAGACCATTTTAAAATATGCCGTTTATTTATTTTGCACAGAGCTGAGCCTTTTGTTGTGGACCAGGCTGACTCAGGGAAGAGGAGAGGGCAGAAATGCGCCAGAAGACGCTGGGACTGCAGCACCAGGACCACACCACTGAAGGGACCATCCTTTTTGAAAATGGGAAACCTGCAGGCTATCATTTTCCCTAATGTCCTTCCACCTGGCAGGTACGGCTTCCACATCAGCATCCCAAAGGCAGCTGTGAGAGAGAAGAGAGAGGGTCGGTGGCAGGGGACAGAGAGAGACAAAGCTTTCTGCAAGCCTCCAGCAATGCCACTGTTCCTTTTGTAATACATTTCCCAGCCTCCAGCCTCGCCCTTCTCTCCAAGGATGCAACTCTAACTTGAGAGGGGAGGCTCACGTCTCTCCAGGACCGACCCCAGCACCCTCTTACAATGAGTTTCCTTCCTGCACAGGTATTCTCAGCTCCATTTTACTGTCTAGCTAAAAAATAATTCCCCACTGAGAATCTGGGAGGGGCGTCCTGGAAAGAATGTGAAAGTCCTCCCTAGGTCAGGGAACCCCTAAACACCTAGGGACCGGACCCTGCCTGGGGCAGGTAGGGCTGGGCGCTGATGTCCCCACCAGCCAATCTCCTGGGAAGCTCTCTCTTTCCTAGAGCACCTCTGCCAGGTGCCCCCAATGTGTGATGAACATGGACCCTAAGAGCTCAGGAAATCCAGCCCCCATCCCCTGACCTGCAGCATGGGCACTGAGCCTTAAAGGGGAGCCAATGGCCCCCTCACACCTTGAGGCATAACGGCACTGAAATTAGGCCAGTTGATGGCTCCACAATGGCCTCTAAGCGTTTGAGGGAAAGGAAGAGTCAAGTGACCTGACAAACTTCATGGTTCTTATTTTAAGAAATTGGCATAGCACCACCCCCCCAGCCTTCAGCAGCCCCTATCCTGATCAGTCAGCAGTCATTGATGTCGAGGCAAGATCCTCCATCAGCTTTCAGCTTGCTGGAGGCTCAGGTGGTGGTTGGCATTTTTTCGCAATAAAGTATTTTTAATTAAGGGATGTACATTGGGGGGTTTTGGACATAATAATGTTGCACACTTAATAGACTACAGCAAAGTGTAAATATAACTTTTAAATGCACTGGGAAACCAAAAAATTCATGTGACTCACTTAATTACAGTAGTGGTCTGGGACTGAACCCACAGCATCTCCAGGGTTGGCCTGCACCAGTTTGAGCCATGGTCAGGATCACTCATGACCTCACAAGCACCATTCTGAATAAGTAGAGAGCTTGTAACGCCTCATTCAAAAAGTCTTGGAGGGGGGTGACTGTGAGGCAGCACAGTGAATAGAGGACTGGCCCTGGAGTCAGGAGGACCTGAGTTCAAATCCAGCCTCAGACACTTAACACAAAACTAGCGTAAGTCACTTAACTCCAATTGCCCTACCTTCCCCCCTCAAAAAATAAAAAAACCTGTGGTTATAGGCTTACAAACCCAGCAAAACTGATCCTTGTCCCATGGGGATCCAATGAATCTTTAATGAATACAGGAATTCAATCATCCCTGAGGAGAAGGCCAGAGCAGAACAGAGATTGAAAGACAAATACAGGTGTTAAGAGAAACAGGAAAAGAGTAAGATGGGCATGTGTTACAGGGGACCAAATTGGAATAAACCTCTTGTGTGCTTGCTTACAAAGTGGGGAGATGGGCCTGCATTCCCTCTGATCCCATCACCACAGGGTCTAACTAGGCAGAAGGCCTGGGAATGGTTCTGTTCTGTCTTGATCTTAAAAGAATGGAGGGGGAGGAGGAGGGAGAGGAGGGAGAGGAGGAGGAGGAGGAGGAAAAGGAGAAGGAGGAGGAGGGGAGCGATACTCTAGGGAAAGGATGTAGCCTGACTCAGACACTCTAGTTGCAGAAGTCTCACCGTGGAAGTGACCCACAGACCACAGGTCCCCCACAGTCCCCCACGGTCCCCCACAGTCCCCATGGTTCCCTTCTTTTCAGCCTGGGGAAGAGCCAGAAGCCAGGCCAGTGCTCAGAGAGAATCCACAGAAAACGATCCACCTGACCCAGATGAAGGAAGCAGGGGCCGGCTGCAGTGTCAGGGATGTCCTCAATGCGGGTTCCATAAGTAGCAGGGAATTTGGGTTTTCCATTCAATAATTAAAACTCTATTTCCAACTTCTGTGAGCCATTGCTTTCCCTAATGATCTTCCTTGAGGAGCCTGTGATTTTCTATCCTGTAAAAATGATTAAAGGGAATCATTATCCCATCGCTCTGAAATAGAACTCAGCAGCCATGAGCAGGGCCATTTGTATGCAATTAATGTTCCTTCTCTTTAACATGTGCGCTATGACTTCATGCCAGAGCCAACCTTTCTGTCCTCTCATTTTAGTGTGACGATGATGAAGGTAGAAACAATCATTTTAATTATCCCATTTCCAGCAGGGAAATCAATTTCCCACACATCTAGACCCTTCGCTGGGCTCTTCCTCTCTTTTTTCTTGTCTCTTCCTTTTTACCTGGTGAAATCCCGGGCTGAGCTGGCACCACTCTGGCCCCTTGGCATCTGTGAGCATTTAGGACGCTGGCAGCACTTCAGCCTTTGCTTACAGATGCGCTGAGAAGAAAGTGGGGGAGGCGTAATTGAACTGTTAGAAAAGCAAGGACCTCGGCTGGTGAATGATGGATTCAATTCAGAGAAGTTGAGGGGGACAAATCATTCTCCTGAAGTCATTCCTGAAGCCGCAGAGTAAATATAGATTCTGAACCACCTGAGCTCAGCATCAGAACAAGGCAGGCAGGATTGATGGAGGAGGTGGCTGGGCTGGACCTCTGATATGGAAAAAGTTGGGATGTCCTATAGCCCTGAGGAGGAGGAGATAGGAGGAGGAGATAGGAGAAAGAGGAGGAGGAGGAAGGGGAAGAGGAAGAGGGGAACCTGCCATCCAAAGCCCTTCTCATGGGGTGACTGCAGCTGGAGACCTCTATGAGAAGGGGCTCCACCTTTGCTTCCCCTCTATGCTCTCACTTGGGGGTTCAGAGATCATCTCTACGCAAAAGATTTCCCCCTCTCTATATCCCATCCTAAATCTCTCCAGGATCTTAGTCCCAAGTCACTGACTGCCTTTTGGACAGTCCACCCAGCACCTTCCCTTGGATGACCCTTAGGCATCTTAAACTCAAGGTGTCTAAGCCAGAATTCATGATCTTTTCCCCACACTTATTTTAGGCAGGGCGTCCTCATTCTGTCAAGGGCACCCCATTCTACCAGGTTCCCCAGCTTCAAACTTTTGTTGAAAGGGGTAATTGGGGTTAAGAGACTTGTCCAAAATCGTACAGCTAGTAAGTGTGTCAAGGGTCTGAGATCGGATTTGAACCCTGGTCCGTCTGACTCAAGGGCTGGTGCTCTATTCACTGCACCACCTAGCTGCCCTTAGCTTTAAACTTTCACAACACTCTCAACTTCTGGGCCACCATCACTGAGAATCTCTGGCTTTCTTCAAAGCCCTACTCAGTCCCACTGAATGTGGGGAGCTAACACTGGTCTCCCCAGTTAATGTCCTCTGTTCCATAGAATGACTGTGCTTGGTATAGGGCTTGGTCTATGGGTTGTGAGACATCCTTTCAGTCGAATACAAGCTACCTGAAGACAGGAGACCGCTTCTAGTCTGTCTTTGGATCTCCGCCGCCTGGTCACTCAGTCAGTGCCTGTGAGAGTTTGTTAGAATGGCCCTGCCACAGCCCCGTCCTAGGATATGGAGGTCCAGGGCTCGGACATCTCTGTGAGTGGCTAAGGGGGAGTGAAGGTGTTAGTCACGGAGCAGATTTGTTTTTGTCAGTTCTTTACTTTTTAAAACTTTTATTCTGATTTCTAATTCTCTTCCTCCCCCACCCATTGAGAAGGCAAAGGATATGAAGCCCATTCCACATGTGAAATCACACAAAGCGTATTTCCATTTTAGCATGGGATGACCAACAATTGGCCCAGCAGCCTGCCGAGTTGGTCTGAGGTAGCATTGGGCTTCGAATCAGGAAAGGTCTGGGTTCAAATCCTGCTTCTGACACTGGATGGCAGTGTGACCTCGGACACACCACATGAGGGTTCCCCTCTTTGCAGAAAGATGCAACCAGCCTTGCTTGGACTTGAGCCTCTGGGCATCACTGGGCTAATGTGGGGAAGGGGCTTGTCAAACCTGGAAGCAGAAACCCCGGTTGGCAGTGGGCAGCCTGGTCCCTGTGCCCCTAGTGCCTCCCCAGAGCCTCCTCTGGGTCTGTCCCCATCAGAGGAGGCGGCTCTTCCTGCCCACCTGGAGGTGGGTGACCTTGACCTTTCCTAGGTAGAAGCTGCTTGTTTTGCATTCTCCAACTCAGCTTGACTGACAATAAAACCCTAAATAGTTTCCCCAAGGAAATTTATGGCAGCGTTGTGCCAGGCTCGCTTTGTCAGGGTGATTCAGGGGACGCGGCCTACATCCACACTCCATCAAACACGGCGGCGGTGGCCAATACAATCTAATTGTTTGACATTTTTATCACAATTCATTGAGACGAAAGGAAGATGACTGGATTAATACTGCGATGCTGTTGGCTAATAGCGGCTGTGGGGCTGATGGGCCAAATTACAGGGAAGCTCTTAAATTTTCTTATTATAGATTTTAATTCTTTGTGACAAGCCAAGAGAGATGCTTCAATATAATAAGGGATAGAAAGGCCACAGAACAGCTGCTGGAAACGCCAAAGGCCCAGGGCAGCCTTGAGCCACCAATGTCCAGGGCCCATGTGAGTCCCTCCAAGGGCCCCTCAGAACATGTGTACCTACTGTGTGAGCTGGTTTGGATCACTTACAAGGAGACAGAGACCCACCCCCCCAGGTTTGGTATGGGACCCCAAAGACTTAGTTTCCTTATATATAAGATGAAAGAGTTGTCTGAGTTCTGTGAGTCTTGTTTTATTTTAAATGCATAATCCAATACTTATATCTACATATAAAAATGTAATGAAATATAGCATATATACATAGATGTATCTCTATATACACTAGAATATATCTATGTGTATATGTGTGTGTCTATACATCTCTATCAATTTATATATACTAGAAACCATTTCCCAAAAGATAAAAGGTCAAAGAATTTAAACAATTTTCAAAATAAGAAACAAACCACCGAGAACCATCTGAAAGTGCCTTTAATTGTAAATAATCAAAGATAGTCAACCGAAAGAATTCTGAGCTATCCCTTAAACCCCATTCACCTGGCAAAGGAGAGAAAAGATGCAAACATTCTATGTTGGAGAGGAAAATTGTAGAAAAGCGGGTGAGCTCATTCCTTGGTCGTAGAGCTTAGAATTGGGCTGAATGTTGGGGAAAATAACTCAAAGATTAAAAAATGGCAAAATCACAATCATTCATTTGTCTCACAAGTCCAGCAATTGCCAGGCTTGTGCCCCAGTGAAGCCATTGGGGTAAGCAAGAAAAGGCCCAACTGAAGAAAGATATTCACAGAAGAGCCATTTGTAGAAGCCAAAAAAAAAAATGTCCTTCATACTCAAAGAGGACTGAAATGACATCACTACTCTGGAGTCCAGGTTCAGCATGTCACTGCGGCTGGTCAGACAAAAGCCCAGAAATCTCTATCCCAGCTCGGGCACAAAGAGTGGAGTGTGACCAGGAATTTGCATGTCTCATGTTTCTTTTGAGCCACCACAGGCACTGAGCTGCTGCTGTCGTGCTGGATAGTTCTGTAGCAGTGTCTCCCATGTCTCATAATCAATTCCAAAGTTCTTCAGAGAGACCCTGAGATGTCCTTGTATTGCTTCTTCTGACCACCCTGTGAGCACTTGCCCTGTGTGACTCCTCCCGACGTTTGCAAGTATTATGGCCCAGATGAGTGAATGCAGTGCTGTACACCAAATCTTTGAAAGTTGCCCACTCCTCTTCTGCTCCATCGTTGCCTACCATGTTTTGGCTCAGCCTTCCCTCCAAGTTATCAACAAACTATTCACATACTGGGAAAAGTGCTTTAATCTGTTGACATTAAGGCATCTTGCCACTCTTATTGAGTGTGAATATTTAGCTTGGAGAGGATAAGTCTGTGGTCTGTCCAGCACTCTGTGCCATACATTACCTTTGTCACTCTCACATCCCCTCTTTCTTCTCCTTACAATGACATAGTCTATTAAATGCCAATGTTTGCTGCAAGAGTGCATCCACAAAGTTTTATTGTGTTTAGGTAAATGGAAGACAGCGCTGGTGATGAGATGCACAAGTCTTCAGTAGTAAGTGACCACTGCTATTGCTGTTTCCGACTCTATTCCTCCCAAGGACTCCCTGCCATGTCTGGTGGTCTGAGCCTACTGTGGCACTAAAGTCACCCAGAATTATAAGCTTGTCCTCTTTTAGCACCGTTATGATAAGGGTCTCCAAGTCTTCATAAAGTTTTTCTTTGATCTCATCAGGGTTCATAATGGTAGAAACACAGGCACTGATGATGATGGCATGGTGTTTTCCTACAAGTGGTGATCACATTGTCATGGGCCTGTTGTTCACTCCTTTTGGGAGGTATACAGGCTTGTTGATTGGATTAATTTTTATTGTAAAACCTACACTAGCATTCCCTTTCACTGTGGCCACTCCAGAAAACTAAGTACCCAGCTCCAACTTCAGTAAGCCGGCCTTCATCTGCCAGCCTTGTTTCACTCAGGGCTGCATTTGGATGTGATACCTGCTGAGCTCCCTCACAAGAGCACTTCACATCTCCTGGATTTTGTATTGTCCATAAGTGCATACACATTCTATGTACTGACAGTGTACTGAGTGGAATTGTCTTGGCAGACTTTTTGTGTGTTTTTTTTTGTGTGTTTTAACCTCTGCATGGAATCCTTGACTGTGGCAGTAATCAGGCCAGGGCTGGGTGAAGCAGAGGCTGCCGACGCTGCTTCTAGTAAGAAGACAACCATATGGCCAAGGCCATCTGTGTGCCAGATTGTGACTATAGCTCCCAGTGTATCCACACCTGCTACTTTGTCACTGAAGGACTGTCACCACAGGACTTTGAGATAAATAAAAATGGAAAAATAGTATGGGTGATGTCTTTTGATTCATGAGTAATTGGATTTAAGTGGGACAGAGTTGCACAAAGTTTTTGGCCTCATTCTCTCTTCTAGAATCATCAGAGTCCAGTGGCAGGACAGAAGTCAATATGACTGTCGGTGGCATGGGATGCTGTGGATGACCTTGGTGTCTTCCCTGTCTAGATAAACTCTAAGGCTGCTTCAGCTGCCTTCATCTCATTGGAGCAAATTGTTCTCATCTCCCCATTCCACCAGGGGAAGTCTTCACATGCTTGGTGTAGACGCCCCCTAACTCACCAATGGGTGTGAGAGCCCTTGATTACTCTCAACTTGGTTCAGCCTGTCTGTTGAAATGATTTACCAGAGTGTGGCCACTGCCACACTATAGCTTCTTGGAGCCACAGGTGAGAGTTGGGCTGATCAGGTAACACCAAAGGTGAGAAGCAGCCTCACACCAGAGGTGCTAATCTTACCTGAACACACCTATGTCCCAAGTAAGGCATCTCAAAGAGTGTCTCAAATAAGGAGCAAGTACAAGTGCAACCTCCCCCAGGGGAGATCTTCTCTCAGCTGTCTCTAGTTTCATTTCCTAGATGTCTAGATCATAGTAGATCCAGATTTCGTGCATGCCTGTGGGTAATTACTTGGTTTACATTTTTATTCACTTCTCTTGGCCCATGTTTTCTCCCAAGACAATGTAAAGCCCTAGGAGGCAGGGTTGATTTGATCTTTGTCCCTTCAGTGACAGTAGGCGCTTCACAAATGCTGTTGGATTAAGTGCCAGGCCTGGATCACAGCATGGGTCACCAGGCTGGGGGTGAGGGTGAAGGTTGAGTCTCAGACATAGTCAAGGGTCAATTGGAGCAGGCATGTGAAGGGGAATCTCCAAGGGGGAGGGAGGTCAGAAAGGCAGGCTGGATCCAGATGATGGCTGGCCTCGGGGCCATCCCGCATCACTGAGGGCTTTTCTTTGAGCCTGTGTTGTTTCCAAGATGGGGCTGGGCACAGAGTGTGCCAGGGAGATGAGCCACTTGGAGCTTCAATCTGCCCTCTGCTTTTCGGATTTTCTCTGCGTTTGCCTTCCATTTCTGTTCATGCACTTGAGCTAATGAGGCTTGTGAGCAAAGGTTCCCAGTGATGGAAATTAATTATCTATCAATAGATTTTTCATTTGCTCTTGGACCCAACTCGTTCCATCAGCTTTATGAAATCCAGGAACTGCACACTTGGCCTTCTCTTCCAACTTGGTGGGCACGAGTGTGTGCCTATCAGACAGCACAGAGAGATCTGCAGGTATTTGGAGGGAGAAGGGAGCTCTGAGGTCTGTGGGTTCACCTCAGGCCTCTGCAGACTCACTCCATCTCCTTGGGACTCAGAGTGAACCAGAGACCTCTCTGGGCCTGCCATTCTGACTGGTGGACGTTGGGGAAAGAGGACCCAATGCTCTTATTTTTGGAAGGCTTTTGTACTACTGATGTGAGTCATGGTGCCAGGAAGAGGGTGTACTGCCTCATCCCCCAGTCCTCAATAGTGTCAACAGCTCACAAGTGACTTGCCTAGGGTCACACAGCTAGCCTCCCTCTCTTAGGACCAATTGGGCTACAGTGCCCCCTCCAGGTACCTTGGCACCCTGACAAAGCCCACCAGTGGGTTCCCACTATTGTTGGGGGCCTGTGGCTAGGACCGAGTTCTATTTAACTACTTAACACCAACCAAGTTTTACAAAGGGGCATTTCTTCCAGAGATACAGTAAGAGCAAATATATAAGCATTTTCGGCAATACCTCTTGGACCTACTCTCCCTTACACAATCTCAGACTCTGGAGAACAGGCTCAAACTTGCTCAGTTCCTGGAGAGCATTGGTCCCACCACATCACATACAGATGAAGTGTGACTGCTGCATGATCCTTCCCAGAGTGCCAAGGTCCCAAAAGTAACTCCTGAAGACCCCTCTTTGCCCCTTGGGGCATTGACACTAGGCTGGCTGAAACCACAGGCCTGGAATCCTGTGGTTTGCTTTTTCCTGACTGGAGACTCTGCGGCCCACAACTAGAAGGTAAGAGGGCAAAGAAGAAGCCCAAGGTGGCCCTGTTCTTGGGTCCCAAGGCCCTACCCCTGGCTGCTTGGTCCCTTACAGGTCACCAAATTCTATCAGACTCTTATGAAGCAGAGAGAGCCAAAGCTGTCTGAAGACACCAGCAGTCCTACCCATGAAGCCAAAGGACTCCTTCCACCAAGGTGGTGAACCACCTGCAGCTGGCTGCAGAATCCCGGGGAGCTCCTCAGCCTCTCCAGCTTCCTTTATGTACTTCTATAAATCTCCCCCATTCCCTCTAAGCTGCATCAGACCATAAGTTAATGGGGTCTGTGCCTATGCCAGACTGCCATTACAATGTGTGTGCATGCCCCCCTCAATGGCACACAGTCGGCTTGAGGACAGAATAGAAGGCAATACCTGAGAGCACCAGGGTTCAAATCCTGCCTCAGACAGTTACTGATTCTGTGGCCCCGAAAGTCACTCAGCCTCTGTCAGCCTCATTTCTTCATCTGGAAAAGTGAAGGGGCTGAACTCAATGCTCCTTCATGTCCCTTACAACTCTTTAGAAACTTCTGGTCTTAAGGTTATTCACATTGTGACCCCCTGCCCCCCGCCCTCTCCTATAGAGCTCAATAATGTTGGTTTGATCAGATGTGTTTTGTTAGTGTCTGCTGGAGGGGGGCTCTTTTAGCTCAGTGGCCCAGCCAGGTGCTCCCCAAGGGATGAACAGTGATTGAGGGGCATGACCTGGGCTTTGGGGAAGCCCGCGTTGGAGCAGAGGCAGCTGGCAGGCCTGAAGTAGCAGACCCTCAGCCATCCCTCAACCTGGCACACAGAGCTCTGATGTCTGGGGATGAGGCAGATCTCATCCACAACACTAAAGGAGACACTGGGAAAGAGGGCTGGCCATTCTCTGGGGCAGCAGGACGGGACAAAGACATGGCGCCCTCACCCCTTGGAAGCGCAGGGACTGGGCCTGATCTTCCTCCAGGACATAGCTGCAGGAGACCCCAAAACAGGCTGGAGCCGGATCCATCACCCAGACAGCTAATGAATGAATCCGAGACAAGGGGTGATGCAAGCTGTCCTCCCAAGATGGTATGCTCAGCTCCAGGGGCGCATCTCACCTCTCACAATGGCATTTCTGTACTCAAACTCATCAATGCACTGGTGAAGGTCAGCAACAAGCCATGGGCTCCACAGGTCCTGGAGAAGAAAGCACGCTACATGGAAGCTCTCAAAGCCCCTCCCCACAGATGCCATTGAACCATCCAAGGAGAAATGTCCCAGCGAGCTCCTTCCAGTCCACTGATTCTGGCCCTTTGTCTGCCAATACTGCCCCAAGGAAGACATGGCACCTGCCAGGGATGTGTCCCCCAGCAGAAACAGACTTGCCCACATGCCCCCTTCTACACTAGGGGTGCTTTGCAGGAGAAGCCATTTCTGGAGCAAGTGGAATCTCTGTCAGGCTAGGCACAAGTGGTTGGGGAATAATCCACCATGGCATCTTCAGCTGAGATAACGCTTTCCAAATCATTCTCCTCAGACTCAAGACCATCCTATAGTCAGATCCCTCTTGAGTGTTCTCAGGCTGATAACAGGAAGTCAAGCCCTTGCCAAGCCCTTGTCCTACAGGACAGTTAAAAGACCTCCAGAGACTTCATCACAGAGCTATGAGCAGATTCCTCCACTCTGTCTTCACAGGAAATCACAGTGAACAAGGGGTCATTTTCACATCTTTAATCCTCCCTTGCTTATCTCCTCTTTCCTGCCTTTGTGGTCACACATGTGGGATGCAGATGTGTGCACTGAGATCATGCTCATCTCCACAGCCTCAAACTAGCAATCACAGCTTAGAAGAGTGGGAAAGGAGGACAGAAGGACCATGAAGTCATCACTATGACCTAGAGGTCACCCAAACTCTTCTTGGAGATCTCCATTGAGGGGGCGCCTAACCTCTCCCAGGAAGCTTCTTCCCCTCTAGGGGCAGTACACATTATTAGCAGCCACATCCCTAGATCCGGTCTAACTTGGCCTATGTAATACCCCTCCCCTCCACTGCTCCTGGCTTTAGCTTCTGGGGCTGAGGCTCCATTTACATAGCAGCCTTCAAAAAGGTAGGTTTCACATCCCTCTCTCACATTCTTCTGGAAGCAGCCCATCTCTAGTCTCCGTGTGTCATGGACTCAAGGCCCTTCCCATCCTGGCCGTCCTTCTAGTCACCTGAAGTAGACTCGGCAACCGATCTTCTTTGCTGTGGGAAGTCTGAGACAGGGTGAAGGATTCATGGAATAAAGGGGAATGGTGCCACTTACTGAAAAGCAGAGTGTGGGCAGCAGAAAGACTGAGGTGGGCAGGAAGATGTCCGGCTTTGCGAAGACACCAAGAAACTCTGGTTTATATTTCCGACATAATGGTGACCACACACATGGTCTCATCTTACTTGGCTTTTTAAGGCCCAAAGTAGCACTGAACATTCCACATCTCAGTGGTGACTTTAACTCTGTCTCCAACATATCAAATCTGAGGTGCCCAGCTGAGATAACCCTATGGGGAATCATAGGCGACAGCTGGGTCAAATGGCCATCTGGATGTCAGTTCTCCCCTGGATATTGGGAGTAGTGCAGACAGCCCTAGGATTCTGAAGGAGTCTGAGTCAGCCACCTTGCCTGCTCTGCACAAATCACGAGTTGGAAAGTTTCAAGGTCAGAAATACCTATGAGTGCGCCACTCCCTTAATGTGACGATGGTGACGAGGAAAAGGAGACTTTAAGTGAGCATTCCTATAGCGTCTTAGGGGTTATGGAGCATGATGGTATTTGATTTTATCCTCGTGATCACCCTGGGAGGCAGGCGATATTATTATCCACAAAGGAGGAAGCTGAGACAAAGGTCAAGTGACATGCCAAGGGTGACACAACTAGAAAGAGACTTAAGACAGATTCGAACTCACGTCTTCCCAACTCCAACACCAGCAGTCAGTCTATCATGCACCACCTAGCTACCTAAATGTTACAGTCCTCACCACACCCTTTGCCACACCCTCTCTCAGCCCCCAGAACAAGGAACCCAGGTTTGAGCTATTCTGAGAGTCTACATCAACTCAAAACAATAATCCACAAGGTTCCATCAATGGGTTTCCTTTTTCTATTGAGTCAATGGACATCATTAGTTCAAAGTAAAGATGTTTAATAAAACAAGGTAGCACTAGAGTATTTGCCTCCTAAACCTGGGTCACACTAATCCACACCTACTCACACCAGTGAACATTGTGGGTGTGTGGACACATGCATGAACAAAGCACATGTTCCATCATTTCCAGGCTGCCAGGGTCTTCCAACGAGCTCATCCCTCTGCTCTCTCTGGACCCACTCCTTCTGTTCTCTTTCTCACTTTCCTCTCCTTTCCTGGCCTTCAGATGGAGTCCTCACCTGACAAGCTACTACTCTTTTCCTATCAGAAAAGGAGTCTTCTCTGCGATAGTTCTTCTTTACAGATGCTTTAAAGTATTTTCATCACCTTCAGTTTCAAATATGCCCTTCCTTTCCTTCTCCCTTACCCCGATAACCATGGCTTATAACAAGGTCTAAAAACTAAAGGGGAGGGGAAAAACCGTTCAGCAAAATGAATCAGTACATTGATGACTTCTGACAATGTATGTGGTGCTTTGTACCCATAGCTTCTTATCTCTGCCAACAAGAGTGAGGCAAGGGGGAATACTTTCTCTTCTCTACATTGAGAGTCAAGCTTGTTCCCTGGATTATTCAAAGTTCAGGTTCACATTCATTATTATTTCCATCAACACTTTTATATTGTCTTCCAGGTTCTGATTACTTCTCTTTGCATCAGTTCACAGCAGTTTATCCATAACACTCAGTAGTTGTGATTTTCATCATTTCTTATAGAAAAGTAAGATGTCATGACATTCATCTACCACAATTCATGTTACCATTCCCATCAATGGGTATCTGCTTTGTTTCCAGGAGTACTGCAATATTTTTATGCTGATGGGGTCTTTTTCATTGATAACCCACCCCCACCCCCTGTGCTTAGAAGTGGCACTTTTCTATATCAAAAACACACCATCAATATTTTAGCTTAGAGTCCAGAGGCAAAGCTTCAGTTCTTTAGACTATATGTTGTCTGTATTATCCAATTTGTTAAGCTAAAGTGGCTAGAAAATTTCTCCATGGTGAGAGGAAGCTGATGACTTTTTAGTCAGAGTTAAAGTTTTAAGATACTTTACTAACCCAAGGGACCAAATGAAAGTCATGCAGGGTGCCCCTAGGCTAAGATTAAGGCTATCCCTTAACTCACTTTCTTCTACTAGCAGGAACTTTGTTGCAAGCCTCCCTCTGACTCAGGGTTAGAAAGTCCCTTTTAATTTCCAAGTGTTCGTAACTGACAACCTGTAGGCCCTCAACCCATTTAGTGAACTACATTTCAAGAAACCACAAATAGGTGCGGCTTGAGCATCTTGACACACCTAAGTTTCACTGCATCCTTGAAATAAGTCCCTTGGGTCTTTTCATGTAAATGCCTTGTGGGGAATGCAGGTATATCAGACAGCTGGGAGGCACTAACCCAAATCTCACATCTTGTGTTTCAAATTGCTGCAAATGTGTCCAGCAACAAACATCATGGTCTCTGAGCCCTGATGAAGGGATGGGTGTCCAAGACCATTTAACTGGTTAAAGAAATTTATTCTCCTTTACATAATTCCCTCCTTTGAAAAATATAGGAAGAGAGGGGAGGTTTTTAATCATATATTATGATATTTGCTAGGCACACTCAAGTGTCATTGGTCCCTGGACTTTGTGATTGACTGGTTCATAAGCCATCTCTCTCCTTTAGTGTACTTCTTGGAGGAATTGACCTCAGAGCAGGTCAAAGTTCCCAGGCCAATCAGTGACCTCTGTAACTCTAGGCTGGGCAAAAATGGAAGATCTAGTCTTCAAAAAACTCACTCGAAAGGCAGGGGAAATAAGGAATTCTGAGCATAAGGAATAGCATGAGCATGAATAGCATGAAACTTATTACAATATGGCCTGGGGAAGGGGCACTTGGATGTCAGGATAAGGAACTGGAACTCTGCTCCTCAATTGTGTGGTCTCTTTCCGGGGTGATATGACCAGATCTATGGTTAAAGGTTTGTTAGGTGTGGTGTCTTAGAGAAGGAGGAAGCAGATGAGCATTTAGACGGAGGAAGGTGGATCAAATAGAAAAGTGCAGGTGCTCAAGAAGGTGTCAGTGAGGGGCATGAAATGGGCAGCTGGAGGAATAAAGGAAAGAAGATGTGAGAAACTGTGTAGCTAATAGGACTTGTATATTGAAAGTACTAGAAGAATTAAAGAGAAATGCCTTTCCACTCCCCCACACTCCCACCTATCCTGAACTTGGGAGAAACAATGAATGATGGCACCATTTGTGGAAATGTAAGGTCATATCAAAGAACAGACTGGGAGGATGGTGGCAAGAAGCTTGAGGTAAACATGGCAGAGCTAAGGCCCAGATAGAGATGTTCTGTAGGCAGACAGAGAGAAGAGTGAGGCCATCTACTATTGGAAATATAGATCTGAAAATCTTCTGCCCACCAACCCCTAAAAGGAAGCTAAAAAGGAGGAGGGAGGGGAAGAGGGGGGAGGTCCTAGGTGAGGCATGATGGAGAAGTCCAGAAGTATCTGGAGTGAAATGGGGAGAAGGCCCCTTTCTTAAAAAACTCTGGAGCCCATGGCCCTGCCCTGTAGTGAGAGGGTTGGATCAGAGTAACAGAGGGACCTGAGGAGGGAGATAGGAGGCTGAGGCAGATTCAGTGTGGCAACATAATTTCCCATCGAAGCCCTAATGGAGAGGTCTAAAGTCCAGAAGCAGTGTCATTGGTGGGAAATGGGGAGAGAGGTAGGTGGTCTCAGCCCAGGAGCCCTTGCAAGCTAGGGGCTGCAGCTGCAAGCTTGGGCGAAAGGTAGGGGGCAGGGAGGGGGAAAGGGGAAGTGTGGAAAACATCCCACCCCTAGCCTAAGTGCTGTAGCAGCTGAAGCTATCAAAGCCCTTGCTTCCTCTGTCCATGGTGCTGAGGGCACCTCCCAAGGCTCCTTGGAATCCTGTTTCGCCAATGGATTTTCTACCTCAATTCTGAGCAGTTTTTGGATTTGTTTATCCCCCTTACATTCTACAATCTTATAAAACTTCTTTCACCAGAATGGCCATTGACTCAAACTTGCTTCTCTTAAAGGGATCAGGCCCATTTTAATAATAATAGCTAATTTATATAGGGCAGTCAAGTGGTGCAGTTCAAATCCAAACCCAGACACTGACTAGCTGTGTGACCCTGGGCAAGCCACTTAATCATATTTGTCATAATTTCCTAATCTGTAAAATGAGCTGGAGAAGGAAGTGGTGAACCACTCCAGTATCTTTGCCAAGAAAACCCTAAATAAAACAAGAAAGAACTTAAGGAGACAAATAGAATTTTAGAGAGGGTAGATATGATAGACCGCTGGAGATAATTGAATGGGGATAAAAAGGAATGTACCTTCTTCTCAGTGGTATATGGCACATACACAAAAATTGACCATGTACTAGTGCATAAAAACCTCACAACTCAGTGCAGAAAGGCAGAATTATTAAATGCACCCTTCTCAGATCATGATGAAATAAAAATTATATGTAATAAAGGGCCATGGAAAGATAGACTAAAAACTAATTAGAAACTAAATTTAATCCTAAAGAATGAGTGGGTCAAACAAGAAATTATAGAAACAATCAGTAGCTTCATTCAAGGGAATGACAATAATGAGACAACATACCAAAACTTGTGGGATGCAGTAAAAGCAGTTCTTAAGGGAAATTTTATATCCCTGAATGCATACATGAATAAAATAGAGAAAATGGAGATCAATAAATTGGGCATGCAACTGAAAAAGCTAGAAAAAAAAATTGAAAATCCCCAATTAAATACTAAATTAGAAATAATGAAAACCAAAGGAGAGATTAATAAAATTGGAATTAAGAAAACTATTGCATTAATAAATAAAACTAAGAGCTGGTTTTATGGGGAAAAAACAATAAAATTGATAGACCTTTAGTCAATATGATAAAAAGAAAAAAGAAGAAAACAAAATTGTGAGTATCAAAAATGAAAAAGGTGAATATACATCCAATGAAGAGGAAATTAAAACAATAACTAGGAATTATTTGCCCAACCGTATGCACATAAATTTGACAATCTTAGTGAAATGGATGAATATTTACAAAAATATAAGTTGCCTAAATTAACTGAAGAGGAATTAAATTACTTAAATAACCCTATCTCAGAAAAAGAAATTGAACAAGCCATCAATGCACTCCCTAGGAAAAAAATCTCCAGCACCAGATGAATTTACTAGCAAATTCTATCAAACATTTAAAGAAAAAATTATTCCAATACTTTACAAACTATTTGGGAAAATTGGAGAAGAAGAAGTCCTACCAAATCCTCTTTATGACACAAATATGGTAATGATACCTAAATCAGGAAGAAACAAAATGGAGAAAGAAAATTATAGACCAATTTCCCTCATGAATATAAATGCAAAAATTTTAAATAAAATATTAGCAAAAAGACTACAGCAACTCATCATGAGAATAATACACTTTGATCAGATAGTATTTATTACAGGGATGCAAGGATGGTTCAATATTAGGAAAACTATCAGTATAATTGATCATATCAACAATAAAACTAGCATAAGCCATATGATTATCTCAATAGATGCAGAAAAGGCTTTTGACAAAATACAACACCCCTTCCTGTTTAAAAAAACAACACTAGAAAGTATAGGAATAAAAGGAGTCTTCCTTAAAATAATAAGTATCACCTATCTGAAACCATCAACAAGTATTATATGTAATAGGGATAAGCTAGAAGCATTTACAATAAGATCAGAGGTGAAACAAATATGTCGACTATCACCCCTCTTATTCAATCTTGTACTAGAAATGTTAGCAGTAGCAATTAAAGAAGAAAAAGAAATTGAAGGAGTCAAATTAGGCAAAGAAGAGACTAAGGTTTCACTTTTTGCAGTTGATATACTTAAAGAATCTTAGAGAATCAAGTAAAAAAAACTACTTGAGACTATTGTCTTATTAATGAATTTGGCAAAGTTGCAGGATATAAAATAAACTCATATAAATCCTTGGCATTCCTATATATTTCTAACAAAATCCAACAGCAAGAGATAGAGAAATCCCATTTAAAGTTACTGTAGACATTACAAAATATTTGGAAATCTACCTGCCAAAACAAACCCAGGATCTATATGAACACAATTACAAAACACTTTTCACACAAATAAAATCAGATCTAACTAATTGGAAAAACATCAGCTGTTCATGGCTAGGTCGAGCTAATATAACAAAAATGACAATTTTACTTAAATTAAATTACATATTTAGTGCCATAGAAATCAAGCTACTAAAAAAAAGTATTTTATAGAGCTAGATAAAATAGTAACAAAATTCATTTGGAAGAACAAAAGGTCCAAAATGTCAAGGCAATTAATGAAAAGAAATGCTAGGGAAGGTAACCTAGCCATACCAGATTTAAATCTGTATTATAAAAAGCAGCAGTCATCAAAACTTCTTGGTACTGGCTGAAGAATAGAGTAGTGGATCAATGGAATAGATTTGGTCCATGAGATACAGCAGTCAATGACTATAGTAATCTACTGTTTGATAGACATATATATATATATAAACATAAAATATCCCGAGTTTGGGGGATAAGAACTCACTATTTGACAAAAACTGCTGGGAAAACTGGAATATAGTATGGAAGAAACTGGGCATAGAGGAATATCTAACACCATTTCTAAAACATACAGAGAACTGAGTCAAATCTATATGAATACAAGTCATTTCCCAATTGAAAATGGTCAAAGGATATGAACAGGCAGTTTTCAGAGGAAGAAATTAATGATAGCTATAATCATATGTAATGGTAATGGAATTTAGAGATCCCCCTGTAATGGCTTGGTTTAGAGATTGAGTGTTGAAACCCAGAGCTTGTGAATCCCACTTGTGGGATGGACTTGTTGACGTGGAGAGGGCTGAACTGGGAGGAGCTGGTGCCATGGATTTAGAGAGAGGCCCACGCAGAGAGAGGCAGAAAAACTTTTGGGGAGCAGCATCATGGAGGCAGAGAGAGGGGAGAATTTCCAGGGGCCAGAGTTGCTGGGAGAGAGAGAGAACTGCCAGCTGAAGCCACCCAGACTGCTGAGGGCCAATTGGAGCTGCTCAGGACTGTTGAGAGCTGCCACCCAGAGCTGCTGAGAACTGAGGAGACAACTATGATGCCGGTACTTTGTCTGTTTTGATATTGTTTTGCCATATTAGTCTGCTGGTAAAGAACAGTGCTGTTGTTGCAGAGGTCCTGCAACCTTGCTGTTGATTCAGGGGTCCTGAGACTGTTCTGCAGGCAGAGAGTGAATTGATGAGGACACTGGCAATGTATCTTGTGGCTTTAAGCTTTGTCTTCCCAGGAACAGAGATTGCTGAGAACTTGCCTCATGTCAAGATGAAGAAAAGACCTCTCTTTGGGTATTAAATGCTATGATGATATCTTAACCTTGTTGTAGCTTAGGGGTACATGGCCTTTGTGCTCTCCACTGCCCCTTTTGAGAAGGTGCTTGGCATTAACTGATGATAATTGTAATTCAGTTGTGATCCAGGAGTGGGAAACTTTTGACTTTTTGTGCTCTGTGACTGAACAAGTGAATGTACTTTGTTTATGATTGGAAACTAATCTCCATTTGAGAAGAGAGACTATGACTGATTAAATGAGTGTACTAGCCAGGGGTGGGGTACTTTGACTCTATACTTTGTGATTGAATTGAGAACTTGCTAAATGACTGAGTTACACTGTATTTTGATTTTCTTTGTTCTGTGAATGTTTTGCCTTAATTTGTCACTCAATAAATGGAGAGTTACTGTGCTAGTATTCTGAACTTTAGAAGTTGCCTTTGCATTACATCATATGAAAAAATGCTCTAAATCACTATTGATTAGAGAAATGCAAATCAAAACAACTCTGAGGTACCACATCTCACTGGTCAGATTGGCTAAGATGACAAAACAGGAAAATGATAAATGGAGAGGATGTTGAAAAATTGAAACATTAATGCATTGTTGGTGGAGTTGTGAACTGATTAAACCATTCTGGAGAGCAATCTGGAACTATAGCCAAAGGGTTATAAATAATTTCATACCCTTTGACCCAGCAATACCACTTCTATGGTTGTATCCCAAAGAGATCATAGAAGTGGGAGGAGGACCCGTATGTGCAAAAATATTTATGGCAGCTCTTTTCGTGGTGGCAAAGAATTGGAAATTAAGGGAATGTCCATCAATTAGGGAATGGCTGAACAAGTTGTGGTATATGAATGTAATGGAATGCTATTGTGCTATAAGAAATGAGGAGCAGATGGACTTCGTAATAACCTGGAGAGACTTATATAACCTGATGTTGAGTGAGAAAAGCAGAACCAGGAGAAATTTGTACACAATTACAAACACAATGTATGTGTGACAACTCATTTTGATAGACTGGGTTCCTCTCAGCAATGCAAGGTTAGAAGACAACTCCAGAGATTGGAACATACCTGCCTTCTTGGAAGCATGAAACTTAATTCTGAGACCGTTTGAAAATTGAATCAGCCCCTTTCTCTCATGCTGGGAGTCCTCTCCTCCTGCTGCAGAACAGCCCTAAAAGCCCACTTGTTGAGGGTCTCATGTCTTATTTCAACTCGCCCTTGAAATCAAATTGGTTTTCAAAAGCAAAGGTTTCCATTGGGCCTGGGTGTGGTCCAGCCCCACCCCCACAGGCAGTTCCGTTGTGGGGAGCAGGATGCCTCCTCCTCCTGCGCCTTGAGCTGCTGCAGATTTATGAGGAGTTTGTCCTGTGTCTGGGGATGAACAGACCGAAACTGAGATCTTTCTGACAAGACGCTAGAGTGAGGTCATGCCAGAATTATTCAGGGTGTTAAAGACAAAGGCCTTCTCTCCCACAAATCATGAGAGGCAAGCAGGCTCATGATGAGGGGGGGAGGGAAGTGGGGTTCCTTCGAATGCTTTATTAGACATTGGCTCTGCAATTGCTGAGAGCCAATGGAAAAGCAATAAAGCATGGGCCACGCGTCTTCATCATCAGCCTTAACAACAGCTCCGGTGGTGGCAATGACCCCCACGCAGGGAACGGACAGCCTGCTCATCTTGTTTTATGGGCTGCTGCCAGGAGCTGTGGCTTCTGATTAAACTCTCCTCTCGGTTATTTTGCCAGTAAATGAACAATGCCTTTAATGAGTAAATTGATAACGTGGGGTTATAGAGTCTCAGGGCTGGAAGGGGCAGTGTTGGAGGCTGTCCAGTCCAATCCATTCTTGAGAAGGATTCCCTCCCAGCAGACACAGATAATTGAATTCAGCAATGAGGTAGTGTGGTGGATAGAACACTGGGCTTGGAGTCAGGAAGGTCTGAGTTCAAATCGTCCTTCAAACACTTACTACCTGTGGAATCCTGGGCAAGCCAAATAACTTCCTTCAGCCCCAGTTTGTCTGTTCAATGGAGATAATAAGAGCATTTGCCTCACTGAGCTGTTGTGAGGAATAAATAACGTATGTAAAGTGTCGTACAAACCTTAAAGTGCTTTACAAATGTTAGCTATTATTTCCAGGAATTCACTGGGCTCTTCTGGATGCTCTGGTTGCTCTGTTTGCCCTTCTAGCCTGAAGGCTCCCTGGGGGAAGGGACAGAGTTTTCCCATCCCTCTTGTGGCTGCCACGAAGCCATGTATACAGCAGGCATTTGCTAAGTACCAGTCATGGACCCCATTTGTAGCAGGGGTTTACGACACCTTCCTGAGGGAACAGATGAAAAGGTAGGAAATGAGGGGAAAGACCAATTGATTTTCTTCTGTTCCTATAGAATATGCTCTTGCATATTCCAAAATAGTCTTTCCATGCTACTGGCCCATAATGTGGCTCCCTAATGTCACTGGCCTGTTAGTTGCTGGAGCTGCCCCTACTGCTCTATTTATGGCCTGAGCTGGAACCTGGAACAGATCCTGGAGAGCAGCAGCAGTAAGAGTGGCTTTTGGGGGTAAAGACAGTGGAGATCAGGGAGCAGAGAGGCAGCAGCAGGGTGAACCGAGAGACAGAGCAGGAAACCTCAGCCTGGGAAACTGGCCCGGGGCTGCCTTCATTTTCTCTGATTCAGGTGAGTTCTCGTTGTGAATCTCTTATTTATTCCTTCCTCCATTTGACAGCTGGGATGAGGTTTGGGGTGAACAGACAGTACTGGGCAACCTACTGTGACAGCCTTCATACAGACACTCCACAGTGTTTGAATAAATCATCTGGAAACTAAAAAGCCAGTTTCCTGAGCCTCGTGAAGGAGCTTAGACCACCCAGAGTGGGAGCTGCCCAAATGTGCAGGGGGCACTTGGAGGCAAATCGCCTCGTCTCGTTCAGAAACATCCTCCGTGTTCTTGTTCTCAAGCACCTAGACCAGCTGTCAATCTGGCAGGTGCACCCCGTGAGTCCCGCGAGAGTGAAAATAACCAACAGGGAGCATTCACATAGCAATTTCAGGCTCGCAAAGGCCTCTGCCTCTTAGTTCACTTGTTCCTCACGACAGCCCTGGGAAGTTACTTTTGCTGTCTTCGATTTACAGATGAGGAAACTGAGGCACGGAGTTCCCAGGACCACACAACTAGGGAGTGTCTGAGGCTGGATTTGAACTCCGGTCCTCTCGTATCCAAGTTCAGTACTGTCGTTTGAAGTAGAAGAAGTTCTAGCTAACAGTTGGCGGACTCAGCCTCTGGCGCGCTGGGAGGGTGCTGCGAATTTGGGAAAGCCCCGCAGGGACATGAAGGGCATGAGAACAGCACCACACAGTGGTCAGATTACATACTACATCTTTGTGTAGTCAGCCGGTTCATCAGCTAAATGACAGCCGGCTTTTCTGTAGGTTTCAGGAAGTCTGGCAGGTGCTGTTGCTACAGCAGCCCCCGCCCACACCCAGACCGGCTTTCATTTAAGCCCATTTCTTCGTGCTGGGAGTCCTGCTGACATAGAAAACTGATGAAATCTTTGAAATAAGTAACTAAAACAGCCGTCTCCTCTCTAGGCTGAGCAAACAGCGTCAGGGCATTTGGCCGTCTTACAACGATACGATACGAAATCATTTCTTTGTCTCTGGGCCGCTTCAAATTTCTATCCTTGTAAAAGCGTAGTAACCAAAGCTAGGAACTTCTCGCTCTCGCTTGACCTTGCCAATCAGTGGCCACCCTGCCAGCCTGAAGGCCTGGGTTTTAAGTTCTGCTAAGTAAGGTCTGCCAGGTTCAGTTTCCTGATCTATGAAAAGGGAACCACAACACACACACACACACACACACACACACACCAGGGTTGTCCTGGGAAGCAGACCAGACGCTCTCTGTGAAGTGCTTTGCTAACCTGAGGGCATTCTGTAAAAGTCAGTTCTTTGGATGGTCATTGGCCTCTGCGTGCCCTGCAATAAGCCTTTAAGACTGGAAGTTACATACAGGCTGCTGGGATCTGCAAGAGCCCAGGGAATTTGCTACACAAGTGAATAGCCAGTCTGGTCAGCAGAATCCGACCCCAACCCCAAGACTCTGGAAGTGCTGAGTAACCCTGAGTGCAGGAGGGTAACTTCCTTGCCCTGACCTATCCTGGTCCTCGCACGTCCCAGTATCTGGTTGGTTCAATTCCAGTTATATCAGCACTCAGGATAGAACTGGCAGTTAACATTGACCCATCTTCTTCCAAATATATTTACACCTAGTCAGCTTTTCCCCTCATTCTGGCACCAGTTTGGGAGTTAGACAAGAGCATAGTGACCACCTCAGGGAGGCTGGCAGTTTTGCAGTTGAGGAAGCTGTGTCATGGGGAGGGGAAGGCTCTACCCAGGGTCACCCAGGGGGGGCAGCTGCAGGGAGGGGTGTCTTCATCTTGGTCATCTGTCCCTTGACAGATGTGTTCTTGGAGTGTTCTCTCTGGGGAGTCTCAGCCTGAGTTTGTAGGACTACCCACCCAGGTGGTGAGGCTCAAGTGTTCCTGTCTCCCACAGTAGTCAGTTACCATTGCCTGAAAGTCATATGGTTCCTTTGTCTAAATCGTCAATGGAGAGGCTGAACTGGATGGGTCCCAAGGCTGATGTCCGGTCCGGGGCCCCAGCCAGTCACTTCACCAGCAGGTTAGTTGCAATACTAGAACAAAATCAGGGACTCAAAAAACGTTCGACAGTGAACCAAAAGGGGATTTATTTAGCCATGGCAGTAGAAAGACACTTGACATGGAGAGGCAGTGAGGACCCCACAGACTGCCTCGGACAAGTGAGTTCCTGGTCCTATTTAGGCATTGTGGTGGAGCAGCTAAGCGTTAGAGTGTCCCTGGCAGTTCTCATGCCTGCTTTGTATTCCAGTGACCAGAAAGTTCTGTCAATAATCCAAGCCTTCAGTCCTGAAAGCCAACAAGAAAATTAGCCCAACTTGCATGGAGGGAGATTTTAGGGTATTGTTCCTATCATAGCTGGTCAGAGGGACACCAACTAGCACACATCCATGGCTTGCAAGTGATGTCACTAATAGTGTTACCATTGGTTGCAAACTATTAGCCAGGTGATCCACCAAGCCCTAATTTGCTGATAAGAATGTATGGACATAAGTTAAAGTCTGTCTGTCTGTCTGTCTGTCTCTCTCTCTCTCTGTCTGTCTATGTCTCTGTCTCTAACTCTCTCTCTCTCTCAAATTGGGGTTGTCACTAGCCCAAGATCACACAGTTAGTAACCATCTGAGGTCAGATTTGAACTCATGTTCTCCTGCCTTCAGGGCTGGTGCTCTATCTACAGCACAACCTAGTTGCTCTGTAAGTAAAAGTCTTAATAAAGTCCAGTTGAAGAGTCAAGTCCAGATATATGGCAAATGATCCAAGTGAATGTCATGCCCTTAAGAGAGGGCACTGTCTTCCCTTATGTTTTGCTACATGAAGCCCCTAGCACAGTGGCTGGTACAGAGCAGGCGCTACATAAATACTTGCTGAATGGATACAGCCCATCAGGCAAGGAGCCAGGAGTGGCTCCCACAGCCCTGATGGGTAACCAGCTCCTGTTGCAGGTTGGACCAGCCAGTGCTGTCTCCTCCAACTGAGAGAGAAGCCCCATGGCCGAGTCAGGAGGTGCTATTTGCACAGCCCTACAACAGGGGGCGCTGGGCTCAACAAACTTTGGTTTTACTTGACTATACATATTTACAATACATCTTTCCTTCTTTCTTTTCATTCCTTACTTTCCTGTCTTTTTTCTTTTTCTTCCTTCCTTCCTTTCTTCCTTTCTTTTTCAGTTAAAAGGAGGGTGTATGAGAAGACAGACTGCTATTAATTGAAACAAATGAATTTTAAAGTCTGCAGTGAGCTTAACAGGGACCTCTCCTAGCCAGACTTCCCTAGGATCGTCTGTGGAGGAATGGGTACTGGAAAGAGACCTAAAGGTAATGAAGAAACTGCCCTTGGGTGAAGCCAGCAGGGTTGATCCTGTGGAGGTGGATGGAATTTGTGCAAAGCTTCCAAAATCCCCTTTATGGGGGAGAATTGATTGCCCAGGAGGGAATGCTGGGGCAGTGGAGCAGGGAAGGGGCACACATTGGGGTGCTCACGTGTCCACAGAAGTCAATCAACAGAAGTCAGGAAAACATTTTGAAAGAAGCTTTTGGAAAGTAACAGCCGGGAATGGGTCACATGACTATATCTGGGCAGCTCAAGTTCTCTAAATGATGAAGTCTGCAACAAAGAACAAAATGAAATCTTCTGTTCAGAGGCCTTATCGATTAATTTGTTATGTGTTTGGAAAGGAGGTCACAGAGTACATGTCAATTAAATATAATTGAATTGCTTATTGGAATGGGATGGAATGGGCAGTTTAATGGGTGCCGGGTATTTTGGCTCAGTCCCACCCTGTTAACCTTGCTGCAGTCTCCTGATTTCTCAGCTCTAGGACCAGTCTCCTGATAGCTCAGGGACTATCTCTGAAAGCCTTTGTTAGTCCAGTGCTTCTGAGAGGATCTGCCGAGCCATGGTGACCTGTTCACGGTCAAAGACTTTTCTATGCTTTAGTTCATCTGCCCCTACAAATGCCTTCTTTGCAGTCTTGTCCAAGATTCTCCTCATCTGCTTGGCACAGAAAGGACTCAGCTCTCCTATATCTGCATGGTCTGCAGTTGCAGGAATGAGGTCTAGGCTCAGGTATCTATAGCTGGAAGAGACCTCAGAGCATCTAGCACAATCTTTTTCTCTTACAAAAACTGGCAGAGGATTCTGGGAAGATGGCAGAGTAGGTCAGAAAAACCCAAGCTCTCAAGATGTCCCCCCACAAAAGACTTAAAATAGCATCTTAGGTGAACAAAATGTAGGTAGAGATAAATAAGAATTGGGGCATAACTGGGGTCTTCTTGGGACAATTTGAGAAGATGGAAAGAAAAATCCCAGGGAAAGGTTTGGTCCTCGTGAAGAGTAAACACTTCCAGGCTCAGTTCCACTTTAACAGCAAGCACAAGTGGCAAATCCTGGGGTTAGTTGGTTTGAGAGGCTGCCTCAGCCCCAGCCACTGGAACCTTTAGCTCCAGGATAGTGAGGGGAGTTGGGGGTCTGAGCCTGGGAAGATCAAGGAAACCTCTGTTGACCAGGAACACAAGACCCAGCTGTGCTGTGAATAGCCATGAGGGTGAGAAGGGACTAGCACATGTCAGTGAGTGCAGAAGCAGTGGGGCAGAAAGCCCCTGGCTGTGGGCACTTACAGCAGGCTGGAGGTTTGTCTTTGGTTCCAGGCCAGAGGGAAGAACTGAAGATCTGGGGCAAGAGGCACCATCTCCCACACCCCAGGGCTGGAGGTGACTACAAATAAGCAAGCTATCACCACAAAAAATGCACAGGCAAAGGAGAAAGAATCCAACTATAGAAACCTATTATGGGAATAGAGATGAACAGGGTTCATCTTCAGAGGAGGATATTGAAGGAAAGAAACCCCTAAAGAGTAACATCAAATGGTCAGCTGCCCAAAAAGAATTCATAGAAGATCTTTTTTTAAATAATAA
>CM053589.1:208336446-208417696 GCA_028646515.1 Pseudochirops corinnae | reverse complement strand
CCTCATTGGCTTTTTGAGCCTCATTTGTCATTTGAGTTAATCTATTTCTTAGGGTGTTGATTTCTTCAGTCATACTGCTGACTCTCTTTTCATGATTTTCTTGCAACATTCTTATTTCTCTTCCCAATTTTTCTTCCACTTCTTTTATTTGGTTTTGAAAATCCTTCAGCTCACCTCTAGCTTTAAGGCATTCATGTTTATTGGAAGCCCCTGGTGGGGGCGCTCTGGCTGCACTCTCCTCCTCCCTCTCTTTGCCATGATCTTTCTTTTCCCCAAAGAAGGAATCTAGGGTTTGGGAGCTGTTCTTACCCTGCTTTTTATGCTTATTCTTACTCATGGTTGGTGAGTCCGTGATTTTTTTTTTAAATCTCTGTGGGGCTCTGCTTCCAGAAGGGAAAGCTCTATCCCAAATTGCTGGGGTCCTCCCGGCTGGCGTGGCTCTCAGGAAGGTGCTGGGTCCCTTTCCTACTTACTTCTGGCTCACTGGATAATGAAGACTCCAGGACCGAGGCCCAAGACCGTGATCTGGATCCAGGACGCTCAACACGAGAGCACTCAGCCTCTAAACCATCACTTAGTTCCCCTGCTATCTGCAGGCCACGGGTGTGGAAGCCGCAACATGGAGGCGGGTGCAAAACCTCTGCCTTTTTGCTTTCCCACCCTGGAGGCCTTTCAGCTGGACCGCTTTTCTCCCCCGATTTCGCAATTTCTCCTGACCTAGTTCTGAACACTGCTCGCAGCTGCCGCTAATCCACTCACCAGAGAGGCTCCTCCACTCTTCCCGTCCAGGAACCCCTGGGGCTCAGCCAGGGCTTCAGGCCAGGTTGGTTTTGGTTCGCAGTGCTGATATGGTTCCTCCTAGCCAAGCTGACTTTAGTGGAAGGTATATTTCTGTGCGTTTTGGGGTTCTAGGATTAGTTTAGAGTCATATTTTATGGGTATTTTGGGGTGGCTATGTGAGAGCTGCGATATGTTGCTGCTGCTACGCCGCCATCTTGGCTCCACCTCCAGTCATTGTCTTTCTTATATTTGTACCCAGCACACTTAGTACAGCACCAAGTACATAGTGGGTTCTTCTACTGCCAATTCCAGCCAGGAGCTGCCACCTCTGAAGACTATCATGTGGACAGTCTTCTTTTATGCAGGGAGAGAATAAGGGACCCCAGCCCCAGCCTCACTCCAGGAGCCCAGGAGGTCTCTAAGGTTTATCACCCTTTCTATTGTTCAGCATCCTGGGGGTCTGACCCAACTGCTCTCAGATCACCTCTAAACTGTCTTGGATTGTCAATGTGCAGAACGAGATGAAGCTGCCTTGAGCCGAGCTCTGGCTGTGAGTCCAAGCAGAGACACATCAGGAGAGGCCATGGATGCCAGACCTGCTGGGCATCTGCTGGAGCCCCCTTTGCCCAAAGGAGAGCCATCTTGAAGAACTCAGCACTTGTCAGTGACCAGATATCCCACCCTTCTCTAACCCCGCCCCCCAATTGAGCATTGGCTGGTTCTTCTGGGTTCTAGGGTTCTCCTGGGGGCTGAAGCTACTACCTGTACTACGATTCCTGAGCCCTCAGGGTTCTGGGTCCATGGTGGGCAGGGCTTCTGTTGGGTCCATTGTAGGCCCTTCTCTCCACCTCCCTGATGTTGCTCAGTGTACTGCTTTTCCCCATCCAACTCTGGGCCCCTCCTCTGTCACAAGCCTTCACCCCTGAGTCCTCCCAATGGGCACTCCCAACCTGCCCAGTCACCTGGGCATTACCACCTCGGAATCCTCAATCAGGGAGGATCCAAGCAGAAGAAATACCAAGTGACAGAGACAGATGGCCCCCATGTGCCAGCCCCTCAAAGGTGAAGGAATCAAGGAGGAGACACTGTCTTCGGTCTGAGTCTCCCTCCCAGTGAGTTACCCACTTGTCCTTGGGGCGGGAATGACTATTCTCCCCCCCCCCCCCCTCCCGCCCCCAGCATAAGGGCCCAGTCCCTTTCAGAGTCTATTGTAGGGGAGGATTACAATCCTATCATTCCAGGCCAAAGCCCCCTCCCCCTCAAATCTTTGCTTGGCTCCCTAACCCCCACAACTGAGGGTCATCAGATCTCCTGACATTGTATTGATCTCACACACTGGCCACATTCTGACACATATGTACATGGATTTCCTTAACCAGTTGTAAGCCCCATGGTCTCTCATCTCCCCTCTCAGTAAAGTGGGACTAAGGAGGCCCATGCAGGTGTTTCTGGTGAAGTGGGCCCCAGGCTCCACTGGTTTCCTTGTCATGGTGACCCATCTAAGCTCCCACATCATTCTCAGTGGATTTCCCAAGGAGGGGTTGGGGGAGATGCCAAAAGCTTAATTAAATAGATCGGGTAGATGGGCTTTCCTAGAAGAACAAGAAGGGCCTGGACATGGTGAGCACTGAATACATCCCCAAAGTAAATTGATTCTACTTTGAAAGACAGAATGCAGCTCATCACTGACAAGGAGGCAGCCTGGAAGCAGCCTTGGGAAAAGAGTTAGGGCAAAAATAAAAATTTGTACAAAGCTAGAGCAAGAATAAAAACAAGGGGGAAGCACAGTGTGGGCCCAGCCTCCTGGCCCCCCTCCCCCATGTGGAGATCTCTCTCAGTTTTTCAGGGCATTCCTCTGCCTTCTCATCCACTATGACGGACTTCAGTATCCCGGCATCATCATGAGGAAGCTAGGCAGTGCAGTAGGTAGGAAGCTGGAGCTGGAGTCAGGAGGACCTGAGTTCAAATCTAGCCTCAGACACTTAATAGCTGAGTGGCCACGAGCAAACTCATGTCTGCTGCTTGCTTCAGTTTCCTCATCTGCAAAATCCGAGTGACAGCAGCACCCTCCCTCCCAGGCTTATTGAGAGAGTAAACCGCGCTATTTCAGAGAGCTCCTTTTGAAAAGACTTCTCATGAAAAGACCAAGGGTCCCACAAAACAATGCTTCTTGCTGTCTTTGGGGGCACAATGAAAGCTTTCTGTCAGCTCTTAATCACTGAGCTGCACCTTCAGTTTGCCTCATGGCATTGCTTATAATGAAGAGCAAAGACGTCTGCAGCTCAGCCCCCTCCTCCCGTGTCTCTCTGCTCACTGACAGAGAGCCTGTGGCTCCACATCTGTGGGAGATCGCAGCACAGGAGCCACCACCCTCCCCCGCAGGCTTCCCTTTTGCAAATCAGTGAAAGAATCCAATTCCCTCCAAGGCGGGGTCATTGTAGAACTAAGCTCTAGGGCCAGCCCTTAGCTCAATAAGCATTCACTCATCACCGAATGTATGCACAGCCTCAGGGTAGATTCCGGTGGAGACCTGGGTGAAGGAAGCACGGTCCCTGTGGGGCTTCCAGGCACACACGGTGTGCCCAGAGAGGATAATACGAATAAACTATTATCGTATGCAAGAGCCCAGGATTCCTGCAGTCAGAGAGCCATGGGCCGCAGGAGTCCACAGGAGGAAGCTGCCTCTCCGGGCTCCACCTGAGAACTGTTCGGGTTAACACCGCATTGATGGCAATAGTGGCTACATCTTCTTCCAGTGCACAGAGTGCTCCTTTCCGGGTGCTCGGGAGGTTCTGGGGCTCTGAGAAGGCTTCCCATTCAATTACAGGTGAATCTTTTCTCCAGTCCGAAGCTTCATACGGGGATACGTGCTTAGAGACTCCGGGAAAAAGGTCCAGGAAAATGGTAAAATGCCGCTAATTCACATGGGAGGGACCTAGGCAACCTGGGAGCCCACCGGGGATTGGCCGCAGAGTGAGAAGGCGACTTCCAGATTGAAGATGTGCACGCTCTTGGAGAGGTGAATAAAGGGGAGAAGAGGCACCCACCCTCCCCAAAGGGGCGGGGGCCCCCTTCCTCCCTAGCCAGCATCAACTGGAATCCCGCTGACCTCGGCCACAAGAGCCCAGGTCAGTGTGGGCGCTCCCGGCCAAGCCAGCCCAATGGGTTATTTAGGACTTTCTCTATCGCAGGAATAAAATGAAGGTCTTACTCCAGTGATCCACTGCGCTGCCCCAGGGATGGACTGCGCAGGGGCAAAGATGAATTCAGCCTCCTCCAGATGTGTTTGTGTGTATGGGGAGGGGAGGGGGATTGTTATTATACTTCAGTGCCTACAATGTTGTTGTTGGTCAGTTAGGTCTGACTCTCTGCGACCAGAGGACTTTCCTGGGACTTTCTTGGCAGAGATCCTGGAGTAGTTCCCCATTTCCTTCTCCAGCTCATTCTACAGATGAAGAAACTGAGGCAAACGGGGGAAGTGACTTGCCCAGTGTCATATGCCTAGGATGTGTCTGAGTCTGGATTTGAATTCAGATCTTCCTGACTCCAGACATAGTCCTCTATCCACTGCACCACAAGCTACCTGGTGCTCACTATATCTTTTCAGTAAATATACTTTTGAAAAAGCTAATAGTTACTAACTAGTTAACTGCTATTGGAAAGATGTTAACTGGGTAAATAACCTGATGGGAACACACCAGATGGGGGCTTGGGAGTCATAGCTTTCTGACAATTATTAAATTAAGCATAGAAAGGAATATACATATTTCTAAGCTGTTTATGGCACCATGAAAAAAACTAAACGTGTTGAAAATGGGGAGAAGCAGAAATATTAAAGATGCCCCTTACTGCTGGACAGAACACAACAATCATACTCAACAAGGGCCGCCATTTTTAAAGGAAGTGTTCCAATGAAAGTGAAAATTCAGTCCTTCTGTCCTACAGAACCATGGAAACAATGGAGAATTTCATTCAGGAAAATGAGCACTGTGAGAAAGCCTGCCGGAACTGTGAGGGTGAAGCCCAATCAGCACTTGAATGTCTGTCTGACTGTTTGCATCAATGAAAGAAAAAGTAACAAATCAGTGGCTTGGACATGCAACAAAAACTACCAGAAAAGGCGCATGACTCAAGCCCCAGAATACACAGAGAGAAAAACAAAGACCAAGCAAATTGAAAGATAAAAAAATAAAACAAAAATATCAAAGGGATCAACATGAGGATTGTTGGAAGGAAAAGCCTGATTCAATCATCTCTTCAAGAAGATGATCAAATAGAAGAGGAGAAAAGCCTCCTGTTGGAGGTGGTGAAGTTACCCCAGTTCTAGGCATGACCCTCGGGATGACTCCTCCCAGCACTGCAGCCCTTCACCTGTTTCCCATGAATAGCCCACAAGAAAGCTAATTCTGCTCTTAGAAAAGATACTCAAATACACAAGGAGAACAGGAGCCCCACCCACCCCAGACCCAAGCCAAACCCTAGTGTACTTTCTCCCAGGCTTTGTAGAGCACATGGGGAAGGGGCCACCTATGGTGATGGGGCGTGAGGATAAGGGGTGCTCATGACTTTGGGGTGGGAGACTTGGATGTCCTTTCCATCACCAGGGAGGGGGAGTAACGTTTGCCATGACACATGGAATCCATTATAGGTGCTCAGCGGGGCTCACTCCACTAGCAACATGGCACCTCTTGGGTTGCCTGTTCTGTTACTCAGCTGGGCTGAGCAGGTCACGTGGCTGATAGACTGCTTCCTCACTTGATTTAACTTCTGCTAAGCTAGACTGGGAAGATTTTTGGACTGCTGGGTACAACTGCAGCTGCGATGGACTGAAAACTTGTTCACTTAGGGATGCTGCTGGATTTGGGTTGGGCCATTGTTGTAGTCATTGGGGTCTTCCCAGGGCAGTGCCTCCATTGGCAGGATCAATCTGCTGGATTCTCTCAGCTCCCTCTTCGACGGGCAGCTGCAATCTCCATCATCTCTAGCCTCTGCTATATACTCTACACAGGAAGCCTTCCTCAGCCCCTTTTAATTCTAGTCCCTCTGGTTAATTATCTCTTATTTATCCTTTTCACAGCTTGTTTTGTATGCATTTTTTTTGCAGGTTATCTTCTCTTTTAGACTGTAAGCTCCTTGAGGGCAGAGACTGTCTTTTACCTTTTTTGTATCCAGTGCTTAGCGACAGTGCCTGACACATAGTAGGCACTTAGTCCTCAAGCAGCCTAATGTCCCTTTTCCTCAACTCGATCTTCTCTTCCATTGAACCTCAGATACATATGGTCACACCCTTGATCCTTCCTGCATCCACAAACATCCCAGCTCCATGTTCATGAATTCTGAAATACCCTTATCTGATAACAGTTTGCTGCCATTCCACCTTTCCTTCTGTCTCCCCATTCTTCATTCTCCCCTAAACCTCCAGGAGGGAGGGAGGGACATCGAGGGGAGAGAAGGGGTCAGATAGGGAGATGTTGTGCAGACAGAAATAGGCTAATCTGGTGATTGATTGGGATTGGAGGCTGAGGCAGAATGGAGAGTAGAAGGTACACTGAGCTTTGGTGGCACCCTCATTATCATACCCCAGTTTCTTCTCTCCTTTCCCTGACATCACTCCAGTTCAGGTCCTCATCACCTCTCAACTGCATCCTTACAAGAGTTTCCTACTCAGGTTGTATCTCCAGTCCCTGCCCTCTCCAGTCCACACAGCTACCAAAGTGACTGCCCTAAAGCCCAGGTCAGGCCACTTCACTACCCTGCTCAATAAACTTTAATAGCTCCTCATTATCTTGAGAACCAAATATAATCTCCTTTGTTTTTTTTTAAAGACTTTCACAACCTGGTCTGAACCAATGTTTCCAGACTGATCACATCCAGGATTCCCCTTCACATTCATTACACTTCATCCTTGTAGCCACTTCCATCTCCCTGACTTTGCACTGATGGTCCCCTATGCCTGGTATGTCCTCCCTCCTAATCTCCGATTGTTGTAAATCCATGTTTCCTTCCACACCCAGTTCAGATCTTCTCTGACTCTCCTAGTTTCTGGTGCTGTCCCTGGCAAATCACCTCGTTTGGAGGCTGTATATTTGGTATGTACATTATGTGTATGTGTTGTCTCCTCTGAGTGACTAGAAGCCCCTAGAGGGTGGGGACTATTTCACTTTTTACTTTGTATCCCAGTGCCTAGCATACCCCCTGGCCTCTAGCAGAAGTTGAATTAATCTGCTGATTGACTGACTGATTGCAGGAAACAGAAGAGTCAAATTTAGCTCCAAGGCTGCAAATTCAGGTGACTTTCCTCCAGTTCACAAATGGTCAAAGGATATGAACAGGTAATTTTCAGGCAAAAAAAAAAATCAAAGCTATCTGTAGTCATATGAAAAAAATGCTCTTAATCACTATTGACTAGAGAAATGCACATTAAGACAACTCTGAGGTACCACCTCATACCTATCGGATTGACTAATATGACCAAAAAGGGAAATGACAAATGTTGGAGGGGCTGTGGGAAAATTGAGACACTGATGCACTGTTGGTGGAGTTGTGAACTGATCCAACTATTGTGGAGAGAAATTTGGAACTATGCCCAAAGAGCAACCAAACCCTTTGATCCAGCAATACCACTACTAGGTCTGTATCACAAAGAGATAAAAAGGGGAAAGGTACAAAGATACTTATAGCAGCTCTTTTTGTGATGGCAAAGAATTGGAAATTGAGGGGATGCCCATCAATTGGGGAATGACTGAACAAGTTGTGGTATATGCATGTAATGGAACACAATTGTTCCATAAGAGATGGTAAACAGCTGGATTTGAGAAAAACCTAGGAAGATTTACATGAACTGATACTAAGTGAAGTGAGCAGAACCAGGAGAACACTGTACACAGTAACAGCCACATTGTGCAATGATGAACTGTGAATAACTTAATTCTCCCCAGCAATACATATCTTTACATGTAATTGGAAAAGATAAAATATTATCTTCAAAAAGAAAGAAAGCCATGTCTATGTCCTAGCTGTATATTTTCAATTCTTAGCACATAAAAAAGGAGGAAAGGGGAGGGGAGATAAGTATTTATATAGCACCTACTATGTGCCCAGCACCGTGTTAAGCACTTTACAAATACCTCATCTGATCCCCACAACAACTCTGAGAGGTCAGTTCGGTTAATAGAAAAGTGATCGAGAAATATTGGCTGAATTGAATAAAGCTGTCTTCACTAATATATTCTTTTACCCACAGAAAATATAAATAAAATGTTTTTTAAAATGCAAAAGAAAAAGGAAGAAAGGAAGGAAGGAAAAAAGGAAGGAAGGGAGGAAGGAAGGAAGGAAGGAAGGAAGGAAGGAAGGAAGGAAGGAAGGAGGGAAGGAGGGAGGAGGGAAGGGAGGAAGAAAAGGAGGGAGGAAGGAAAGGAGGGGGGGAGGAAGGGAAAGGAGGGAGCCAGGGAAGACAGATGGAAGGAAGAAACTCTGGATGACTTACTGGAAATTGTACAAAACAAATCTGGAGGAGGGGAAGGATTGGGGAAATGAGATGGGTCCTGCTTTGGAAACTTGAGCTTGTCCTCTTGTCCCAAGAGGTTGTCTCATAACAATAACAATGCTGATAATGAAAAGCACCCATTTATAGGGACCCTATATGGAGGAATAACCCCTGAAAATGCTGAGTGATCAGACCAAGGGCTAGGAGACAGAAGATGAAAGCTTCTTGATAGATTAGGAAAACAGATGGTGAGGACAAATGAACTCCAGGAGGCTAAGGTAGCCACAAGGACTGCATTGAACTCCCTGCTGTGCCCAGCTAGGCCTCTGGAGGGCCTGGGGGTGGAGGGTGGCATTGTACAGACAGGAGAGAGACATATAGACAGATAGACGGCAGAGAGAGGAGACAAAGGTAGGGAGAGAGAATTTGTCTTTTCAAAGGACAAAGCACTGTTTCCAGGGGTCACAATGACTTTGGAATGATATTTTGCTGACTCCAAGGCAGGGAGAAGGCTAGGATCTTGCCTCCATACCCTTCCTTTCCCCACAGTGGCCTCCAGGGGAAGGGCCATAGCTACTTTTCAGACCCTGACCCCATCCTCCCCACCAAAGTGAATGGGTGCCCTGTGCCTGGATGCACAGAAGAGAAGACTAACAAGCATATATTAATCTCTTACTGAGTACTGGCAGTGACCTCAGTGCTGGTGCTACAAACATCAGCAAAAAGCCAGTCCCTGTCCTCGAGCTCGTTTTGAGAAGGTGAGAAAAGGGACATCGGAGAAGGGAAAAGCAGAGAAGGGAAAAGCTGAGAAGGAGAAGACTGAGGGAGGTTCCAGGGCCACATTGAGGTTGCTCAGCCTGGACAGTCGAGGATGGTCTGATTGGGCATGGAGTGCAGACAATGGAAGCTCTTCACTAGGGAGGTGAAAGTTAGATTGGGCTCACTACCGGGAGGCCTGCCATCTGCTAGAAATAATGGAGTCTAACATGGAATTGCGTAAAAGCATTCGGGCACGTCGTTCCATCTTCCTGCACTTTGAGGTCAGAGCCTGAAGGGCTCCGTCTCTCCTAGCTGCTCCCCACGCCCCTCCAGCTTCCGAAGGGGCCCCTGCCAGTCCCTCTGGTAGTGGGCGCCCATGCATGTGTGTGCCTGTATATGTGTGTGCCCGTGTGTACGCGCGCGCGCGTGGGGGGGAGGGAGCGCGAGCAGGTTGGAGGCGCTAGCCGGAGCAGCCAGTCCAAGGCAGAGCCGATGGGGCAGACGTCCTTGCTCCCCAGGTTCCAGACCTCTCTCCCCGAAGACTTTCCAGTAAGCACAAATGACCTTAGACTCTAGAACAGAAAGGGAGAAAGGCAGGGAGGGAGGGATGAGGGAGAGACAGAGACTGCAAGTGTATCGGCACCTCCACAAGCCCTGCTCTTCACATCCCACGCTGCAGAAGCTGAACCCGTAGCGAACCTGGGAGAAACCCCCTGATTCCCAGGAGAAGGCCAAATTCGGTGCTCCTGGCTGGCTTTTTGGCTGTAAAATCAGCCCCAGTTTGAATTCTGCAGCAATCAGCTGGGCGCCCCGCATATCCTCTGTTCCAGCGAAGCCCAAAAGCACCTCCCCCCCATCCCAGGGCCCTCTAACCTCTCTAACCCCGAGGATCCCACCCGCTCCAAGAGCCGTTCATTTCAATGCACGGTGTGCATTGAGGGTGGGGGTGGAGAGTGAGGAAAAGATCTGACTGTGCCATCGGTTCTCCCAGCCAGTCAGACAATAAACATTTATTGAGAACCTACCAAGTGCCAGGCGCTAGGCTGAGTGCTGGAGGGCAGAGGAGGGCGCCTGGTGTGAACACTGATTTTCCCCACTCGGAGAACTGCAGCCATACGCTCTGCCCTGGGGGACTGGACGTCCTGGACTATCCAGCATCCTGGGCCCAGCGACTCCGGGTCTCTCAGAGAATCCCATCCCCACCCCTTTTATATCTAGCGCTCAAATGGAGCGCGCCCACACGGAGGCACACACACACGTTTGGGCAGCTCCCCGCAACCACCACCGAACAGTCCTCAGCTTAGAGCCTGTTTTGGAAAGGAGCTGCAGGGTCCCCGCACTGCTGGCAGCGGCCTCGGGCATACGTGAGCACACACAGGCACAGACATACCCGGAACTTCGGCGTAGCCCAGTATACACAGCTGCCCACTCAGGGGCGCCCCCCACCCGATGGCACTCCCAAACTCGTTCAGTCATAACCCACAGGAGCAGACCGGACGTAAGCCACCAGCATACTCTACCCCAGAAGGCGCTCTAAGCAGCGCTGAGGCAGACCCCGTCCCCTCTCCTCACGGCGTCCCCCACTCCCAGCCCTCGGCAATCAAATGTAGATGGCATAGGGCGCCTTCTACTCACCTTCCATCTTCCATCCGACTCCGTTCCCCCGGGCCCTCGACACTCCTGCTTCCTCAGGATTCCATCCAGCAAGCTGGAGCGACTGGACGCATTTTAGGATAATTCGGAAGTCGGGGATGAGGCTGGCCTCCATTTCTTACGGCTCCTTTTGGGGAGAAGGCGCAGGATGGAGGAGAAATACTCCCTCCCACCTTGTTTTCGATGCCCAAACGGGGCAGGCCTTCCTGTACACCTGAACGAGCCTCATTAGTGGGTCCGTGCCCAAAGCCCCTTCCGAGGGCCCAGCCCGGCTCCGCCCCACCCTCGGAAAGCTGTCTGGGAGGCAGCAGTGCATCAGGGTGTTTAAGGCCCAGAACCCACTCCCAACACACACCCACGCCCACATCCACACCGAGCACTCTGCCTCTGTCTCGTTCTTTGCCGTTCGTCTCCTCATTCTCTCTCTGTCTCTTTGTGTGTTGATATACATTTTTACATACATACATGCACAAGATGAGTATACATACACTCATATACGCATATGCGGCAGGCAGAGAGGTTCCCGAAAGTCTTGGTGCAGTGTTAAACTTTGATAACATATCCACACAACACATAAACACAAACATGGGCCCACATACACACAAGCACGCATGTATATGTGTGTATGTGTGTACACACATGCGATGTTCAGCCGGTGTGGGCAGGGACCGGGGATCTGAAAGCGCGCTGGACTTGGAGCCAGTCATACCGGACACAGACAAAGCCCCCAAACTCAGCCACGGTTTCTTCTCCCGGCTTTCACCTTTCTTAGTGACTTTCACCAGCTTGGTCAGGCGGAAGGGACTGTCGGGAGGCTCCCTGGGCCCACTGCGGGATGGCAAGAGTCAGGACGGAGGGCAAGCCTGAGCGGCTGGAGAGAGCGACTCTGCAGGTGGAGGCTGCTCACTGCACCGGGGATAGGACTAAGTGGCTGGTCGTTAAACACGGTGCCTGGAACCTAGTAGGTGCTTAATACACGTCTATTGAGAGCAAACTGCGGTGGCTACCCCTTCCACTGTGTGATACGATCTCCCGTCAACTGGCCCTGTTCCTATTCTTTCTGTATCTCGAGAGCAGTTCCTGGCCCCCAGAAGGCGCTGAAATGCGTCTCGAATGAATTGGCTGGTCCTTCTGTTCCTTGCACCTCGGCCTCTGGCCTCGACCGTGGCCTGCGCCCTCTGCACTCCCCCCACCTACCTTTCTTTCTTCCTCGGCTCGGTCTGTGTCCCCTTTCTTCCCTCCCACCACTGTCTCCAGCAGATGTTTGCGCCAACGCCACAGCTGGACTTCCCTCTGGTCCTAGCCAGCCCAGACTGATACCGCAGGCCCCAGGCTCCTCGGGGTGTTGCAGCGACTTCTCAAGAACTTCTGAGGAGACCCAAGCTACGGGAGTGGCTAGGGCTCCTTCCAGGAAATTCTGGGCCCCTACCCAAATGCGCAGGAGGACGTTTTCCTTCCCCAAGGCTTCGGGGAGAGTAAAGGGGTCGACACGGCCTAGAGCCCAAGAGTCTCGAACATTGGGACCGAGAGACTGACAGATCGGCAGCCGACAGGAGCCATCTGTCTCCAGCCCTGACACCCACTTTGCAAACCCAGGCCTCGCCGACCAGTGGGCGCCCAGGACTCAGGGCCTGCCTGGGCAGGTGTTTGGGACAGTGAGCTAGGAGCCCAGTTCTGACCTCCTGTGGCAGCCTCATCTGGCTTCCCCTTGCGCAAGGGTCGTCCTGGCCACCTGAGCTCAGGTTTGCTGAGAAAAACAGGAAACCCCGCACATTCCAGATCCCCCAGAGAGACATTTCCATTAGTTCTTTCGTTGGGCCCAGCCCTCAGGGAAACTCAGCGGCGGAGGACACTTGGGAATGGCAACCATTTTCCAAAGCCAAACAGCCAGCGGCTGCTGGGGGCAGCGCAGACGGGACCAGTCTTGGCTCCTCTCTTCTGCCTGGGTGAAGATCAGGGGCCCAGTAACGCCTGGCCTTATCCTGGCTCTAGTGTTCACCAAGACGCTCTCCGCCACCCGTAGCAGCATCTCAGCGTCCACCTCTCAAGATTATCTGACCTTTTCCTTCAGTAGGAGAAGACCCGCGGCTTGGATTCCATCTTTCAGTGGCCCCCGCCCCTTGGGGCCCACTGTGTAGCACTTTTATGCCCCTGTAGCCCATTTCCCCTGTCTCTCCCTCCATGGCCTATGGCCCTGAGCCCCCCTCCATGTCTTTTCCTCTCTTGAGTCCTCTGCTCCACCCTCCGCGCCTCTGCCCCTGTGTCTCCATCCTCCCAGGTCCTCTTCACCCTGGCCAAGATGCGCATTTTGTTTTCTGGAATCTGCTGGGTCCCACGAGCGTCCCTCTCTAGAAATCGGTCGGCTCCCAAACAATGGTTCCGAGCTCCCCGCACAGCATCAGCCCCGCCAAACTGCCAGGCCCGAGACCCATAGACCTTCGATGCCCTGCGCTGAGCTCCATCGGCGGCCGAATTTACCACGGCCAGGACGGGGGCACCTGGCTGCCAGCCCGCCCCGTCGCACCTCGTGGAGGGGCCCTGCCGGTGACGCGCATGCAAAGTGGGCGCCGGCCTGGCTCCTCGGCCAATGGGTGCGGGCCCCGGCCAACGCCCCGCCAATGAGGGCGCGCGCCGCGCAGGTGGCGGGGTGGTTATCAGCGCCTCCAGTGGCGCGCGGCGCTCAGCTCTAAGCCGCCGGGCTGGCCGGGAGGCAGCGAGTCAGGGACGTGGGACGCCAGAAGGCAGGGCTACAGGAAGGGAGGGAGCAGGGCAAGGAGGGAGCTCGCAGACACCACTCGGAGCCTCGCAGGAGACTGGCCGCCTTTCTCTTTTTCCCTGCGTCTGCCTCGGTCTCTGAGGCCACTACCCCCCCACCGCGGACCTCCTGGCCGCCTGCCGGGCCGGGCCCTGCCTTCCTCACCCTTCTGCTCGCTTCCCGGCTCTGCTGTTGGATTTGCCCAGGCGCCTGGCAGCTAGGGACGGTCCGCGGGGCTCGGCCAAGCCCGGGGCTCCGAGCTTTGCAAGCAGGCCATTTATCCATCCGTCCGTCTGGCCACTCATCTGTCCAGCTGCGCGTCACTCTGCTCTCCTTCTCCGCGGCCTCTCGTGAACATCGCTTGTGACGGACTCTGCTGGCAGCTGACCTTTTGCGGTCGGCGCTTGGAGTGCCGTGGGTTTATGCTACTGTAGGGTCCTTTCCTCCAGGACATTTGGTATCTAAGCCGGTCCGCTCAGATCAAGCGGCGGCGGCTCGAGGGGGCGGGCGGCCTGGCGGCCGGGCAGGGGCGCCTCTGGGCCCGCTCCCTCGCCATTAAATGGTGACCAATGTTAGCGGTGGGGCCCATGGATGCCAACCCCCGCCAGAGCGCCTTCGTGCTGAGCAGCGCGCCTCTGGCTGCTCTCCATAACATGGCCGAGATGAAGACGTCGCTATTTCCTTACGCTTTGCAGAACCCGTCCACTTTCAAGGCTCCGGCCCTAAGTGGCCTGAACGCCCAGATGCCCCTCGGCACTCCTCACGGCATCAGTGACATTCTGGGCCGGCCCGTGGGCGCCAGCAGCAATCTTCTGGGCGGCCTGCCGAGGATCGGGGGGCTCGCCACGTCGGCCGGCATGTATTTCAACCCCGCTGCGGCCGCCGCAGCTGCAGTCTCCAGGTACCCAAAGCCCCTAGCAGAACTTCCGGGCCGCCCTCCTATCTTCTGGCCCGGAGTCATGCAGGGCTCCCCGTGGAGGGACCCGCGGATCACTTGTCCTAGTAAGTGCGGCCTGCCCGGGAGGGAAGAGGGCTTAGGGGAAGCGGGACCAGGGACGGGGACGGGAAGAAAGGCGACCCAAGCGGGATCCGGCAGGAGCTCAGCCCATTGCAATCTGCCCAGGGCACGGCCCGCGGGGCTTGGGGCAAAGCACAGGGACCCTCTCAAACTCATTTTCCCTTTCTCGGAAGAGGTTACTTCCTACTCACCGGGATCTTTGGGGGTGGAGGCAACGCTTTCGGAACTTCCAGGGACTTTGCAGGTCCACACGCGCGCACACACACACACACACATTCACTCCGAAGCCGGAACTTGGGGTTCTCGTTTCGAGTCTCCATTCCAATGCCGATTTTTCTCAACATCACATGAATCATATTAAGTACCCGGCCCTCCGCGGAGCGGGCCGCCCGATTCCTTCGGAGCCTTTGCCCTGTGGCCCTCGCTTGTGAAGGGAGCGAGTATGTCTGCTCTGTGGGCCACAGGAGTCCGACCGGGCGCCGACTACCGGCTCGGTCGGCGGGCCGACAGACTATGGCCCGCGGCAGCAGGGAGGGCAAAGCTGAGCACTGGGGAATGTGTCCCGTGTCCCTTCTGTGAATGCGCACGTACTTGTGTGTCTGGGGGCAGGGCCCGGGGAGCGGGAGGTCGGTAGTTCCTCCCCACCGCCACCCCGCCCGTCCGCCCGCTTGCCGGCCCGGCTGTCCCTGCTCTCTGGCTCCTACGGGCCGGCCTCCAGCTAGACTGACAGGAGGGAGGGCGTTCCGACCGCTGCCACTCTGACCCGGGTCCGAGTCCTGGCAGAGGGCTTGGGGGGAGAGGGACTGTGTCAGACAGGAGCCCTGAGCCCCACCGCGGTCTTGTCACCCCTCCCCGCAGCTCAGGGCGGCCTGGCGCTGGACAAGGACGGTAAAAAGAAGCATTCGCGGCCCACCTTCTCAGGCCAGCAGATCTTTGCCCTGGAGAAGACCTTTGAGCAGACCAAGTACCTGGCAGGCCCCGAGAGAGCGAGGCTCGCGTACTCGCTGGGCATGACCGAAAGCCAAGTAAAGGTGAGCCGGGGCTTGGGGGCGCCGCAGGCTGCATGGCCGGGGGAAGGGGTCGGAGTTGGGGAGACTGAAGGGACCAGGTCGCGACCGTCGTCTGGAGATGGAGAGATTTGTTTGCTGAACCGTAGCAAACAGTTCACATGAGCATATAAGTGTTTCATCCGCAGCGTAAAGCCGCGAATCCGGGGGCTCCAGGATTTCCTGGGCTGCCCTGGGGCTGTATGTGGCCCTCTTAAGGACCACTAGCCTGCTTCCAGGGCATCGGGTCTGAGGGCTGCCCCCAAAGCTGGCCTCCTTGTATCAAATATAGAAAGAGCTGCAGCAATGTGAAGAGTGGATTCCCAAGAAGTATGCACGTGTGCCTGTGTACCTGTATGGTCGTGTGCGTGTGCGTCTCTCGGAATAAGTGGGGGGGGGGGGGGGCATTACGAGCGATTTCTCCAAGAATCAACTTTGCTAAGAATAGTAAAACCATGAGAGGTCTGTGTGGGTGGATATGCATTTCCACGAGTGACGTTCCCCCTATTGAACGCCAATTCACACGTACTTTTTCTAGAAATTGGGATTCTTTCTCCAATATGATTTTTAAATGGGTACCAGTATGTGTGGACAACACCAGGCTCTACTGAGGCAAGGCCGCTGACTTTCCCCTCCACATTTACATTCGTGTGTGGATGTAGCCACAAGGTTGGGAGTCCAGGCTTCCCCCGAGATTGGGGAGTAACAAAAGGCAGCTGACCAAGACGCAGCGCTCTCACACCGGGAGGAGGGTAGATTTACATTCTGGATCTGCGCGGGCGTCGCAGAAACCCTGAGAGATACAAAACAGCGGCTTAGCCGCTTAGCGTTGCTTCTCCGAGAGCCCAGGTCCCTGAAATCCCTGAAGTAAATGGGCCCTTCCCGAGGGTTCTGCTGACTGGAGAATAGAGTAGGGGCAGACTCGGGGCTCCATTGCTACAAGCGCATCCAAGTTCACATTCCAATTAAATTACGTTAAAATATGTTTCACTATGTGTACATTTAACACGGATCAATTTCATGAAATTAAAAAAAGAAACTTTCCGATCATTCAAGCTGTGGTGCGTGTGTGTGTGTGTAACACTGGGATCTAGTTCTCTAAAAACATACTTTCCTGGCTGCATTCAGAGTATATTTTCCCCTTCTCTCTCTGGGCAAGTCGAATATTGGACTCCAATTTCTTGAGAACCTACTTCTTGATCCACATTTTAATTGTATGTATTTGTGGGTATCATATTAAGGTCCGTTTCTCAGAGAACCTGACTTCCTGTCTATGCATGTGTATCACTGGGGCCATTTGTCCCAGACTATACTTTCTGCCCGGTGTGAAGTGTTTTCCGTCTCTGTGTAAGACAGTGGTGATGTGTAACACGGGCTGGATTTCTCTAACAAACATTTCTTTCGGCATTTAAAGTGTGATCCCTGCCTCTACCTCTCTGAGAGTATATTAAATTACATTACATATGCATGTGGATTTACTGGATTGTGGTTCATTTTTCCAAGAACATATATGTTCACAACTAAAGTATATATTCTTCGTCTGCCCATCTCTCTCTTCTTCCCTCCCCGCATGTTTCTCTCTCTCTCTCTCTCTGTCTGTCTCTCTCTGTCTGTCTCTCTCTCTCTGTCTCTCTGTCTCTCTCTCTCTCTCTGTCTCTCTGTCTGTCTGTCTGTCTCTGTCTCTCTCCATGTCTGTCTTTCACATACATTAGATTTTTTTTTTTGGGGGGGGGGGTTCCTTGAGAAAAATGCCTGCCTATACACATTTAAATTATATTATTCCTGAGTAAGTTTAATGAATGCAGTCTACTTCTCCAAGAACATAAATGTTCACATTTAAAATATGCTCTTGTTCTGTTTCTCTTCTGTCTCTCTCGGTTCTGTTTCTCTGAGAACATATTTTCCTGTCCACATTTCAATTATATTATTCATGAGTGTGGCTTTTGGGATTGTATAGTACATTTCTCCAAAACTATAAATGTTAGCCTTTATTGTCTCTCTGTCTCTTTTCTGTCTATCTCTCTCTCTGTCTCTCTCACACCTTAGGTCTGTTTCTCTGGGAATATATTGACTTGTCCATATTTAAATTATATTATTCATGAGTGTGGATTTACTGAATTGTAGTCTATAAATGTTTGCATTTCTACAGTAGGAACTTTAGCTCTGGCTACCCTTTAACCTGTCGGGCTCTTTATTTCTCTGAGAATACCCTTTTAATTGTGCACATCATATCTGCGTGTGTATGTTATGCCCAGGACTTAGCTCAGACTTGGCACACTTGTCTCGATAAGTGCTAGCTGACTGACTGACCGACCAAACGATCGTGTGTAGCACTGGGATTTCTTTCCCAAGACTTTCTTTTCTGTTCACATTTACAGGACTCTCTGTCTCTCTGTCTCTGTCTCTCTGTCTCTGTGTGTGTGTGTGTATAATATGTCGTCAAGAACGTTAGACTTAATTTCTGCGAATATACATTCCCCAGCAGTGCCCACCCAAACGTCAATTGTCGGTCCACTTCGGCCTTCCTGTGACCACCCACTTTCCTCCAGTCCCCCACGCCAGCATTTCTGGCTAAAGGTTGAAGCCGGTTGAATAGAGCAGAGGAGGTTCCGTTAGCCCTGAGGGCCCTTCATTCATTTCATCGATTTCGTCGGTAATGGTGGAGAGGGATAGAGGAGCAGAAAAGCGATTTTCGCCTTTTCTTCCAGCCAACCTCAAAGGCCCTGAAGGCCGGCCGAAGCGGGTTTTCTAGGGCCTGGGAGTTCTCTGGAGGAGATCAGGGAGAAAAACCTTTCCCCTTACCTTTTCCTTTCCATCTTGCTATTACTCCGCTCCTCACCCCCTTCTTAAATTTTGTTGTTTTATCTGAAATGCCTGTGGGATCACATAAGGTTTTCGGGATGGGGGGCTGGCTCCATAAGCGCCTCCCTTCCCGCTTTTGGCCTGAGGATGCCTTGGTCCCAAGACACTGTGCGTTGCCTTTCCGTAAACCTAACCCTAAATGCGCCCGAGCTATTTTGTGACCAAAGGATGTTCCTTCCTCACAAAGGTCGCTGAGAAATGGGACCGGGGGCTTGCCGGGCTTGCCCAAAATGTTAGTGAATGGGCGAATTTAGCAGGGTGGTTAGGGAGTGGGGCTGGTCCACAGGGAAGAAGGGGGAGCGCCTTTCAATTGCCAGGAAGAGGGAACTTTACTTGAGTAAAGAACCCTGGTCAAGGACTAGTGTGCAGGGTGGTCGCAATAGAAAATCCAAGTACGGATGTGGAAAAAGAGACTGTATCTGTGTGTGTACTCTATGTGTGTGTGTGTGTGTGTGTAGTGTGTGTGCGTAGTGTGTGCGCATATGCATGTGTGTGCTTGTGTAGGCGCTGCACACAGGGTCTTAGTCGCCCCACACCTGCCCCCAGCCCTCCAGCCTTCCCCTGGCCCCCACCCATATGTCCTCGTGTCTCGGCCCAGGTGTGGTTCCAGAACCGGCGGACCAAGTGGCGGAAGCGGCACGCGGCCGAGATGGCGTCGGCTAAAAAGAAACACGACTCCGAGACCGAGAAGCTGAAGGAGAGCTCAGAGAACGAAGAAGATGACGAATACAATAAGCCCTTGGACCCCAACTCGGACGACGAGAAAATCACGCGCTTATTGAAAAAGCACAAATCCACAAACTTGGCGCTGGTCAGTCCGTGCAGCAACAGCTCAGACGCTTTGTGAGCTGCTCCGCAGAGGGTTCTGGCTGGGGGGGAGCTGAGACCCCGGGCTACCCCAGATGTGGGAGAGTCGCCCCTTGCCTCCCTAGCCCCCCAGGACTGGCCCGGCTGCCCCTTGCCCGCCTGGACCCCCAGGACTGGCCCGGCTGCCCCTTTCCCGCCTGGCCCCCCAGGACTGGCCCGGCCTCCCCTTCCCCGCCCGGCCCCTCCCCCGACGGCCTCAGCAGGCTTGTGTGTCGCCAACCCTGTCAGAGGGCGACTTGTCTGTCGTGCGTGGCTGGTGAAACGTGGCGCGTGCTGTACAGCCGAAATGTATGCGGGATGTATATATTTTTTACAGAAATAAGTTATGAAACCCTCTGACGGCTCCTTACTGTCTGTTGGACGGTCGGGGCGGGGATACAGGGCAAGGGCTGGGTGGCTGTAGTTTCGTGGATTCAGCACAGTTCCTTCGCTAGTCGCTACCTCTCCCCATCTGGTGCGGGAGTCCAGAACATGAACGAGCCACGCGTTCTAGGGGTCCAGCGTGGACCCCCTAGAGCCCAACGGCTCCTGCTCCCGGTCTCTTGTCTCCCTGCGACCTGGGCTCCACCCCAAGGGGTGCCGCTCTGGTACCCCACAAAACCCGACCAAGGTCAGAAACAGGCAGAAATCAAAGAGAATAGACCAGAGACAGAGCGACAAGGAGACAGAGAGGCAGACAGCAAGCAGAAATCCCCCGATAAAGGAACGGGAGACCCAAACAGAACGAGAGACAAAGAGGGACGGCCCCGAGAGCCCTTCTCTGAGACCGGGCAGCGGGCAAGCATGGGCTGGGCTCCCTCACCCTTGGCACCTGGCAATATTAGTGTCCCTACATACCCCTCACTCCCGCACCAATCTGGGAGTCCCCTCCTGCCTCATATCCGAGGCTCCTGGCCTGAGGACGCCCTCCGCTGGGCAAACTCGTTTCACGGGAAATCCGGGTGAAGGTGGGACGCCCTCATGCCAGTTCTTTTGGCCCGTGGAGTCCAGTCTCAGCCAGGCCTTGTTTAGGCCAAGCCCAGAGGACCAGGGCGGAACTAGGAGCCCAAGCGCTCTTTCTGGCGGCCCTTCTGCTAGTCTCCCTTCCGGTGGTCAAGTTCCTCGGTCCTCGCCTCCCTCTCTTTGGGTCTGTATCTATGGCTCCTCACCTTTCGGTCCTTCGTCTCTTCCCCCAGTCCCAGAGTATCTCCCGGTTCCCTTATTCCTACCCGCCTCCCGCTCCGGGATCCCTGAGCTCACTGACGAAATGGTTCTCTGCCCCCTTTCCAGATGTTTGCTTGAGTGTGCAAAGGGAGACCGAGGCCCTTGAGGTCCGATGTTTGACTTACTTTGGCCCAAGCGGCAAGCCCTCACCCCTTCCCACCTCTACCCCCATTCCCCGGAATCCCCTCTCCAGGTTCATTCTGGAGTTCTCTCTTGCTCCTCCCTAGTATCCTTCCAAAGCTGCCACCGGGAAAAATCCAGGACGCATCCCTCCTGCCCACCCGCGCCTCTAGAGAGCCCTGGGGGCCCAACAAGGCAGCGGCCCCAGGGGCTGTCTAGCTTCTCAGACTGAGGGTGGCCATGCTGTCTGCCGTCGGCCACCGCTGCACTCGGCAGATGTCTGTGGCATTTCTGGCCGCAGGCCTCCTGGAGACACTTGGGAAGGGGATGGTTGAGAGAGGAGGGCCCTCACTCTGAAAGGGCGTGTCATGGGACACCCCAAGCTGTCGAGGAATCAATGGTGAGGCCTCTCCCTATCTCCTTTTTGACACTGGCTGCACCTTGCCCACCTAGAGCTCTGCAATCAGGGGACGGAAGGATAGGGATTGTCCTGAGCTTCCTTCCCCACTCCCTGCCCCAGGGATGCTCCAGATGCCTCCTGTTGGGACAGAGGCGATCCTGTTAGTGCCCCAACAGTCTAGAATTCCATCTTCTGTGGCCCCTATTTAATCTAACACCCCTCCCCACACCCAGAGTACCTCAATATCCTGATACTCTGACCCAAGCCTGTCTTTTCCAAACCAGGGCTACTCCATGGCAGAGGAGTCCTGCTAGTGGGAGGGATGCTCCCCAGGAAGGCCACAGGCCCAGATGGTCTGAATGCAGGAGCCCAGCTCCAGAGAAGCATCCTTTGAGGGGGAAGAACATTACAAAGGAAAGTCGTGCTTAGCTTTGCCCCTTCCCCTACTAAAGCGAAAGGAAAAGAGGAATCCCATTGGATTCCAGGCCTCCTAGTTCTGAATGAGCCTCTCCTCTGTCCAAAGTTCCCAGAAGGCTGGGCTTCAGAGGACTGGGCTTTCGTTGGACTTTTCTGTGTGACCTCAGGGGAGTACAGTGTTTGGGAGTGTGGGATCAGCATTGGAGGCCTCAACTTGTCTAAAGGGTTTTGCTCCCAGGACAATAATCCTAGCCCTACTGGCTAGCTCAGGGACCAGAACAGGCTTGGTCCTCACCTCTGAGAGAGATCAAAAAAGCTTTGAGAAAGGCCTAGCATCCAGCTTGGGGGGCATAATTGTTGTTCAGCCACGTCTGATTCTGTGACCCTACCTAGGGTTTCCTTGGCAAAGATCCTGGACTGCTTTGCCATTTCCTTCCCCAGCTCATTTTACAGATAATAGGGTGAAGTGACTTGACCAGGGTCACACAGCTAAGGAGTGTCAGAGGCCAGTTTTGAGCTCAGGTCTTCCTGACTGCACAAGTGGCTGGGTGGCATGGCAGATTGTCGAGAAGGCTCATTGTCCTGAGTTCAAATCTAGCCTCAGATACTTCCTAGCTGTGTGACCGTGGGCAAGTCACTTTACCCTGTTTGCTTGAGTTTCCTCCTTTGTAAAATGACCTGGGGAAGGAAATGGCAAACTACTTTACTATCTCTGCCAAGCAAACCCCAGCTGGGGTCACAGAGCTGGACATGACTGAACAACTTCCTGACTCCAGGTCCAGCAATGCCTTCTGGCCCAAGTCCCTGGAGGTTGGGGGTAGGAGGAGAAGCTGGCTACAACCTTCCATCTTGGGATGTGCTACAGCCTTTAAAGCCTCTAAAGTTTAGAGGGATGATGTGAATGAAGCCAGAATATTGGCCCCATCCACAGAAACTTGCTAAACAGCCTTGGAAGTAATGCTTGGCAGGAAACTCAGTGCCCCTAGCACCCCTGAATGTCTCCAGCTGCCTGTGCTCCGCGCTGGCCACCACAGCTCTATGAAAGGAGAGGCATGTCTTAATGTCCTCCTCTGTAAAATGGGGTTACACACTGCATTCCCTAACTCCCGGGGTGGGTGTTGAGGAGCCAGGGAGAGTTTTCAAAAATGCTTTGCATCTCTACAGCTAACAGGATATTAATGTAATTTAGCATTAATTTAATGTTGATTAGGAAACTTAATCATTTAGATTCTCCACATCCTTTTTAAGCATTGAGGGTGTCCAAGGCTCTGCATTAGGCATGGAGCTCATTGAACAAAATGATTTCGTGTAAGTAGTCAGTGCTCTGAGATCACCAGATGATTGGTCACTCAAATTTGAGGTTGGCACAGCGTTTTATTGATGAGTTATAACCTGTTTTGTCACAAGACCTCGAGGATGTGCATGAACCAAGGGAGAAGCGGTCAGGGTCCATAAGCAGGTGGTCCCCCCAAGAAGCCCAGAAGGAGCCACCAAAGGAAGGGCTTGGGTTGTGATGAGCAGATTCCTCCAAGGGGAAGAGGCCCCTGAACACTTGGCTGGGAGGTTGTACCTGAGACTCACGGGGTGCTCCTGATGGGCCCCGACATTCTGTGTCCCCATGATACACAGGGTGCCCCCACCATTGTTTCCCCCTGACACATGGGGTGCTTCCGATGGTCCCCACCATTCTGTGTCCCCATGACACACAGGTGCTCCTGATGGGCCCTACCATTCTGTGTCCCCATGACACATGGGGTGCCCCTGGTTGGTAATACCATCATCTTTCCTATTTTACCTCTTGACTTTCTCCAGCTGTGTTTTCTCCCACCTCCCATTTTCCTAGCTTTTCTCCAGCCTAGCTTGGAAACTGGCATTCATTGCCCCTGTTTCGTGAACCCCCTCCCCCCACCTCCTTCCCTGTGTCCCATTCACCCAGCCACCACCCCCCTCCCTGGGATGTGACCCATCCTCATCACAGGGGACATTCTCAGGTCCCTGTCCAATTTGTCAAGGGCTTCTTGGAGTCTCCCAGTCCCTCTGGGGGGCAGGTGGCACCAACATCATTATCTCCATTTCACAGACCAGGAAACTGAGACTCAGAAGGAAGATGTGGCTTCTATAGTCACAGAAGTAGAGACAGGATTAGAACACAGGCCATATCCAGCCCATTGGGCTGAGGTTTTGGTGCCAGGTAATGGTTTAAAGGGCTAACCTTTCCTGAGTTGAGCATGAGCATGGGAGGAGAGGGGATGGAGAAAAGCTTTTGGGTGAGGCAAAATCATTTTCCCTGGGGATGTGGGGAGGTAGCTTATATTCCACAAAGCCCAGGTAAGGAAGGAGTGGGGCTTATACTTCACAGACTTACAGCTAAGAAGTGTCAGAGGCAGGATTTGAATTCAGGAAGATGAGCCTTCTTGATTGGGGTGGGGAGTGAGGCCTGGAGCTGACTGAGCAAATCTCCCAATTCTCTTGAAGGTCAGTTTTAGATGACTTTCTATACTTTTGAAAGGGAAGGTTGAAAAGGACAAGATTTTTCAAAATAACCTCCTTTCCCTTTGTTTGCTCACCTGAATGGGCCCAGCCTGAAGTCACATCACTTTCCAGAGAAGGGCTGCCCCTTCCACCTGGCAGTCAGGGTGCCAGACACCTATTCATCGATGGTGTCTGACCTTGGGCCAATCTTTCCATGTCCAAGGGCCTCAGTGTTAGCGTCAACTCCAGGATGATGGATTGGGCTTCCCTGATTCTGAAGGTCCCTGACCTGTGCCATGTGTGTCCCCCCATCCTGCCCACCTGCAGCAGCTGGACCTGGCTCAGGCCCTGTGGATGTGGAGCCTGGGCACAGACACCGCTGCTACTGCCGCCCAGGAGCCCACTGTAGGCTGATTTATTTCAGTGTGATGGTGAAAACACCCCATCTTTCAGCCTGCTAGCTAATTACTCTATGTGTGTGTGTGTGTGTGTGCGCATGTGTGTACATGCACGTGTGTGTGTGCACACGTATGCATGTGCGTACACATGCATGCACACTGGATTCACATAAGATGAAATGAATCCATTTAGAAATTGATCTTGGCTTTCACTCCAGTGTTAACTTTGGAATACGTTGGTGCAGCCTGCTCAGCTCTGAAGCCCCAAGACCATACTCAGGGGCAAGGAACTCCACACTTAGGGGCCAGTCCTGGGGTAAGCGGGGAGAAGCCCCAATTTCTCTTGCCCATGTCCTCTGTCAGCCTGGCTCCTGGGGGCTGGGCTGAGTGCTGGCTCTCAGGGAGGGAGCAGAGGCTGGCAGGCTATGGAAGTGGGGAGAAGGGAAGAAGGTGGTCTGGAAGAGGAACCTTCAGAGGCTGCCATTCTCAGGAACAACTGGCCTCAGCAGCTCTTCCAGGAGGTTGTGGGGAGACTGAACTGGGCCTAGTCATTGGCTGGTTATCTGTGGTCCAGCCTGGTGAAGCTCTGGTCTCCCAGGCATGGTTATTTTGGCCAAAGAGGCTTGTGCTTGGCCTTCACTCCTTGGGCATGCCACAGCACTGCTCCGTTGGTCTCACATTTCCAGAGTTCTTGTAGAATCAGGTGCAGATCAAGGAGGTCATGGGAGATGCCCACACCCTCTGAAGGAGATGGGGTACACTATCCAGTATCCACTCAGGAGATGAAGCTGGGAATTCCCCCTAACTGAATCACTTTGGAACATGCTTGAGATGAATTGAAATAGGATGATTTTGCCCCAAGTAGGTCTGTTTACTTCTTGTCTTTGTCAACACACCTAGGGTACATATGGGTCCTATCAGTCTCTTTCCCAGCAAATCAAAAGTTTATCTGGGGCAAGGAAATGAGAGGATTTCCTATCAGTGATGGTGAGGCCATGGTACAAGAGTGCACTGAGCAAGAGCTGGGCTCAGATGGCTTGGCTTCCAGTGGAGGCTGTGCTATGTGCAGAATTGGGCCCAGTAACACCTGTCAATGAGCCACACAGGGTTGCTGGGATGGAGTGAAGGAGAGGGTCTGGAACATACCTGGAGCTCCACGGGTAGGCTAGCACGGCCAGCCCTGGTTTCCCCTTCCTTTTCCTCCTGGCCATATCCCCAGTACCTTACCTCTGGGGCACATGATACCTTTCATAGAAAGCTGTGTGCCTCCTACAGGCTGCCCACAACATTCCCACCCAGCCTCAGAATTGGGGACCCCTCTGAAATCAATTGTTTGATGGAGGTGGGAGAAGTGCCACACCTGCCCTGTCTGGGTCTCCTAGGTAGGCAGGAAAACAAAACATGGGAACAAACATTGTCACCAAGATCAATTTTATTGCTCGAGAACAGAGTTCTCATTTCTCAAGGCCTTCCAAGTTATTTCATAAGTGAAATTCACGATGAAGAGAACTACCTGCGTTGAAATGGCGACAGAGCAGCGCTACGCTGGCCACGGCTCAGGCTGTGGCATCTCTCCCCTCCAGAGGCGTGCACACCCAAATCCGGCAGTGCTAGCAACACAACAAATCCTGCCAGTGGACACAGACACACCAGCATTGTAGTGATTTCTGCCCCATTCAGTGCCTGCGGAATGCCCTCCCTTGGTCCGTGAGCTCTGTAGTGTTCTACGAGGAATTGGTACAGCCCACGCTTGTGTTTCGTCAGCAGACTCACTAATCGCCTCTGAATGTTGTGCGAGCTGAGGGGGGGGGACCAAGGGGGTGGGGGAGAGGTGACCTCTGGCGACATAAGGTGAGCTCGTGGGCTGGCCATGGGTGTAGCCTGGGGCCAGGGGCAAGTGGGTTCCTAACACTTGGGACCTAGCTACTGTGAGAAGCAGTTTCTACCTGAAGTAGATGAGGTTGTTTTTATCTCTTCCGTGATGTTATTACTATCATCGAGACTACTTGGCACCAAGGACAATGACAAAGGAAAGACACTTGGAATGGGTCACAGAATTCTGGAAGGGGACACCTGTCCAGTCAGCCTGGCTGTCACATCACATTCCATCCTTAGGGAGCACAGAAAAAGGGGGGGGGGTCGATTATCATATGAGGGCTGGGGTAGGGTCTCATCTCTTCTAAGCCACCAAGGGGCACAGGGCTGCACGGGGTTTATCCTAAAGGTTCTGGTGGCTGGTACGTACAGAACTAAACCAACCTCCGGCTCCAACACAAGGGGCTGACTGACGCCACTCACAGGCGTTCAGACTGGAAAGTCTATTCAGCATAGGTTCTGGTAAGATTTATAAATTATTTTTAAAAGTATATATATATATATATATATGGGAGAAATGCCACACCATTTATATATATATATATATATATATATATGTATGTATATGTATATATATGAATGGAAAGCAGCTGCAGTGTGATTCACAAACCATGGACCATGGCAGTAAAGTTGGGGAAACCGCAAGGCGGATCAACACAAATCACAAACGAGGCGCGGCAGGACAAGCTCCCCTCAGCCGGCGGCTCTCAGTGCTTATCTCTAAGGACCACTATCTTATCTACACAGTCCAGTGGACAGAGCCCCCGCGGCCGGCACCCCAAGGCTCGAGGGAGGCAGAAGTAGCTTCTCAACACAGCCAACGACTGTTAAGAGTTGAAAACGGTGAGATCTAAAATGCAGACTATTTCTGCAGTCTATTAGCGTTTTGGCAACAGGACTGTGACTTCTTAAAAAACTCCACATTTCTACTGGACGTCACAGGAACATACAAGACAGTGAGGTATGTGAGTCTCTCCTTGGACAGCGCCCTGGTGCCGAAGCAGAGTGTGTGGCCAGCAGTCTACAAAGGTGGCACTCAGGACTGTTTATCAATACAGCTGTTAAATAGAATGGATTTCAGTATACTGTTTATCCTCCTCCTCCTCCTCCTCCTCCTCCTCCTCCTCCTCCTCCTCCTCCTCCTCCTCCTGGCAGGCTACAAGGCAGTCTCCCGAAAGATCTTCTCGTTCCGCGGGCATCTCCTCCCTGCCGGGGAAGGAGCACGCCGTTAGCCCAGAGCCCGCGCAGGAGGAAAGGCTGCATGGCAAAGGGGAACTGTAATAAAGGGATATTTACCGACACGTCACTGCACGACACAACACTTGTGCATATGAGCACTGGGTTTACCTGCCCCCGGAGCGATGCGGAAGGACAGGAACACCGGCTGCAGTGGGGAGGAAGAAGAGAAGGCGTCAGGGAGGAGCCAAGCCGCCGGCTGGGGCCCCGCCCAGTTCCCGGGGAAGAGCCCTCATCCACTCCAGGCCAATCCGGCGGGGCAGGGGTCGTCACCGCCCCAGGCTTCAGGGACTAGGGGCTCCCGCGTGTTTAATGTTGAATGGGGCAGCCTAAGGACCGCCTGGGAAGAGACCAGTCTTCTACTTCGTAACAAAGGTCTCACTGCCACATCCAGAGAGAAGAAGCCCCAACTTGAGAATTCCCAGTTAATTCACCAAGAACGTGAGGGAAGCAAAGAAAGGGGGCCTCTAATGAAGCCTCCCTTGTTTGCACTGGGCAGCGCTACAGACGCTGGGAAGAAAAGGGGGCAGTCACTGTTTCTGGGTTTGGAAGGAGGGGAACACACTGGCCCCCTCCTCCCCCCCCCCTTCATTTCTCTCCTGGCTCCACTCAAGTGATTTGGGAGGCGTGTTCTTGTCTCCTGAGGGATATTTCACTGGGCAGCACCTGCGGCGAGGGGCTGGGGGCCTATTACCGGATTCTTGGGTCCTGGGCCTGGATACACCACACCGCTCTTGTACTTAACACTGTTTGTAAGGCGATACAGAAACCGGACCCAAGAAAACACAATCCCACTAATATGTGAATTCATATGGGCAATAAAAATCCTGCAGAAAATGCTCTTATGTGGCTCGTCTGCCATCTAGGGAACATTCCCACCCTCCATCTCCAGCCTTAAGGAGACTGGGAGGGCCGACTTATGTTCTCTGGGCAGGCATCAAATCCGCCTGCACTTGCAAGGCATACCTTGTGATCTCCCATGCAGACGTTGGGTCCAATATTGTCATAGGTCACAATCTTCTCATCGTTTTCAGACTAGGAAAAGACAAATGGGAGAAGGGGTGGGTCAGTCTGGGGAAGCAGTAGCTGAGTCGGGCCAAGAGCAGTCACAGAGATGATGGGCCTACCGGGCTTCAGGCTGCAGAGAGAAGCCTAGGTCACTGCCAAGGTCTTTGGAATGAGGGTGTACACAGGCAGGTGCTAGCCATGCTGTGCACACTTCTAAGGAATGCCTTCTCAAGAAAGGCCCCTCAAGCCCAGCCTGGCAGCTTCACACCTCTCCACAGGGGTGCCCGGCAGGAGGCAGGATTCTGTTCCACCATACCAAAGGCTTTGTTTTTGTCCCTGTACCCCCGAGTCCAGGGCCAGTCACATAAGAGGAGCTTCATAAATGAGCATAAGCTGCCTGAGATGCAACTCCACCCACCTCATTCTCCTGAACATGTTGGGGCTTTAATATAAAATTGAGACCCTCTGCCCCAGTGGCTGTGGGATCTTAGTGCCCACCAGCACAAGATTTAGGAACTTACCTTATAGAACAGTTAAAGTGATTTTAAAAACCTTATTTATGGTCATTAATCAGCAGAAAATCTGCATCAACCTTTAGGGTCTCTCCCCTGCTGCCTGGTCTCTGGGCAGCTTTGGGGCCCTGGGGACTCAGTCCAAGTCCCTGGGCCTGGCCCTGTGAGTCTGAAAGGAGCCCAGGCAGTCGAAGAGGTCTAGTCAGATGCCCATTAACCACCTGCTTTCAAGACCCCCCTCTAACCCCAGCTCCTTCCTGCTAGCTGTGAGCTGTAGATGCCATACCCCAGTTCAGACTTCACAGGGATGACACGTGACTTGGGGGAAAGGGGTGAGGAGAGGTCAGGGTCCGAGTCCCGGTGGGGAGTGTCACAGAGGCACAGCCTTCCTGGGCTGGGGAGCCTGGTGTATTGCCCAGCTAGGCAGGACCAGCACACCCAACTTGGATTCTAAATTCTGATTTAAAAGAAACAAAAACTCCATTCAATTCAGAACTTTCTTCTCAAACACTGTTTTCTTCTATCTCACGGATGATAAAACCCTGACTCCTGTAATTGAAGAGGCTCATCTTTTTGTCATTTTCTCTGTTTAATCTGATTTTGACAGCCTGCGGCATATCGTTTCGAGAACAGGAACGAAAGGGAGTTCTCATGCCGCTACACAAAGCAATTTGTGCACCTTAATTACATCTGGAAAGGTGTGCTGGCTCTCCGATGGCTCGAGGGTTCGAGTTCCTACCACGCGGCCTCAGCTAGAGGCAAGGCCGCCCGTGGGCCTTTAGGATGCTTTGGTTTGAGAGGAAACGTTGGAGATTTGTCACAGGTGCGATCAGTCAAGTCTGACTCGGCACTTGGTATTAAGAGCAGCATTTACCACGATCAAGTTAAAACTGAATCATCTTTGATGCCGCAGTGGAGCTGAAGGTCAGGGTTACTCGATGGTACCCCAGAGTGAACAAGCCAAGCTTCCGTGGGGCACGCATGAGCACCTTCCAATATCTCGGGCCCTCGGGGCTGCCGCCATCACGAGGGGGGGGACATTCGTCAAAAGCAACTTGATAATTTACCCAGGCAGCCGGGAGGGTGGATTTTCGACTGCATAATCTTTCGACAGATAAACAAATCACAGCAGCAACAGCGGCCACTCCAGTGAGCATTCATTACCGCGCGCTCTCAGGCATCGCAGCCGCTCCCGCGCAGTGGGCAACCTTTGGTGTGTTAGGGCCCAGGAAGCAGAACGCGACATGATGGCGAGGTAACCGAGCGTGGCATGATCGATGAGGCCCCGTGTCTGTACAATCTGTACCGCCTCGAGCACGTGCGGCCGGGGGGGAGGGGCGCCCACGAGCCCCCAGGTAACACGGGGGCTAATTGGAGCATAACAGCCCCTTCCCCCGCCTCAGAGTCACTGCCAGGCCCGGGATTAAGGCCACGGTCCTCAAGGCCGACTCCCCCAGGGTTAAGACTTGTTGGCCACTAGGCTAGAGAGCAGAGAGGAAAAGGCTCAGGGCTGGATCAGAACTCATGGTCAGTCCCACCGAAAGGCCCTTTCTGGCCTCGGCCCAGGATGGAGGGGGAGGGCTGTGGGAGAGAGGCGGTTCTGGAGGCTCCCCAGCAGTGAAGAAGCCAGGATGCCAGGGCCAGCAGCCCCCAGGCTGCCTCCGGCCGGCCGTTAACTGCTCTAAAATGCTTTCTGAAAATCTCCTGCTCATTGAGCGCTTGGATGTCAGACTGCTCTGTCTATGATGAATTAAAGTATTTAATTAGGATTTTTCAAGGTAGAAGCTGACAAAACCAATCCAGGTATCGATTCTCTGGGAGTGTTTCACGACAAACATTTCCCTCCAGGTTAAAGTGGGGGCCTGACCAGCCCTGGCAGGCAGTGCAGGAAACCTGCGCATTTCCCAGAATTCACTGCATTCCATCATCATGCAATTTTCTAAAAATGATGCTTTATTTGAAAAAAATCCTTTGCACCAAAGAATGACTCATTTGCAACTTTTAAAGAAAAGTAGGGAGCTCTAGAGATGGCCCCTCCTCAGCCATCCATGCACTTGGGGAGAGGGAGAAAGAAAAGAGACAGAAACAGACAGATGACAAAACAGCTGAGGCTCAAAGGCACACCGCATCCTTCCTTAGTCTGCTGCCACCCTCTTGGATCATCAGGACATGATAGGGAGACTGAGGCACAGATTGAAGCAGTGACTACCCACATGGGTAGTCAGAGGCAGGGACAGGATTTGCCTCTTCCCCTACTGTGCCCCAGGGCCCCCCAGGCCTCAAAGGCAGGCCAGCTCCAGGCTTCTGCCCCCAAAACCCTGCTTCGGGTTTGGGGCGGAGCTTCATGGCATTCATGGGCTTCTCATTTGACACCAGAGAGGAAGAGATCCAGAGTAAAACCAGGGCCTGCCTTGAGGAGGGGCACCAGATGGCCTCACCCTCAGGCCTGGGAGGGGGTGGGCCTGCAGTCCCTGCAGGAGCTTCCCAGGGCTGTCTCTAGGGCCCATTCAGAAACTCTCCACTCCACTGGATCCCTGAGCTAACCAGGCCAGGGAGGGGTGGAGCTCTGAGCTCAGGTGAGACCCTGGCCTGTACTCCAGAGCTCCCACTGAGGGAGGGGGCTGAGCCAGCCACAGAGACTGGGGGGTGCATGCCTGTGTGTGCCTGTTGTGTATGTGGTGTATCTGGGTACAGGTGAGAGTGTCTATGTGCAGGTGTGTGTGTGTGTGTGTGAGTGGTGTGTACTGCCCCTTCCCCCTAGAGGGCAGGAACTGGTTTGTGTGTGTTTGTTTGCACTGATCCCCTAAGTATTTGCACAGAGCCTGGCACTCAGTAATGTTTAAGAATGTTCCACTTACTTTTCCATCTTCCATCACTGCTCAGCGATCAGGGTTGTGAGTGTGTGTGTGTGTGTGTGTGTGTGTGTGTGTGTGTGTGTTCACTCTCACCCACCCTGTGGGCCCCGCTGCCAGAGAGGGGGCAACTGTACTCACTCTCAGGATGAGCTCCTTGGCTGATGGGGACATGAGGATCCGGTCACACCACGCCGGACACCTGGTGTTCATGTACTGCTTTCCTTGGCTTGAGTCCTCACTGTACGGGTAACTGAAATGGACCAAAGAATGGACAGTCACCACCAGGAGGCCCCACCCCCTGCCCAGCTCACTTTGGAGTCAGGAGGGTATCATCGGTCCCTGAGTCACCTCTGGTCCCCCTCTCCCCCTGGGGTGTCAGCCCTACAGCTTCCCCATCTCATCTCACATTGTCAAGAGTCACTCCCGCCCACCCTGTGCTCGGCACATCTGGTCTCTCATTTTTGCCCAGCCTAAGCTTGAGCTGTAACAGTAAGATCTGGCACTTTTATTATACACCTGCTGTATGCTGGGCTCTAGGAATGGCCAGGTAAAGTACCATCCCTGCCCTCAGTGAGCAAAGGCCCTAAGAAATGTAGCCCAAACCCCCCACCCCCACCTGTGCAAGAAAACTGAGCGGCATGGGGGGAGGGGAAGGGACCGAGCAGATACTGACCAGGGGCTGCCCCAGGACAACCACAGAGCGCTGGCCCTGCCTGCTGAGTCCACAGCTACAGGACTCTGGGCCTGTGAAGGGGGCAGTCCAAGCCTGGCCCCGGTCTCGAATTTCTGAACTCTCTCTTAAGGCCTTGTCCATAGGCCTTTTCTCTTCCTCACACAAACACACCCTGGAATTTCTAGCTCCCTTTTATGCACTGTCTTGTCCCCTTAGAAAGAAAGCTCCTCGAGGGCAGAGACTCATTTTTGTTTGTATTGATACTCTTAGTGCTTGTGCAGGGCCTGGCAGATGGTGGGTGCTTAAAAAACGGTCCATTCACTTATGCATGCATCCATCCCTCCGTCCATCTCCTCCCTCCATCCCTCCCTTCTTCCGTCCATCCATCCACCCTTCGTCTATCCATCCATCCACCCTTCGTCTACCCATCTCTCCCTTCATCCTGCTCCCTCCCTACTTGACTTTGCAGCTGCTCACTGCCCCCTCTCAAGTGCACTCTTCTTGGGGATTCTGGGACCCTGCCCTGCCTGGTTCTTCTACCTTTTTGGCTGCTCCTCCATTTTCTTTGCAGGCTTGTTATCCATCTGCTGCCCCTACTTGTGGCTGTTCCCACAGACTCTGGCTCAGCCCCTCTTCTGGGCTCTCTTTATATTCCATTCCTTTGTGACCTCAGGGGCTCCCCTGGCTTCAGTCACCATCTACATTGATGACTCTCAGGCCACTGGCTCCTGCCTCAGTCCCTCTCCTGGCTGCCTCTCCCATATCTCACCTCCATCCCTTCATCCGCATGTCCATTTGGCAGCCCTACCATTTTATCCATAGAAATGAAGGCCACGTCAGTGGGGGTTTTCTTGCACCCTTGGGCAGGGGTGGGATGGGGTTGCCCTTCTATCCTCCTGTAGGCACTGACTTCCTCCCACCCCCAATGTGAATTGCAGGGAGCATGGACTGTCTTTCTTTAATGTTTCCCCAGGAATGAGGCCAGTGCTTGGCCCCAGTAAGCACTTAACCAACACTCTTGTTGACTCCCTCACTCATTCACTTCTGCCCAAGCTCAGGCCCTCCTGGCCTCTCACCCAGACCTCCCATCACAGCTTCTGGGTGGCCCCCCCCATCTCCAATCCCCTTTCTCTCCAATCTGTTTTCCACAAAACCACCAACATGATCTTCCTAAAAGTCCAATGCCTCCCTACTGTCTCTAGGAGAAAAGACACACCCCAGTTCTGGCCACCTAGTGCCCTTCATGGCCAGATCCCTCCCTGCCTCTCCAGGCTTCCATTCCACATTCCTATCCTATCCTTTAGACACACTCTGGTCCCCCCACAGCAGCCTCCTGGGTGCTCCTCCAAGGCGAAACTCCATTTCCCACTGCGTTCCTTTTGCCTTGCTACGCCCCCTGCCTGGAGAGCTGTCCTCCCTCAGTTCTATCTCGTAGAATCCCATTTCCATCAAAACCACTAGGGCCACTTCTTCCATGAAGCCTCCTCTGATTTTCTCCTCACCCTGCCAGCTGCCAGTGGCGACTCCTCACCAAATTACCGTGTTGTCTCTGACTGGATTTGTATTAAGTTGTTATGTGGAAAGCCTGACTCCTCTGGCTGACTCTGAGCTCCCTGAGGACAGGGGCTCACCCCTTCTGTGTCCAGAGCAGGGTGGCTGAGCAAAGTAGGTGCTCAGCAATGCTAGATGACTGACAAGCAGAGAACCCTGTTGGAGGGGCCATCTCTGTACACCCCAGGAAGGACCACACTGGCTGTGAGGTGTGCAGGGGAAGGTAGCTCCTTGAAGGAGGAAGGAAACCTGGTTGCAGGAAGGACTACCTTGGATTCCTTGTGGCTGCACCCAGGGGCAGACAGAACCTGCCCAGGTTTGTCTAATGCTCTTGGCAGGATCTGACTCTGTGGCCTCTCCAAAGGACTCTGGGTGCCTGGGAGATACAGGCAGAACATCTCTCCATGCACAGTGAAGCACAGGGCCAGCCAGAAACATCAATGAAACACCTACTACCTGCAGACACTGGGGATACAAGGAGAGGCCTCACAGAGCTCCCCGTCTAAAGGGGGGACACCACATGAATTGATGGGTGGGGGAGGAGACGGTGAAAGGCGGCTGCCAAGGGAGGGACGAACAAAACATCCGGAGAACACGGTCGGGGCAGAGCTGTGAGAGATCTGGTAAGGACTACAGTCGGGCCCCGCCTTGCTCCAGTCCTTACCCCATTTAACAGAGGAGAAGACGGAAGCCTGGAGGGGTGCTCCAAGGCAGGGGCTGCCCGTGCTTGGCACGGGTTCACAGCATCTGTAGCCCCACCTCAGGGAATGCTGGGGGGCTGCTGAGAGGGCTTCTCCTGGGCAGCATCGGAGACTTGCTGCTGCCCACCAAGAAGTGGCCCTGCCCACAAACACACCTGGCCTTTCACAGCTCATCAGGCGCAGCCCCCCTCCTTCTCAACACACACCATGAGAACTCAATTTGCCGCTCCACTGCCGCGAGCAAGTAAGGCTTAATTTGGAGCATGTGCGAGCCGGGCTTGTGCCGGCTCCCAGGTGCTCCTCTCCACAGCTCCAGCCTGCCATCAGAGGCAGGCGGGGCTGGGGGCCCAGGCTCCCCAAGGTGCCAGCCCAGCCCCAGGGCCAGGAGGAGCCGGACGCGGATCCGGAGAAGCCCAGGCCCCTCTGGAAGTCGAAGCTGGCAGTGAGCCCCACTAAGCCTCCCCCGCCTAGTCACGGGACTCGAACACAGCTCTTCTAGCTTAGTCCTGTACCCTGCCCCCTTCCACCCTGACGGCCTTAACGCCTAAGACAACCCTCCCCCAACTTTCCCCAAATGCTTAGTGTCAGGGATCTCACTCTGAGGCATCTCAGGCAGCCCATCCTGAGGTCAGGACCTTGAATATTCCTGGGAATCCTCCAGGGCTGTTTTCAGAAGGACCCCGCCCCATTCTGATGTCTGGGCTAAAGGCAGCCTCTGCTTGGTGCTTGGTCCCACAGGAGCACCCACTCTAAAGCCTCGCCTCCACATGTCTTGGCCGTCCCTGCTCCCGCTCGCTGGTCCCCAACAACGTGGAGATTTTGGAGGTGGCGTTCAGGGCCCACTTTCTATTTTTTAGCCTTTTGGAGGGGGAAGGCAGGGCCATTGGGGTTAGGTGACCTGCCCAAGGTCACATGGCTAGTAAGTGTTAAGTGTCTGAGGTAGGATCTGAACTCAGGTCCTCCTGACTCCAGGGCCAGTAGGGTACTCTATTCACTGCAATACCTAGCTGCCCCAAGGGCCCACTTTCAATGGAGATCAGTCACAATTGCTAAGAATGGGAAGTTTCTGGGCAGTCGGCTCAGAGAGGCCTTCTGACCTAGGCTGAATCTGGGCAAGGTTGACAACCCTTTGAAGTCAATCCTTGCCCTGTTCCAGGATCCTGGGCTGATGGGAAGCCAGTGCCTTTGGGCTAGCCTGGGGCTTGGAAGGTGAGTTAGGCCAAGTTCTGAGTTGGAAAGGAGGGTTGTGTCCAGCCCATCCCTGAAAAGGAACTTCCTAGTCTGGCATGTGCCCCCCTTGGAGACGTCCACCACCGGTTCTTGGGGATGGCTCTCATTGTCAGGAAGCTTCTGTTGACCCCCACCCTCCTTGAGCTTCTGCTTCCCTGTAGCTCCTGGGTCTGCCCACAGGGTCCAAGCCAAGCGAGTCTGGCCCCTTTACTCCACACCACAAGGCTTCTCTTATCTAGGCTCACCCTTCCTCCCCAGCCTTGTCCCCCTCCTCTGGATGATCTTCCTGTCCTGAGGCACTCAGAACAAGTCATGGTCCCCAGAGGAGGGATGACCAGGGTGGAGGGCAGAGGAGCAGGGCCTCCTTATTCCTAGAGGCTACCAGCCCCTTCACGCAATCTAAGATCCCACCTCCTACAGTGGGATGCAGTCTGATCGTTTTACATTGCCCATGTGGGCTGAGCAGAGGAGCCCAGCATCAGTGCCCCTCTGCCTGCAGGGTCCATCCTCAGGTCTCTGAGAACATTGCCAGCCCCACCTCTGACTCCTGCGGCCATCCATCTGCCAGGGAGGGCTGGGCTAGGAGTGGCTGTGTTCGCCACAGGCCCAATACCAGCTTGTTGGGGCAAAAGCACCACTGTTTAGCCCCCAGGAGGAGCATAAAGGAGAAAAAACTGTCATCTTGGAGTTGAAACTGGCAGAGTAGGGTGCATGGTGGGGAGAGAAGAGGAGAGTGGGCAGGGGGGCGCACAGTGGGCAAGGGAGCACAGTGGGCAGTGGGGCACACAGTAGGTAGGGGGGCGCACAGTGGGCAGGGGAGCACAGTGGGCAGTGGGGCACACAGTGGGTAGGGGAGCGCACAGTGGATGGGGGGCACACAGTGGGCAGAGGAGCACACGGTGGGTAGGGGGGTGCACAGTGGGCAGCGGAGTGCACAGTGAGCAGCGGGTGCACAGTGGGCAAGAGCACATAGTGGGCAGCAGGGCGCACAGTGGGCAGCAGAGCACACAGTGGGCAGGGGGACACACAGTGGGTAGGGGGGTGCACAGTGAGCAGCAGGATGCAGTGGGCAGGGGAATGCTCAGTGGGCAGGGGGGGCACACAGTGGGCAGCGAGGCACATAGTGGGTAGGGAAGTGCACAGTGGGCAGGGGAGTGCTCAGTGGGCAGGGGGGTGCACAGTGGGCAGTGGGGCACACAGTGGGCAGGGGAGTGCACAGTGGGCAAGGGAGCACAGTGGGCAGTGGGGCATACAGTGGGTAGGGGAGTGCACAGTGGGCAGGAAAGTGCTCAGTGGGCAGGGGGGCACACAGTGGGCAGGAGAGTACACAGTGGGCAGGGGGTGCACAGTGGGCAGGGGAGCACATAGTGGGCAGAGAAGTGCTCAGTGGGCAGGGGGGCACACAGTGGGTAGGGGGCACACAGTGAGCAGTGAGGCACACAGTGTGTAGGGGGGCACAGTGGGCAGTGAAGTACACAGTGGGCAGCGGGGCGCACAGTGGGCAGGGGGGCACACAGTGGGTAGGGAAGCGCACAGTGGGCAGGGGGACATATCACAGATAGCTTCATAAGACCCGAGTCTTACTCTGGCCTTGTCACTAAGTCTTCTGTGAGTTCTTGACTAAGTCACTTCCCTGGAGACAGCACAGGCCAATGGAAATGAGAAACGATTTTGAAGTGAAGACACATGGGCTCCATTCTCACCCAGCACGACCTGGGGGATGTCCTACACAAGGGGGCAGGCCTCAATGCCCACTGTGGTCCTGACACTTCTGGCTGTGCCTCTCCTCCCAGTCAGGGTGGTGGAGACATCGGAGGACTCTGCAGACGTCCCTTCTCTGTCTTCTTCACTTTCTGGCCACCTCCTTCCCTGGGTATTTCTCACCGCCAGGCTTCTGTCCCCTAGGCTGGCCCCTGGAAAAGGAGTGTGTGTCCTGCTCAGAAAAGTCCGGCCGGGCAGCCCCATCAGCTGCACAGGGATGGGTCAGTGCACATCCTCTGAGATTCACCAGGCCTGGGACCGATTGCCACAGACCCTGCCCGCCTCCACAGGACATGGCACAGCATGAGGGGAGGAAGAGACAGTGACGGGGCCATTCCTCTGGGCAGAAGCCTGGCCGAGGCCAACGGCCAGTGACTCCTTGGCCCAAGGGGAGGAGCCAGAGCAGATGCCCCCTCCCAGAGACACTCGCTTTCAACGTCTGGAGAGGAGAAAAGGGCCCCAGGCTGGAGGAGGCCAAGGAGCCCTCGTCAGGGCAGCCTGGCCCGGAGGAGGTGGGGGGGGGAACACCTCCCCCAGAGCATCCCAGCACCTTCCAGGTCTCCCTCAGAAGGGGTGCTCTGGTCCCGTTTGGGAGCCTGTGCCTGACTCAGACCATGCCACCTGGTTTGCACAGGGATGCGGATTGGAGATCAGGGCGCTGCTTCATTCCACCCTCTGTCCAGGGTCTCTTTGGCATGAGGCCCTTCGCTGAGGCCTGCCAGGAAAGGAAGTCGGCCAAGCATGGCCAGTCCCTGGCCTTTGTCCATGTTTCCGGGGGACAGCAAGAAGAAGAATCAAGCAGAACTGTGAGCCAAGGTGAGCAGGGAGGTCCCATAGACAAGGTGGTGCTGGAGCTGGGCCCTCAGAGCCAAGTGGTGCCACTAGGGGCACCCTGGGGAAGGGGATCTGCATGGGCAAGGGTGGTGAGGCAGGAGAAGCCACGGCTCAGGGGACAAGTCAGACACTATCGGTGGGCACCATTCACTAGCTGAAAGCAGCACACAGGAATATGGATCTTGGCTGTCTTCCTAGGCCTCAGTTTCCCCAGCCCTAAAAGGCGGGGCTCCGATTTGACAATCTTCTCTACTGGTTGTGTGGCAGACTGCCTGGTTCCTTGGTCTCCTCTCCCCTCACCAGCTCTAGCAAACTCGGGGCCACAGGGGAGTCTCAGGCACCTGCCAGGGAGGCACTCCCTGAGCAGGTAACAGGGAGCCACGCAGTTACAAGTAGGGGCTCCCAAAGCCTGGGGGTGGCCAGAGGGAGGGACAAGGGCATGACTTTCCTTGACCCTGCCAGAGAGGCAGGGGAGGTAAGGGGGCATGAAGTCCTGGCAGCCTCCCTGGACAGAAGCACCAAAGGCGAGATTATTATTCCTTGCCCAGCCTTGGGAGGATGAAACGGCAGCCAGGGCGGCTGACCTTGGCTTCTGAGCCGTGGTGGGACTCGGAATGAGGACGGAAGTGAGTCATTCCAAAGGCCATCAAGAGAAAGACGTTGGTGGGAACAGAAAGGTCACAGGCCTAGGCTGAGCAGAGACCAAGGAGTTTGTTATTCCGCACAGGCTACCGAGCAGACGGGCCAGACTGGCCGAAAGAAGGCCACTCCAGGCGGAGGGGAGGGAGGGGCGTGACCCAGGACAGAGAGATGCCAGAGACCGGAAAATATGTCCGGCAGGAAGCTGCCTGCCAGCCTGAGGCTGATAAACGCCCAGAGTCCCTTTAAGAGAGTGATTAATATGGGAGACTTATCTGAAAGTAAACCCAGGAGGTGGGTGTGTGCCCGTGAACCCTTTGCACCTATCTTGCTGGGTGGCAGCTGCCACCAGAGTAATCGCCATCATTAATGGAGAACTCTGATAAAATGAACAATCGCCCACCTGTAGCTGGGCTCCCCACAAGGTCCCTGGTCCTTTTCCCGATTATGGCCGCCGCCCAGTCCCTCAGGCGCTCTCACCCAAAGCCCATGTTTGCTTGCGGTCAGGCCGCTGCCCTGGCTGCCCAGACAAAGCTTGTCTTTAGAATTCTGAGCTGCATTTGCAGTGGAAACCTTCTCCAGCTCTGCCCATTCAGATACCTACCTGCCTGGCCTGTGCCCTGAGAACGGGCGTTGTTTGGGCACCCAGCACCTGGGTGATGCTTTGCTGGCTCGGGGCCTTTCTTGGAGGTAATGCCTAGCCACAGGATTCTCACGGAGAGAAGAGAGAGAAAGAGAAAAGGGGGAGAGAGACAGAGAGAGAGAGAGAGAGAAAGGAGGAGGGAGAGAGAGAGGAGGAGGGAGAGACAGAAAGAGGGAGTCAGAGAGAGAGAGAGGAGGGAGATAGAGAGGAGGGAGACAGAGGAGGAGGGAGAGAGAGAGGAAGAGGGAGAGACAGAAGGAGGGAGTCAGAGAGAGAGAAGAGGGAGACAGAGAAGAGGGAGACAGAGAGAGGAGGGAGAGAGAGCGGAGGGAGAGACAGAGAAGGAGGGAGAGAAGAGGGAGAAAGAGAGAGAGAGAGAGAGAGAGAGAGAGAGAGAGAGAGAGGGAGAGACAGAAGGAGGGAGTCAGAGAGAGAGGAGGGAGACAGAGAAGAGGGAGACAGAGAGAGGAGGGAGAGAGAGAGGAGGAGGGAGACAGAGAGAGAAGGAAGAGAGTAAGAGGGAGAGAGAGGGGAGGGAGAGACAGAGAAGGAGGGAGAGAGGAGGGAGAGAAAGAGAAGGAGGGAGACAGAGAGAGAAGGGAGAGACAGAGAAAGGGGGGAGACAGAGAGAGGAGAGAGAGACAAAGAAAAGGGGGGAGACAGGGAGAGGAGAGAGAGAAAGAGGAGTGCATCTGACAGTGTATATACCATTCCAGTGGTCCCCCACTTCTCTGTCAGGACTACCGAATATGCTCTCTGACAACCTGGGAGGCATGCAGCCTGGCCCAACTGGCTTCAGGACATTTCCACTTTCCAGGCTTTAAAATATCAGATGATACAACTGCTGGAAGGGAACAGGAAGTCTGGGGCCTGCCTGTGAGCCCAGTGGCCATAGTTACAGGATGCCGAGGGGTCTCCAGCCTTAAAAAGGAAGAGGAACCAAAATCCCCATGGCGGGTGGTGGGAGGCCAAAGGGCCAGTGCTCACCTCACCTCACCTCTTTCTAACTATGCTTTGGGCATCATCTCAGGACCCTTGGGCTCTGGAATACAGAGTCAGTGAGACCTTTCCCTGGGCAGGAAATGTCCCTTACTGGAATGGTAATTAAAAGTAGACTGTTTTAAGGCTGTGAAATGCTCTGGCCATGACTCCCTGGAGAAGACCCAAGGGGCCGAGGGAGGGGGACAGGATGGACAGAGTGATGGGGTGGGGGAGCCCAGCAGCCCAGCTCTGCCACTGAGCTCTGAGCACTGCAGGAGGCGGCACAGGCTGAGCTGGAGAGCAAGGCAGGGTCCAGGGCCCCTCTCCCCAACCCTGAGGGTTCTGTTACAGGCTTAACCAGAGTGGTGCTGATGGAGAAGGCCCAGAGACTGGGAAGAGAGCCATCCACAACACCTACTCCGCAGGCACGATATTTCTGCTTGGCAGCTGCCTCCCCTCACCTCCGGGTCTTATCTGCCCCAGAGCAGAGGCTCCCAAATGCAGCTGGCTGGGTAGCAGAGTGGCCGGAGCGCTGGCCTCAGACAGTTCTGTGCTGCAGAACCCCGGGCTTCTTAACCACTATCTGCCGCAGTTCTCTCAAGCATCAAATGAGCTCATAGCCCTTCCCGGGACTTTTGAGGGGATCAATGAGATGGTATTTGTGATGTGCCCAGAACAGGGCAGGCGCTTAGTAAATGCGTATTCCCTTCCCATCCCCTTCCTAAAGCACTGGGGGGTCAACAATGCTCCCATTGGTCAAAGGCCTCCTGGAATTCCATCCTACTTTCACTCCCTCCCAGGCCTCTGCCACAGCGCAGGCCCCCCAGCCCTGGAACACAGAGGCGCCATTCCAACACGTCACTCTTCGTGCTTCTCCCAAGGCATCTCTTCTCCAACCTGATCCCTTCCTCCAAAACTCTGGTTTACTCGCCTGCCCCTAAGTTGATACTTCCCCAGCTCCTTCAGATGAGTGACTCATGACTCAGTTTACCCTACTGCTGGTTTTGGAGTCAGAGCACATGGGCATAAAATCTCTGTGACCCTGGACAAGTCTAGGAAGAGGGAGCCCCAAGACCATGTTCTTAGATGGCACTACCTCTCTTTACTTGAAAATGATCTAACTAGAACTCGGCCTCCAAAGTCACCATTCACGAGGGTTCCTGGAAGCCCCAAGGCAGCTGAGGTCCCAGTCTCTCCTTTCCTTTCTCTGCTGCACCATGGGTGTGTGTGTGCATGTGTGTGCATTGTGTGGTATGTGTATGTGCGTATACGTGTGTGCAATGTCTTTCGTGTGTGTGCAATGTCTTTTGTGTGTGTGCATGTGTGTGTATGTGTGTGCACTGTGTGGTGTATGTGTGTGGTGAATATGTGCATGTGTGTGCATTGTGTGGTGTGTGTGTATCTGTGCATGTGTGTATATTTGTGTGCAATGTGTGGTGTGTGTACATTTATGTATGCATGTGCATTGTGTGGTGTGTGTGCACTGTGTGGTGTGTGCATGTGTGCAGGGGTATATGTGTGGTGTGTACGCATGTGTGCGGTAATGCGTGCATGTGTGTGCATTGTATGGCATGCATGTGTGCATATGTGTGTATGTGTGTGCATTGTGTGGTGTGTGTGCGTGCATGTGTACTGTGTGGTATGCATGTGTGCAAGAGTGTGAACTGTGTGGTATGTGTGTATGCATGTGCATTGTGTGGTATGCATGTGTGTATGTGTGTGCAATGTGTGGTGTGTACATGTGTGTATGCGTGTGCATTATGTAGTGTGTGTGCACTGTGTGGTGTGTGCAAGTATATGTGTGGTGTATGCATGTATGTGGTGAATTGTGCATGTGTATGCATTGTGTGGTATGCATGTGTGCATACGTGTGTATGCATGTGCATGAGTGTGCATTGTGTGGTGTGTGCGCATGCATGTGCACTGTGTGGTATGCTTGTATGTATATGTATGCAATGTGTGGTGTGTACATGTGTGTATACGTGTGCATTGTGTACGGTGTGTGTGCACTGTGTGGTATGTGCATGTATGTGGTGACTGTGTACATGTGTGTATTGTGTTGTATGCATGTGTGTATGCGTGTGCACTGTGTGGTATGCATGTGCATTGTGTGGCATGCATGTATGCATGTGTTGCATTTTATGGTGCGTGTATGTGTGAGGTGAATGTGTGTATGCGTGTGCATTGTGCGGTGTGCACATGTGTATGTGTGAATGTATGTACATTGTGTGTACATGTATGTGTATGTGCAGTGTGTGTGCATAGACCAGAATATCTTCATCCTGTCCTAGGTGGAAACCCTCTGCATCTCCCTTCTGCAGCTCCCCAGCTCCAGGGCAGGGGTCCTTAATGTTTTTTGGGGGGGGCATCAGGGATCCCTTGGGCATTCTGGGAAGCTTAAGGACCCCTTCTCAGAACTGCATTTTTAATGCATAAAATGCCTAGGGTCACAAAGAAAAGGGATTCTCTGAAGCATGACAACCGAAGCATTTTTAAAGTTTCTGGGCTCTTGGTTAAGCTGGGCAGAGGTCACTTTCTCTCCTCCCAGGAGAGCATCCTCAGGTCCCTACAGCCCTTCTCTCCCGTGCCTCAGAAAAGGATGCCCCAGAATGGGATGGGCTAGCTCCCGGCACCTGGGTAGGGGCTGGGCTGCTCCCCACAGTGGCCTCTGCAGCATGGAAGCCAGGACGAGAAAGCCCGAGACACTCACTTACCTGGGAGGGAATGAGATGTCCAGCTCATACAACTTGTCTTTAAAGACAGACAGCTCTTTGTCAAATTCCAAGAGCTACAAAAAAAGGAAGAGAGGCCAGAGTGAGCCATGACTGGGGAGGGGCTGGTTGGAGACTGAGGCAAGGAAGGCATGTCAGCTTTGCCTCTCTGGGACTTTTTGGGACATGTGGGAGGGGAGGTACCTTGGTAGCCAACCTAGCTCAGGCCAAGGGACAGGGTAGAGGGTCAGCCTCCCAACCTGGACATCGCTGCCTGGGATGGTCACCACTCAGGCCCCTCTGGTGGTCTTCCCCTTACCACGCACAATACCCAAGTATGCTGGGGCTGGCTCTGACACCTGTCCTGGAGGGACTCTCTTCCCTTCCGGAAACACATAGGGCTGCTCTGACCTTCCAGTTAAGCGAGACCCCAAGAAACACTGGTGTGGACTGAGTGGCCCCAAGGGGGCATCCAGGAGGTACCTGGAGCCCACGAAGGCCTGTTCATGCATACACTCAGACACAGGGAAGCTTTGAAAAACCTCCCCAACTGTGCCAAGCTTTAAATGGGGAACAGTTCTGGAATCAGCTTAGCTTTCACTGATCTGAATGCTGTTTAAACAGACAAAAATCAGTGAACCTGACACTAACCAAGACCCAGCGCAAAGAGCTTTGCCAAGTGGAGATGTTCTGCGGGTACATGTGGGTGGTGACAGGGTGGGGGCCAGAGGGCGGAGGCCCTGAAGCCAACCCTCAACCCCTCTTCTCACTGGCTCCCTCCATCTTTGCCCATGTTCATTAATCATGTCCCATCACACAGCTGTGCTAATACCACGAGGGGGATGGTGGTGGTTCCCAGCGAGAGGAGACCCCTTCCACCACCTCATAAATCATTCCTGAAATGTGCAATTAGCAGCTACCTGCCCACGTTAATGATTTGTGGGAAAAGCCTCTACCTGAGCCACCTGCCCTGAGGAGGCGGCTCCCCGAGGCCCGCCCACTTTTGCAAGCTTGGGGGCAAGGGGCTGCCCCCAACTTCTCCATCTCCCACCCTGATGGGGTGGTGGGGAGGCTCAGTGAGCAGTTTCTGGCACAATTGCTGACCTATTGGCCAAGGCGCTGAGGGGAGATCATGGGTGCAGAGTGCTGCATACACTAACAGTGGTCATGAGGACCTGCATCGGGGTGTGCTTCCCAGCAGGATAGAGAAAGGCAAAGCCAAGAAACCAAGGAAGCAGAGAGAGTCACAGAGTCGGTCTGCATCCTCCTCCAGGCATCCCTGGGGGTCTCCAAGACTGCTTCTGGAATGCCAGACTGGGCTCTGAGCATGGCCCTGGAGACAGTCAACGGGAGAGCCCCACTCCAGAGGAGGGGCCGTCAGGCGACCAGCATCTGGGGCAGCCCCAAAGGAACCTTGCCAGCACCCCCGAGGCCCACGGCTCCGTTCTATTCGAGAGGATGACAGCTTGTGCTCTTCCTCATCTCCCTCTGGGCCAAGTGTGGACCCTTCCAATGGGTCCTCTGAAAGCCAGAATGCTCACCGACCTGCCTGCAGACGTTTCCTTTCAGGAGACCACGGCTCATGCTGATCCGGCTTCCTCTGCAGACTTCTGGGAGGAGACCCTACCCCCCTAGCCCCCAGCCCTCTCCTGTCCTCCGCTTGCTGTGTCGAGAGCCTTGTCACAGGGTCCTGGGCCTGGCCCACTTCACATGGGCAAGATGACACCACATCCAGTGATACCAAGAGAGAATGTCATCAAATTAAGCTTAATCAAGACTAAGTTTATTTACGGGGGGGGGGAGGGGGGCGGCGGCAATCAACTTCTTTCACATTTCTCTGATGCTTAAATCAGGAAAGATGAAGTCCTGACGATGTTCCCGGCTTGAGCCACAAAGAGAAGGCTGCCATCCCTGGGCTGCCAATGAAGTCATTTCATCCACGTGCATGAGACCTTTGGCCATCACTCCTTGGTGGCCTGAGTCTAGCGCCTGCGCAGGGCCAGACTGGGAGGTGAAGTCAGTACCACTTACCAGAGCTCCCAGTGGTCACCCCAGGAAAATTCACAGCTACAGAAGCAGAATGCTGCTTCTGGACGGCCCTTGAGAGAGGGAGGAGAGGAGAACGTGGTTGGCTCTTTCCACTGACCATTGGCAGGTACACCATAGAGGCGAGTGTGAGTTCCACAAAGGAGGACCCCAGGTTCTGGGGACCCTCAAGACCACTTGGTGCAGCACCTTCAGTTTACAAGTGGGAGGGTCCCACTTGGGCCCTTGGGCTCTTCATACTAGGCTTCTGCTCCTTCCTTACCCACATGGGTGACGAGCAGAGAGCCAGGTCTTTGTGGTTAAATGCTTTCACAGTCCTGGGAGGGAGGCAGGAGGGCCTCAAGGATCCATCTGAGTTTCTGGGGGTGAGGACAGAATCAGAGTGGTATCTCCTGCCCACAGCTCCTGGCTCTGAGTCTGACCCCTCCCCCACAAGATGAGAGCTCTCTTCCTCTCCTCCCATCCCCAAGTCTTCTCTTCTTCAAACTGGATCCTCTTATGGCCTGAATGTTCAGGGATACCACAGCCTGAGTCTTGATCCACACCCACATTCCAAGACACAAAGCTCCAGGAGTCTCTTTGGATCTGACTCTTCTTCATGAAAGGAATGGCCCCAAAGTCCTGGAGTTTTTGATTTTTCATACTTTTTCTCACCCAGGAAGTGTTGAGGACAATCTGCAGATTCTCTGACTTGGGAGGGCTGCCTCCCCTAGCCAGAGGGAAGGTGCCAATGCTGGCTTTTGGTGCACTGATACCCTTGGCTGTCCGCTCTGCGGAGCAGCAGAGAGACTTGGGTCCCAGGACCCCACCAGCGGCTGCTCAGCAAACAGGGGTCAGTGACATCCACTGCAGACAGGCAGCAGCAGGTAGCAGCAGCCACTCATGCGCAAGTGGCCTGGTGAACAACACCCCAGCACACAGCGCTGGGGACTTTGATCTGGGCCCATCCGAGAGCCTCGGCACCGAGCTGTCTGAGCTGCAGGCTGGTACTAGCATGAAAGCTAATTTTTAATTATCCTGAATGTGATAAACACAAGCAGACATGAGCACACAGAACAGGAGAGGATGGTGGTGCGGGAATCAACAGACTGCAATTACTTGTACATTTGAAAAGCTCGTGATAAAATCAACACGGGGGTCCTGAAGTCGTCCTGCTGCCGGCGTCCCCTCGGGACTGGCTTTGGTGCATTTTTGGGCACTGTCTTTCCTTTTACTTCTGCCATCACAAACACTGGTTTGCCATGTCTGGGGACAGCTCCATCTGGCACCTGCAGTCCACCACCCTGCGGTAGCAGGCTGCGTCATCTCTCCTCCAGTGTCATGGTCTTCCATTAATTACAGTTCTGAAGTCCTTCCCAGTTGTTTTTCTTTAAAATGTTGCTTTTATTGTATGAAATATTTTCTTGGTTCTCTTCATTTTAGTCTGTATCAGTTCACACAAGTCTTCTCAAGTTTCTCTGAATCTGTCCCTTTGTTTCTTATAATGCTATTCTGTTGTGGGCTCTCCTTTGGGACATGTATAGTTTGGTGACTTCTCAGGGAATAGTTCTGGAAGGACTGGAACAATTCACTGCTCCTCTAACAGTGCATTAATGTGCCTAGATTCCCTCAGCTTCTCCAGTGTTTGCAATTTTCCTTTATTTTTGTCATCTCTGATAGCTGGATCAGTGGAAAGTGAAAGCTTAGAGTTGCTTTAATGTGTACATTATTATTATTAATGACTTTTGGAACATTTTTGAGGGGTGAGGTATGGTTCTATTGATAGCTTGGATTTCTTCCTTTGCTTATTCATATAAATTCTGACCACTGACCTGTTCTTTTTATATACTGGAACCCATTCCCTATATCTATCCAGGATGTCAGATCTTTATCAAAGAAACTGTTCAAAGGTTTGTTTTTTCCCAGGTAAGTGCTTCCCTTAGAATTTTAGTGCCCTGATTTTGTTTGTGCAAAAGTTTTTCAATTTTCTGTAATGAAGACTATCGATTTTTTTTACTTCCAGCAATTCTCTTTTGTTTAGTCAAGAACTCTTCTTTTATCCATAATTATAAAAGCCATCTCTTTTCTTGTTCCTCTAATGCGTTTATGATGTGATCTTTTTCTATCTAGGTTATGTATCCGTTTGGACTTAGGATGGTACACAGTGTTATCTGTTGGTATAAATGTACTTTCTGCCAGACTGCTTTCTCATTTACCAACTTTTCAACTGGGACCAAAGGGTTTTGATCGTTACAGCTTTGTAGGGTAGTTTACAATCTGCAGTGCTAGGAACTCTTCCTTCCACTTTTTCATTATCTCCCCTGAGATTCTTAACCTTTTATTCCTCCAGATGAATTGTTACTGTTTTTTCTAGCCTTATTAGAAAAAATGATCCTTTGGTAGATTCATTGATATGGCATTGAGTAAGTAAATTAATTTAGGTGGCATTATCATTTTTATTGTATTGGCATGACCCATATATGCACAATTAATCTCTGTCCAATTATTTAGGTTGTCTGTATTTCTACAAAGTTGTCACTTGTTTTTAGCTAACAGTCAATAGCTGGCATTTATGTATCACTTGAGGGCTTGAAAACACTTCAAAAATATCATTTCATTTAATTCTTATAACCACCCTGGGACGTAGTTGCTATTATTACCTCTATTCTACAGATAAGGACACTGTTAAGTGAACTGTCCAGGGTCACACAGCAAGGAAGTGTCTGAGGCTGCATTTGAACTCAGGTTTTCCTGACTCTAGAGTCTAGACCCTATACTCTACCTGCTGCATCCCCCACCTGCTTCTCGATTAGTTGTGTCCATATAATTCCTGTGGATGTCTTAGTAGATGGACACCCAATAATTTCATGCATTTTGTAGTTATTTTGAAAGGATCTCAACCGGCTTCATCCTGCTACATTTTGCTTGGAGTATTTAGAAAGGGTGGTGAATTCCATGGACTTATTTTGTATCCTGCTACCTTGTGAAAGGTATTGTTTCAATCAATACTGAGTTGAATCTCTTGGGAGTTCCATTAGTATATCACTAGGTCCATTTGTAATAAGCGGCTACTTTGTTTCCATTTTACCTGGGCTTATTCCCTCAATTTACTTTTCTTGTCTTAAGGCTATAGTCACCATTTCAAGAACCAGATCTGAGAGTATTGGTGGAAACAGATACCGTCACTTTATTCCGATCTTGGTGGAAAAGTGCTTCTCAGTTATAGACAATGCTAGCTCTTGGGATTTCAACAGATGCTATTCGCTATATTAATGAATAGTTTATTCATTCCTACGATTTTAAAGGTTTGCTTTTTTTTTTTTTTTTTAACAAAACGGCATACTGTGTATTTTGTTAAAAGCCATGCCACACCGAAAAACATGATAATGGGATTTTAAACTTTTTGTTATTGATATGGTTTATCGTGTTTATAACTTAACTAATATTGAGCTGACTCTGAATCTGTGGTATAAAGCTAACCTGGTCATAGTGTATAATCTATATATTGTGATGATCTATTCTCTTTTCTAAAATTTTAAACAATATTTTACATTGACCTTCATTAGAGACAGTGATCCTTACTTTTATTTTCTGCTTTGTCTCTCCATAGTTTGGGAATCAGGATCATCCTGAATACTGGAGTGAAAGGTTCTATGAATTGTTTGATAGAATTCACTTGTAAATGATTCTCTTTTCTTGGTTCTTTCCTCCACTTTGGGAGTTACTTCACTGAATTGTTCAATTTCTTTTTCTGAGACTGAGTTACCTGAATTCTCAACTTGGATATTCCATTCATCTAGATGTTTTACATTTTGGTAGATATTCATATATTTCATTTAAATGATCATAATTGTAACATCTCATATGAATCACACATTAAATATAAGAACTATAATAAGCTAAATAATATTATTTGTTGACAAATAATTGGGCAAAATAATTTGAATAACTTTATTATTTGTGAATTTTTTCAATGTTTTGATGCTGGAAGTTTGGTTTTCTTCTCATTTTAAAGTTAGAGGAGCAAGTAGCTCATTAGTTTTAGAGATAGCTCCTCTATCTACTTATTGTTTCTGTCATTCTTTTTTGTTGTTCAGTTTTAATTGTTGATTTTTTAGTTCCACTCCTGATTCATTGGTCTGTTCTTTCTTTCATTTTATTGGTGAAAATGTTAGCAATGTAAAATTCTAACTAAGGGTCACCTTGACTGCATTCTACAAGTTTGCACATGCTACCTTATGGTTGTTACTTTGATAAACTAGCTATTATCATGATAACGTGTACTTTGACACACCCATTCTCTAGGATTAAATTATTGGTCTCTGTATTTGGGGTTTTTTTGAAAAGGCACTTTGGTGTTAATATTTTGATTGCATTGTGGTCAGTAAAGGATGTGTTTAAGATTTATGTTTTTCTTTTCTTTTTTTGCATTTGTTGCTTTTTGTAAGGTGTCATGCTCAGCTGAGAAATGTGTGTATACTTCTTCTATTCTCACTCAGTGTTCTCTACATGGTTATGGTGCTAATTTTCTAAAACATGCTAGAATTCTCTTCAGACTCAACTCCTTTCTTTGTTGTTTTTGTTGTCTTTGTGTATTGCTGTTGTTTCTTGTTTTTACATTTTTCTAGGTCTGAAAGGGGTATGTGGAGGTTCCAACTATTAAAAGTTTTGTTAGCTATTTCTCTCTATAATCATCTTTTCCTTTAAGTCCTGAGATGCTATGCAGTGTGGTGAACTTTATTGCTATTACCTTATTGTCTATGCTGCCTTGAAGCATACTCTAGTTTTCCTGTTCACCTCCTTTTAACACGCTGTTGCTCTGTCTTAGGTCGTGATGGCTAGGCCAGCTTTTTTTGAATTCACCTAGGGCTTAATAAGTTCCGCTCCAAGAGCTCATTTCCATTCTGTATGAATATTATTTCCAATATACTGCTGGAGTCTACTTTAAAATTCATACTGTTTACTCCATTTTAGTGGCAACTTTATCCCATGCGTGGTCACGGTTATGATTGTTGGTTGTTTTGTTTTGTCTTTTGAGGGGCGAGGCAAGGCAACTGGGGTTGAGTGACTTGCCCAAAGTCACACACCCAGTAAGTGTGTTAAGTGTTTGAGGTCACATTTGAACTTAGGTCCTGCTGACTCCAGGGCCATTGCTCTATTCACTGCGCTTCCTAGTTTCCCCACACAGTTATGATTGTTAATTCTGTATTTCTCCATCATATCCTTTCACACTACTTCCTTATAGTATTTACTGTCTCCCATCTGCCCCTGCAAAGAAGAAAGTGGAGAAAGAGAAGGGATGTATTCCGCATTTGTCCTCAGTGACTGAGGCTCTCAGCTTGCATCCTGCACCCTGCCCAGATTCCAGTCACTGATACTTCTATTTTCTTTCTCTCCTAACTGTCACTTCTGATCCAGCCTCTGAAGCCAAAGTCTGGTTTGCTGATGGCTCTTCCCTCCCCCACAGGCTCCTCTCTGAAACCCCACTTTCCTTTCTCCTTGTCTCTTCCCTGCCCCATGCCTCTGCTTGGTTTAATAAGTTTGGGTACTAAGCTCTCAGCATGGCTGTATTCAACTCTTTTGATTGGGGCTTGTTCTACCCTTTGCCCTAGGTCTGTATTTTCTTCTTGTTCCTCCCAGCAATGAAAACAATTAAATTCAACCTCTTTATCTTTCTTCCCTTTTCTCTCAAGACAGTCTGAACAGAGGAGAATGGGTAGCAGGCCCACAGGGCTACTGAATCCCATCCAAAACCCTTGAAGACACTAGTTCCAAAGGGACACTTGGATCTTTTCTCCTCTCTTGGGATGCTGGCATTTTTTCTGTGTTTAGCCCCTTTCAACTGTTTGAGTGAATTGACCTTCCTGGTTTTCTCTGACTCCTGTGTTTTAACTTCAAAATATTTACTCATCTCCTTAATTTTCATTACTACTTGAAAATCTTCTATATTATTAGAGGTTCCTTCTTTCCCCCTGAAGAATTACAGTCAGTCTTGTTGGGTGTTATTTTGGGTTGTAAACATTTATCCTGCATTTTGGAATATCATAGTCCCTGATTTTCTATATTGTTCTGGCAGCTTGGAGTTTTTTTTCTTTGACCTGGAGGCTCTGGATCTTGGCTAGGACATTCCTTGGGAGTTTTCATTTCAGAGTTTCCTTCATAAGGATTCTAGTGGATTTTCCTTATTTTGCGCTGCCTTCTAGCTGTGGTTGACTCTCATTCATAGTTTCCTAAAATGTGGTAATTATATTTTTTGTCTGACTATGGTTTTCTGAGAGTCTAGGGATTCTTAAATGATCTCCTGTTGATCTGACCAAGGCTTCTAATACTGTCACTCATGAGGGCTTATGGAAAATTATGGCAAAATTTGGTTGCCCAGAGTTCATCAGTTCCATGGTGGCATGCTTGCACAGTTTTTGTATAACAGAAGATATTCTCATGCTTTCCAGTCACTAATGGAGGGAAACAAGGCTGTGTGCTTGCTCCCGTGCTTTTTAGCATGATGCATTGCAATGCTGTTGACTGCTTTCACAAGGATGAAAATGGCATCAAGGTCAGTTACCACAATGATGGTAAGTTATTTAATCTGAAAAGGCTACAAGCCAAGACTAAAATGGAGGAAGAGTTGGTGCCTGACTTCTTGTTCGCTGATGATGGTACACTCAAAGCAGCCTCTGAAGCTGAGATGCAACAAAATATAAGTGGATTCTCTGCTGCTTGTGCTAATTTTGGCTTAATGATTAACACCAAGAGAACAGAGGTTCTCCACCAGCCAGCACCACACCATCCATACATGGACCCATTGGTTACAGCAAATGGAGAAGTTTTGAAGGCTTACTTTGGGAGCATACTTTCCAGGGACATACACGTAGATGATGAGGTTGACACATTCATTGCCAGAGCTAGCTCAGTTTTTGAGAGGCTCTGAAGGAAAGTGTGGGAGAGAAGAGGTATTAGGTTGTCTATCAAACTGAAGGTCTACAGAGTTGTTGTGCTGACCCTGTTGTTGTCTGCCTGTGAAACCTGGAAAATCTACCAGTGCCATGCCAGGAAACTGAATCACTTCCATTTGAATTGTCTTAAGAAAATTCTGAAGATCATCTGGCAGAAGAAGGGATGAGACACTGAGGTCCTTTCTTGAGTGAAACTGCCAAGCATTCAAACTCTACTGCGGAGAACACAACTCCAATGGGCTGGTCACATTATTCAACTACCAAATGTACATTGGCTTGAAAGACTGTTTTATGGAGAACTCATGCAAGGAAGGCATTCGCATGGTGGTCAGAAGAAGTGATACAAAGACACTCTCAAGGTCTCTCTCAAGAGCTTTGGAATTGATTGTGTGACATGGGAGACACTGGCCCAGGACCACCCAGCATGGTGTGCCCACATCAGAGAAGATGCTGTGCTCTATGAGCAAAACTGAATTGAAATAGCTCAAAAGAAAGGTGAGATGCTCAGATTTAGAGAATCCACCCTGAACGTTCACATAGACTATTTGTACCCAACCTGTGGTAGAGCCTTCCACGCTCGTATTGGTCTGGTCAGCCGCAGTGGACACACTGGACCTTGGCCCTGACACGGCGACGTCATTTTGGTCCTCCTCGAGAATGAAGGACATCGACCAACCAACACAGCTACTTTTAACATGAGATGCTTTATGTTTTCTTTTTTTGTCCTAAATGTCTTGTCTTGGGATTGTTTTTTATTCTACCCGCTCTAATTTTCAGGAAGCTCATTATTGGATGAGGTTTTCTACCTTCTGTTCAAGGTTTTTCTAATTCTTTCCTTGAGAGACGTTATTGCTGTTGTTGTTCTTTCTCTCCTCCTCCTCCTCGTCTTGCTTGACTTCTTCCATGTCCCACTGTAGCCCACCTGGTCTGTGAGGCCACACTGTGGCTATAGCTGAAGAACTCTCCTTCTGGGGGAACCTCTCGGGCGTGATGTGGCCCACGGTATTTCCTCATAGTGTTCGATCTTCTTCTGTTGACTCATATTTTCAGTTTCGGCTCTAGAGGAGTTGTGCCAGGGCCAAGCTCTGTCCCCTCCCATGCTCACAGATGAGATGGTCAGTCTGGATCTATTTTTAGACCTTTCCTTAAGTATATTGGTCAGTTAGCCAGCTAGCATTTGTGAAACACTTACTATATGCCAGGAAGTGTGCCTCGCACTGGAGATAGGAAGACAGGAGTGGGTACCTCCTTGAGAAGGCTGGGTGGCACAGCGGTCAGGGAGACTTCGGTTCAAATCCTGCCTCGGACACTTACTAGCCATGTGACCCTTCACCTGTTTGCCTCCATTTTCTCATCTGTAAAATGGAGGTGATAAAGCACCTACATCACAGAGCATCAAACGACACAGCGCTTGTAAAGAACTTTGCAAACTTTAACGTCTTATAGAAAAACCAGCCACCCTAGAAGAGCTCAGAGTCAGTGATGCATGTGGGAGAGCCAGGCCCCCAGCACCCTCTCCTGGTGCTAGCTTAAGTGGCAGCACAGCACACAGCTTCCACTGACGCTAGAGTGAAGCAGAAGGCAGCAGGGGAACAGGCAGAGGGGAGGATGCTAGCCCGAGGCCATGAGGCCTGAGTCCCCGGCAGAGGGTCAACAGCTGGAAAGAGGTGACTCTTCTGATGCCTTCTCTGCGCCCTGCGCTCCCCAGCCCTACTCAGGCTGGGTCTCGTGGCTGGCTGGGAGGCCGGGGGATGTGGCATCCCATCAGGCACCGGTGTTGCCGCTCAGTGTTTCTGGCCGAATGTGCCCTGCTGCCCTCGACCGGACCCACCCTGCAGCCATCCGTTCTCAGTAGGGCCTGCTGGCACTGGGCCCCAAGGGAGAGGGAATTAGCTCATTATCATTCTCCACTTTGGACTCTGCTGAGATTATAAAATCATAATCATTTTAAATGATTCAATCATTTCCACATGAGTCATTATTAACTTTTACTCATACGCTACCTATTTAACTGAGTATCAAATGGACAGAATGGAATTAATTCTGAGTTGCAGGAGCACAGCTCCTTATTATGTAGAAGCGTTCCCCAACACCTTCCTGTAACGCTCACCAGCCCCTGGGTCCAGAGTGGGCACAGGAAGGCCCGATAGTCCTGATGGATCAGCAAGTGAACGTCATCACTTATCTTCAGTTTCATTGACACCAGAGAGAAACTCAAGCATGTTTTCATTCTACATCATTCCAATAAAAAAGATTCAGTAGTCCAATAGGGCATGGCCAGGGCTCCTGGCTCCAAAGGGACATCAGATGGGCACAGCACTGCATAACTCCTGGACCAGTTCAGAGTGACCACTGCAGGCTTGGTCAGAAATGTGAGATTAAAAAATGAACAAAATCAAACAAACCTCCCCTAGCTTTGTGTCCCTAAACAAAGATTTCCCAGCAAGACAGAGCTATAAATCTGAAATCAGGGGGAGAAAAGGCAGGGGGCAACCATGTGGGAGGATACCAAGGCTTGTGAGGGCAGGTTATGAAGAGGTCGGGAGTGAACCTGATTTCAGAAGCTCTCAAGCCATCTTTTTGTCATTCCTGTGCCACCAGGCTTTGGGCACTGGCCCTACAACCTTGGGCCGTCTAAGCTGCACATTTGGGCCTCCCTGGGGGTTGTAGGTAGGGGATACTACTATCCTCCCACACATCTCCTTCCTGCAGGGGTGAGGCATGTTCTGGCTGCATCACAAGGGTGTCTAAAACTGAGGAAATCCACGCTGTTTCAGTGCTGCATAAACAGTCATTTTAAGAGTCTGAAAGACATAATGAAATCTCGGCAGGCCTTCGGTGGTGCTCTCCTCTTGACACTCATCAGTCTTGAAATGTAAACTCTTATATGGGAGAGATATGAGAGTTGGAGAAGGAAGCACTTTGTATTGTTCCCCAGCTGAGCCATGAGGGCGGGCGGGCGGGCAGCGGATACACCAGGTTCTGCTGGTGTCCATCTGGATGCACCCGTGTACACCCTGTTTACTATCAGAGAATCCTGGCCATTTATTTCATGCTTTCTGTTGCAAACTTGAAGAGAGTCCCTGTGAAGACCCCAAGTTCTAGCACTGGGGACACTCAGACGGTTTGGGGAACCTCTAGGCCGGATTTCAATGGCACAGCATCTGAGTGGGATAAATGCCCTAGAAGGAAAAGCGTTCCCGGGGTGTTGGCAGAAAACATGAGCTCTGGAAACGCTTCTGATTAGACACGATCAGGAAATGCTGCATCTTTAATCTGTATCTACTGGCGATTTCTCAAGAGCCACTAACAGTTTTCACATGGATCGCCAGCATTCTCCTTGATTACAATATAAAAAAAAAGGTGGGGGTGGGGGAGGATGGCCTGGGGACAATGATGAAGCGGCCTCTGGATAATAAATATTTGTCAGGGACCAGCACATCTGCACCAATTCCACTGTTACTGAAGAGACACTGCATGGATAAAAAAGGGCCGGGAAAATCAATGCTCGGGAGCTCGAGCAGTTGCTAAACACACAGAAAACATCTTTATCCAGCAGCCGGAGGGCTGTGAAAATTCCCAAGCCTGGCATCGGCGCAGCTAAGGAAAATTTAATCTTCCCAAATACTCATCAGGGTTCTCCATTCTGCAGCCCTGACAGCCCCACTTATAATTAATTATACAATTTCGATGGGAATATCGACTAAACAAAGCCATAAATCATAGAAAAAGTCAATAGGCATGGACACATTCAATCATGTCCCGACCAATGATTACTGCTCTTAAAATACAATAATTATTTTCAGGAGCCAGCTTGAATTAAATTTCTGTCAGGCTGGTACAAACCGGCGGCTGATGAAGGATGCGATGGATTTTGGGGGCCGAGTTCGGCCCAGGGACATTTATCCTCACCGAGAGGTAGTTTGTTCTTGGTGACCATGGCGTGCGTGTTTAACTAGACCATGAAGATGAGATGATCTCCGGCGGCTCATTACGCCATTTATCTTGGCCCGCCACAGCGCATCAGGGAGATTTCCTGCTTCCTCAAATATGGACGAGTGGGCGGCAGCAGGGCATCTGCCTGGGCACACGCCAGCAGGGGCGAGTGTGGCACAGAAGTCACCGCCATCTTGGATCCCTGGGAAGGTGGTCTCCTGGGGCAGAGCCAGCTTCTGGCCTATACAGTTTCATCATCAGCCGCCTTATAAAATTACATCTGCGGAAGCCATGTCACCACAAAACACGAGAAAATGTGGCACTTGTCAAAACATGGTGTTTTACAGGGATGAGAGGGTGACCTTGCAGGGGCATTGCCTGGGGCTTACTGCCAGGAGAAAACGGCATCTGTCCCTGAGGACAGAGTCCCCACCATGCATTCCCAAGGCCACAAGTCTCTGCCAGCTGGCCTGGCCATTTTGTGGTGGTCAGTGCCCAAAGGAGTATGAGCCCTTCTCATGTTAGCAGCTGCTCTCTTTGTCCAAGAACTCAGAGGCTCAGGGAACAGCTGTGTCCGTTCCTCTGTGTCTCATGTCTGCTGTGCAGTAGACCCCAAGTTCTAGCACTGGGAGCACCCGCACTATCTCCTTCTGAGGTGTAAAGGCCGAGATGGCTTGAGATTCACGTCCTTAGGACCCAGGAGGAGTCTTAGAAGACTGGGCCATCAGAAAGGCTTGTTGGCTGGGGGGGCGGGGAGCATAGGGACGCATACACATACATGTGGACACACACATGCATATGTACAGACACATGCATACACATGGGACACACACAGAGAGGTGTACGCCTACATGTGGACACACACACCGTCCTGGTTCACGGGCTCAGACCAATGACTCAGATAAATTCTGGCAAAGGTTTAAAAGTCAAGACAAGTCAACCTTTCAGACCTCTACTAAGATTCAAGACACCATCTTCCCAGAGCCCTGGGCTGTCTCAGAGCTGGCAGGGACCTCCCAAGCCCTTGAATCAAGGGTGGGCCTGAGGGAGAATCCCTCTTCCGAGACCCTAGGCAGTGGTCAAGGACACGGCTTTGCACTCACGGCTCCATTTCTCAGGCCTGGCTAACAGGCCAAGGATGAGGTACTGAGGGACTCTGCCCAGGTGCCTGGAGAGCTGGGCTTCTGTGGTTCTACACATACATGATGTGATGGTCACACACACACACACTTAACTCTAAGCTGACTTGTGCTGCTCATACCAAAGAGAATGCCAGACCGGCAGTGTGCGCCCCCAGGCACCTGAGCTTCTAGTCAGTGCCCCTGGCACCGCTTCTGGCCTGGGACAGGATCCAAGAGCCGACCTCACACAGAGACCAGGACATGGTCCCCACCCTTGCTGGATGCACAGGAGGGCGCTGGCCACCTGTGGACGACCCGGCACCACTGGGAGAGATAACCACAGAACCAAGGTGGGGGCAGGGTGCTTACCGCCGTCCCGTTGTTGTCTCGGAACACCTCTTGATTGAAATAATCAAATAATTTCTTCTCTAACTGCAGCATGACCTGGGGAGAAAACGAGGTCACCTAGCAAGGGCTGTCAGACCCGAAACCTCCCTCCCCCAGCTCCCCAGTTAAGCCCGTGGTTATACCCAGTTTCAGAGGGGAGGCAGATGGGATCACCCAAATGCATGCTGGGCCAGCCTGGAGAAGGGAAGGGAAGGAGCCTGGGAGATTCTGGGGAGCATGCTCAGGGGGCTGCTTTTCCCAACAGCCTCCCCATGGGAAAAGGTCACAGGTAGGGAGGGGGAAGCCTGTTTTCCCACAGCACCCTACTGTCTATAAGCAGATGTCAATCACTGGTGCTGTGCTACAGGGCCTGGAAGCGCCTGCCTACTCGCTGAAATCTGGCAACCCTTGGCACACCTACCTTCCGGTCATTATCGGATTCACGGAATATTAATTTCACAACTTCATTAGTGTCAGCTGCCCGGATGGTCTGCATTGTGGCTTTTGTACAAAGCGTCTGTGGAGACAGACAGACAGAGGTTAGGTCACCAAGAGGGAAACCTGCCAGTGAGAGAAGTGAGGCCATCTTCTAGCCACCCCAGTCCCAGTAATGGACACAGCATGGAAGAAAGGGCAAAAAGACGTCATGGAAAAACAAGGCAATGTTCCCAGAACTTGGTGGTGGCCAAGCACATGGCAATCATGCTCCTGGTGGCACCGATGAGGTTTGTGTTCACAGCACACATGCTCAGCGATGCTGAGAAAACAGCATGGTCCCCGATCCCCTTTACACATCTCCCACCAGCCTCTGCCTCAGTCAGACCTGAAGACCTATCTTCCCTTCCATGGGCCGCAGGTCATGACTTCCTAGCAGTCCTAACATGTGCTCTGCTCAAAGGCCTGCAAAGTGCTTGGTGTTGGGCATCTCGCTGGAGGCACCTAGCCCCCTGGGGAGGTCACACCTGCAGTCGCTCCCTGAGCATCTGGGCCAAGACGTGCTCCCAGGTCTCTGTTGCCTCCAATCGCTCCCATGCCCCTCTTCCTAGCTCTGCTACCTCTCTAGATTCCAGGGGCTCAGGAAAAGAGTGTGCTGATGGCTCTGTGCATGGAGATGTGGGGATGAGGGAGGAAGATGCCAGGGGAGGCCTGAGTGCGAGGAAGGCCAGGGAGGCAGACACAAGTCTTCTTGTCCTTGGGGTGACTGTCATCACCATGCCTGTTTTCCAACCACACCATCTCCCCCGTTGATCGGAGTGGAGTGCCTTCAGAGAATGGACAGCTCATTTAAAAAAAATCTATATCCCTTCGGGTTTAGCACCACCCTTGTTGACAGCGGGTGCTTCTTCCTTATGAATTCACTCTCCACAGCAGCCCAGGAGACTTCAGAACAATGCGTATTGGAAGGTCATTTTTCTCATCTTGAACCTAAATGTCCTTTTTACCCTTCTTCCTGCCCCCTAGCGTTTGCTCCAGGGTCTGCCCACCTCGGCCAAACAGAACCAGCCCGATCCCTCTTCCACAGGATGGTGATTCCTGACCCCTCCCAACTGCCAGCCTCCCCCACTCCCCAAAGCACCCTGGTACTACCTGCCCCTCACATTGTGCATTCAGACGGAGTTGGCCTCTACCCATTCAATCCGATCGACACGTGCCTGCCAAGCCCTCTCCGTTTGGCACCTTCCCCTGAGATGCCTGTCCAGGATCCCTGACAAAAAGGAGCTGACCTGTGCTTGCTGACATCAGGTAGGTTCTCTCCAGTCATCACTTTCTCTTCCCATAGGCTCACTAAGCTTCTCTCTAATGATCCAGCCTAGACCTGTCCAGGAATCAAAGCCAGATTTCATGGGGCCAACGGGGACATTTGCCCATCTCCAAGCCTGTGGCTCTTCTCTTGCTCTCCACGGGCCTTGAGGATCTGCAGATGCTATTCACTTGGGCCAGGGCACTCTCCCAGAAGGCCCAGCGGAGCCCGGAAGACTCACTCCACAATTGCCTTTGAAAAGTGTAACAACTTGTTAGCACAAGCCTCTTCTACCCATGTGCGGAGCAACACTTATCTGTTCAGCATCTAGCATGGGCACAGCACGGTGGTTGGTGTCAGAGAAGAGACCCAGTGCCGGGGCATCACTGCCTCAGGTCTCAGGGTACCCCCAGTCTGGCCACCAGGGCACAGGTGGCAGATGAGGGCAGAATGTACAACCAGGAAGACAGTGCAGGGGCTGGGGGCTCAAGGTGTCTCACCTTGCAATGCAGACTGGGATGGTGTGGCCTTTGATGTAAGTCTGTTGTGACATTTCACACACAAGGCAACTGGGAAGAAGAATCCTGGCAGATTAGGGCTGGGTATTTACAGGCCCATGGCAGCCTAAACTTCCCAAAAGAGGAGGCTGGGAGGTGTGTGCTCTCTCTGACACAGAAACACATTTATTCATTCTCCCAAGGGCAGCTTTCTGCCATGTCGAGGGGGGTCTCGCTCCTGATTCCATGTTCCAAGATGAGTCCTTGGAACGGCAGGCTCCCCTGCCCCCTCCCCAGGAGAAGCATGAACACCAAGGCTACGAGGTCCCAGAAAACGGGTGCCTAAAACAGTGCCCAAGAACTAAAAACAAGGCCCTGCCCACAGGGCTAAAGGGTCTGGGGATACAAGCTTTTGTGGAAAAGGCCCAGGCTTTGCCCCTATCAGGTCAAGGGGCCTGCAGGACCTTTGGTAAGGACTCTATTGGGTTCAGCTTCTACTCTATTCTCTCAGCACCCACTAAAGCCTCTGCTTCTCATCACGCCCGTAGATCTGTCTCAGGCCTCGGTCCAGCTCTCCGGTCAAGGAATGACCTCCCATCTTGCCATCTGGCTGTGTAGGCAGTCAGCAGCAGGCCTTCCCCGAGCATACCCCCCCAGCCCCATCCCTCCATGGCAGGCATTGAAATTCCAGGCACAGCCCTGCTAATCGGGTCAAGCCCCTGAAGAGCGCCTTTGGACTCATGTGTCACAAATCAGTCTGGTTGCCTTTAAACACACAGCAGATTAGAACACGTACCAAAGCGGAAAACCCGCCCGCCCACTGCCGCCGCCACCGCTGCTGAAAGCTGCCTCTAAAGCCTGACAAGCCGCTACAGCCTTCACTCAGGCCGCCTTCCCAGTGGGGGTCAAGGGGGTGCCCCCTCCAAGGCCAGCATCCAAATGCTAATGGGTTTAAGTGGCTTAAGCAGCTTTCTACAGTGAATGGGCCTCAGAGAGAGGCTCCCCAGCCCCCAGCCCGACTCAAGGGGGAGCCTCCCTCTGTAAGGCGTCTGCCTGAGAACCCTTTCTGCTCTGGGGCTTTATCTCCAGACCCAGGCCCTGCTTAATGAGCGGCAATCTGGTCAGCTCTTGAGTACGCACTCCACGTACACACAGACAGCCAGACACACGCACACAGAACACAACACACTTGCGTATCCGCACACACACACACACACATGTGCATCCATGAGTGCACACATGTACTCATTCACATTCCTCTACACTCATGCACATGCATACACACCCACACAGGACACACACACTCACACATCTACCCTCCACTCATATACATGCACACACACGTCCTCACCCATATACTCTTCCACACACATACATACACGTACACACCCATACACCCAGACATGCTCACAGTCACCTCACTGCATTCCCAAATCCAGTCTGAGCCGCCAAGCTCTGCCCCCTTCTTTGGCATCCCAGCTGGGGCTGGCCCCTTCCCCAGAGCCTTTCAGATCTCCCACAGCCGGAGTCAGCCATGCAGAAACCTTCCTGGGCTGGGCGCCTTTCCAGCTTAGCAAGGGATTTCCGTTTTTTGTCTCTTAAGGGAAAAAATTAAAATGCTATCACAACGTCCGTCCTTTCCCAGGTCTTTGGTTTCTTGAAATGAAAAGTGACAAGATCAGTGTTCAAGGAAGAGAAGCCAGTGGGGGTGGGAGCTGGGGGGAACAGAGGCCTGGTGAGGCCCCCGGGCCCTCGCCCAGAGGACGCGGCGACTGTAGTCCTGCTTTTCACTTAAAGCAACGAGCTTTTCATCCCCAAATCCGCCTTCCCGGCCCCTGGGAAAGGCAGCCACTGGGCCTGGTGGGCAGTGCTCCACCTGGGTTTGTCACTACGTGGGGGCACTGGCCATGGCTTTGAGCCTTGGCTTCCTCATTTAGAGCAAGAGACCCCGAAGTTCCCTCTGGATCCAATAACACTGGGCTCCATGACTCCCTTGAGACAGCCCAGCACCACCAGCCCCCTCTCTGCTGGCAGGAGGATCAGGGATCGGGGACAGCCTTAGCCTCCAGGGAAGGGACACAGTCACTCGCTCCTTGGGCCGGGGGAGCAGGAGACCATGGAGCTGCCTCTGCCATGTCCCAGGAAGGATGGTGAGTCTGATGCCCCTTGGGCCTCAGCACTGGCCCATGTGGCATTATTTTATGGATGAGGAAGCTGGGGAATCAGAAAAGGTGAGGGCTTGCCCAACATCACACGGCTCCTAGTGGGCAGGAGAGTGGTACCCATGACACCACACTGCACCCACCAGATTCTCCCTTTCACTCTCTGTGAAGCAGTGCTGTCACAGTGGGCCCTGCACACAGCAGGCACCTAATCAATACTACTAAGGCCCCTCTCCTGTCCTGACCCTCTGGACTTCATTCCACACTGAACCCTTTGCCTGATGCACCATCTTCTCAAGGGGAATCCTGATGGATAAGGGCAGGGCTGGAGGCCTCAGACCCACAAGAGGCGCCAATCACTAGACCGTCCTACAGCCCCAAGAACCACAGGGGGCCCTCCCATTGTCCAGATGAGGAAATGGGGACAAGCTGACCAAACTGCCCTCAGTCACTGAGTGACAAGGGTCAAGTCAGAATCTAAACTGAGGGTCCTCTGGCTGAAAGTCCGGGGTTCCTCCAAGGGCACACACTGGCACTCTACTCAAACATACTGTTGGTAAACTGAGGCACTCAACAAGCCCAAGGGCAGTGTGGCTTGGAGGCCAGAGTTGGACCAGGAGCCAGGAAGACCCTCATTTCAACCCCCCCCCTCTCCTGGGGAGGTAAGATTGTGGGCTAAGACCAAACAAGACATTCTGCCATTTCCTGTTTTTAACATCCTTCCCATCTTCACTGAGAGGCCATGGGGTAAAGTGCCTTTGGGCTGTAGGACACAAGCCGGTGCTCCTTTCCACCAAGCACTTGCCATCGAGAGACCAAGGGAACCCATGCGGGACAAGATGCAGCCCACCAGACCTAAAGGGCAGTCAGCAGCCAAGCAACAGGCCCCCGCCAGGTCCCAGGGAGCTGGTCTCTATGTGCACTGCTGCTTGCACCTGCCTGGGGGCGATGGAGGGGGGGGGGACAGAGACAAGAAATCATCTGGGGTTGGGAAAGGGTGAGGAGGGAACTGCACCCTCGGGGAGGGAGGGAGGGCAGGAGAGGTGCTGCCATAGAAGGTGGTGCTTGGGTAGCTTGGCAGGAGGTAGAGGATTGTTCCAGGGAGAAACGAGGATGGGCATTCCTAGCCTGGTGGATGGCTAGTCTACATGCAGAGATGGAGAGAGAGCACTGCAAGTGGGGGCCAGCAGGAAAGCCGGCTTGACTGGACAGTAGAGCGTGTGGAGGCTGGGGACAGAGGCCAGGTCAGGCTGTGAAGGGCTTCAACAGGGGGCCACTGAGGTTTACTGAGCAAGAAGGGTCAGAAGCAGGAAGGGTCGGAATAAAGGAGCTTGGCTTGTACGTGTGCACAAAGGCTGACTGAAGGTGCTGACGGGGTAGCGAGAAACAGCATCTGGCAAAACCTGGATGAAGAGTCTGGCCACAGGCATGTACACAAACATGCTCACACACAGACACACGTGTACACATAAACACACATGCACTCTCCCTTACAGCCTAAAGATATGGCAGCTTCAGGTCTTTTATTCCAAGAATAAAGAGAAATTCAAACCCACTGCACCAAACAAGGTTGAATTTCTTCAGACTTTCAAACACACTCTAGTCTGAATTGTTTAGTACAAAAGATTGGAGGTTTAGGAACTGGGAGGACCTCGGGGGAAGAAGCAGGCTCAGCACGGGGAAGGGGGGACAGGATGGAGCGGCACCCTCACACAGGCTCTGCCTTCCCACCATCTCTTGGTGGTGGTGATGCGTGAGCTGTGCCCTCGGCTTCTCCAGAAGCCAGGCTCTGAGCCGGAGGTCCAGGTGTTGCTCCCCCTGGACCTAATGATCTTCCCTCTGCTGAGGACTCTCAGCCCTCTCTCTCCCACCCCAGCCTCACATCTCTAGGGGCTTCTCAGACAATCTCCAGCTGGATATCTCATAGACATCTCACCCCCAAAGAGCCCAAACCAGACTCATTCTCTCCCTTCCTACCTCTCCTCTGGCTGTGGCAGGCACCCCTATCCTTGCAGACCCTCTCGAGGGGGGCTCCTGGATCCCTCGCTGCCTCTGATCTGCCAGAGCTAAGCCAGTGCCAAGGCCTGTCGATCTCAGCCCTCTGCCATCTCTCTCCTCTGCCTATGTCCCTGCCCTGGCACAGACCCTCATCCCCTCACATCCGGACTAGGGTAAGAGTTGCTGCTAGGGGGGAGGGTCTGTCTGCCTCTAGTCTCTCCCCCACGCGGTCCATTCTCCATGAAGCCATCAAAGTGATCTTCAGAAAGCTCAGGGCTTATGGGGTCACTACTACTCAGTGACTCCCATGCCTCCCAATTCTACCAAACACTGTTTGGCCGTCCATGACCTTCCTGGCCTGCCTACTGCCTTTCCAGGCTCCCCATTATGTCCCTTGGATCCAGGGCTCCCGGCCTCTGGGCTCTGGGCATTTTCACTGGCCAGGCCCTGCGTCTGCAAGGCTCTTCCTCCTCTGCTCTGATGACACAGCCCCCCACCTTCCTGCAGAAATCCCTCCTCCTTCAGTATGTCTCCCCTGTCCCCTGCCCCCTTTGGTCCAGGGCCCCCTAACTCCTTTGATCACTTCCTGTTTATCCTACAGTCTGTCCGTACAGTGGTGTTGTCAGGCTGCCTCCCTGTTAGATTGTGGGCTCCATGAGGGCAGGTTCTGCTTGCTGCCTCTTTGTGTGTCTCTGGGGCTCAGCCCAGGGCCTAGCACACTGTAGGGGCTCAACAAATGTTTCCTGGCTTCCAGGGTAGAAAGAGGGGCATCACCACAGATCAGCCAACAGGAGAGGCTGTGACTGAGCCCCAGTGGTGGCTCCCACACAGCAGTGAGGGCTGGCAAAGAAGCCAGGATTGGCTCTACAAAGAGAACCCACAGCTGGGTAAAGCAGGGGCAGCAGCAGGATGCAGAATGCACAGGGCCTGAGAGCTGGGATGGGAGGTCAGGCAGATGTGGGCAGGGCCTGGCCCAAGCCTCAGCCAAGATGGAGGTCACAGACTGGCCTTCGCTGCCATGAGAAGCTCAGTCCGGCAGATCACAAGGCGATCGGCCCAACACAAAGATGCTCCACAGAAGTCGATGCTGGTACCGGCTGCCTGGTGTGCTCCTTCAGGGCTCAAACTTCCACAAGAAAACCACAGGCACTCGAGGATGTGGAGGCCCCAGCACATCTTGACAGGGAGACCCCCACCACACGCACAAGTTCTCAGAGGCAGCGCCATCCCACCTAGTAGAGTCTCTCCCAGTTCCACCTCAGAGCAGAGTGTCTCCCAGGGCCCCTCCCTACACTGGCTGTACGTGCTCCCCTTTGACCAGATCACAAGGTGCCCAAGGACAATGCTTAGAGGTGCAGGAGAGCCTCCCAAAGACTCAGAACAGCATGGAACTCTGCCTGGCCCATCGGCACTCATCCCGGAGGCTCTGAGCCCCGGTCAGGCTTTCCGCATGGCACGGCGGGTGGAGGGGCGCTGCGGCCAGAGCAGGGCCCACCAGATGCTACATTGTCTTAGGGGAGCAGTAGCCACATGGCACCCTGTGTGGAATAAGGAAGGCCTTTGTTTCTGGGTAACTGTCACTTCGGTGACTGCGGCACAAAGAGGTGGATGTTGACTTTTTAGCCAGCAGATTAAAACCAATCAGACCAGATGTCCCCAGACTGTTTAACATACACAGTGCTGCTGCTCCGAAGGCAGAGACAGGGTTCCTGCAGGGCGCTGCAGACGCCAGAGCGCTTGAGGGGGCTCAGGCTTCTCAGCCAGCGGGGAACTCAGCTGGGGAGCTCGGTCCTCCTCTGAAAAGAAACCAGGTGAAGGGGAGGCATGTGGCACCCTCTTCTCCCTGTATGCCAGGAGGTCCAAGGCTGTTGCTGGGAACCCAGGAAGAAGAGGAGACCATGCCTACGCAGCAGCCACTATGATGCCCATGTGAAACGGGGGACTCTCTGAACCTCTAGAGAACCACGGCCTTCCTACCCTGGGTGCTCCTGGTTTTAGACCTTAGATCCAGAGCTGGCCACCTTGCCATCCAGAGGCTTCCCCTTCTGCCCAAAGGGGAGGCACCATGTGTGAAAAAGCCGTCTGTTTCTGCCCTTGAAATGTGTGTCCTGCGCACCATCACTGCCCAGGGCCCTCTCAGTGGCAGAGCTGCCTGAGGGCCTGGGAATCTCATAGACCAGAGGCTGGTCCTCCAGGGATGCTGTCAAGGAAGAAGGCTCCAAGGACCTGGCAAACATATGACCCAGAACCCTCCACTATAGCCTGATCCAGGCCAGGGTTCCTGATGGGCAGTCTTGGGGCCAGTTCACAGGGAGGATTTCATGTTGCTTTGGCCCACCCAGGACATGGGGCAAGGCTGCTCCCAGAGACTCCCACATTCACCAGCACAATGGTCCAGGAAACTTCTTCTCTTTTGTCACAGGGACATGATTTGTGACCCAAGCAGCCCTTCCATGGGACATCCCAATAGACAAGTCTGGTTTGGTTCCTGTAGAGCACACAGCTCTTCCCAAGCCTCCACAGAGAGAAGCAGGATTGGGGGCTGTCCTTTCCCTAGCTGATCCCCACAATGACCAAGTGCCCACACTTTAAAGAGAAGCCCACCGAGAACAGACAGTGGAGATGTGAGGAGAGGGAGCAGGGCTGCCTCCTGGACATGCCGGGCCTGGTGATCTCGGGCCTCAGACGCTCCATCCCCCAGCACACTCCCTGCAGGAGAATATCCCCTAAATTAATTAAGCATCCCTCTGTCCACCTGCTCCCCTGGCTTCTACTGCCTCCCACAAGCCTGGGTTCTCTTGTCAAAGGCAGTGGAAATGCTTGGCGAGCAACCACTTGTTGCCTGCACCATGGGACCTGGGCTGAGCTGCACAAGCAGGAAGGCTTGTCCCTGCAGCGGCCAGGGTGGCCTGGCCAGCCAGAAGCAGGCCTATTGCAGAGACGCCGCTCACTCGAGCTGTCTCCAGGAAGTCATTCTTTCTGGACGGCACAAGCTGAAGGCCCTGCCACACCTGAGGATGCCTGTCGTGGCCGTTTGCTGACCAAAGTCTCCATCTCCAAAGCGCTTCCCGGCTTTCAAAGCATCCTCATGGTCCCCAGGGGAGATGTGGGGCTGGTGGGTGGGTGGGTGGGCTTCCAAATACACTCCACCAATTTTTCATGCCCATCCCTCTAAATGTGACCCTGCTCCAAGGCTTTTATGCCCCTGACAACTTCACGCAGGAAAACATGCAGGCCCTCTGATAGCATGAAATCAGGAACAAAAGCCTGGGAAACAAAGAGCTGCGGAGGGCAGGGTGCCGCCGGGGCCTGCCTGGTTTCAGCCCCAAACAGATGTTCAGTGCTCAGCCCGATCCCCGAGCAAGCTGAAAGGGCAGGCTTGTCAAGGAGAGGGCCTGAAAGCCGGGCCTCTGAAGAAAGGGCACCGTGGCCGTCAATGATAAATCTCGCAAAGAAAACTGTCAGCTCATGAATGTCAATGAGGTGCTGCCGCCCCGCGCATCCTCTGCCAGCCCGAGCCGCCCGCAGAGGCCCAGGCCCAGGCCTTTCTTTAGTGTTCTTCTTCATTTCCGGGCACTCACTTGTTTGCTTCCTCACCCAGATCCCTCCCCGAGAGCGGCCTTTATCGCCAAAAGCCGGCTTCTCAGGCTTTTTCAAATCCCAAAGAGCCGTGAAAAGAATCCACTTAGAGGAAATCTTGCAGAGAAGAGGGGAGCCCATGGTGGGGCTGACGCGGGCTCACACTCCCCACCTTCTCACAGGCATTATTTAGAGCCAAAGGAGCCAGAAGCAACGTCTGAGCCGAGCATCACAAAAGGGATCCAAGTGGGGCCTCACACTTTTGTGAGGAGCCCCCCAAGGGCTGTGCCATGCTTCAGTGCCTGGGTCCATGCACACAGCATGTGGGGGGTGGGGTGGCGGGCTGGGGGTGTCATTCATGGCCCTCCCAAGCAAGCCATCACTCCAATCCTGCCTGTTCATTGGGTGTCCATTAGGAAAAACGAGTCATGAAAATGGGCACACAGAGGCCATCTCCCTCTCCATGCACTTGTTCTGCTCATGGTGATTCATATGGACAAACAACCTTGTGATGGTGGAGCTGAGATGCTTCAGGAAGCATCAGGGACAAGGAAGGAAGCGGACAAGAGGAGCCAACTTCAGATGGGTCTGATTTTAAGCCAAAGGGTTGGGAAAAAACAAACAACAATGACAACGAAGAAAATCCTCAAAGAACAGCAAAATACGGTGAACCAAAGCTGTCCTCTGCTGCCAAGCCCACCCTCCAAACGGCACAGGCCCCAAGTGCCCACCCTCTGAGCAGCACCGAGTGCCTTCCCTTCAAGTGGCACAGATCCCAAGTGCCCACCCTCTGAAAGGCCTCAAGTGCCCACCTTGAGTGGCATGGTCCCCAACTGCCTGCCCTCCTAGTGGCACAGTCCCCAAGTGCTCACCCTCAGAGCAGTGTAGTCCCCAAGTGCCCATCCTCTGAGTGGCAGTCCCTAAGTGCCCACCCTCTGAGTGGCATGGTCCCTGAATGCCCACCCTCTGAGTGGTATGGTCCCCAAGTGCCCACCCTCCAAATGGCACTGAGTGCCTTCCCTTCGAGTGGTGCAGTCCCCAAGTGCCCACCCTCTAAGTGGTACGGTCCCCAAGTGTCCACCTTCCAAGCTGCACAGTCCTCAAATGCCTTCCCTCTGAGTGGCGTGGTCCCCAAGTGCCTACCCTCCAAATGGCCCCGAGTGCCCACCCTCCGAATGACACAGTCCCCGAGTGCCCACCTCCAAGCTGCAGTCCTGAAATGAATGCCCTCTAAGTGGCGTGGTCCCCGAGTGCCCACCAAGCATCCACTCCTCCTGGGGTCCTGGATCTCTCCATTTATCCCTAGAAGTCAGTGGCAGGAGTGGGGACTCCCCAACCCCATGGGGTCAGCCACATATCTGACTTGGTGGCGGTCAACCTGCATTCAACACACTTGTACCATATTCCACACAGGCTCTGAAAGCCTCCAGTCTCTGGCTCTACTGAGGGATCTGGGCTGGACTCTGGCCAGTCACCCAGATGTGAAATCCCCCTCCTCCCACAAGCAATGCCCAGACTCTTTCTTCCCTCCTCTCTTCCTCTTTGCTAAAATTCTGGTGCTCAGAAACCATCTGTTCTCCAGAAAACCTGATTCTCAAGCCCCAAATGGCTCTGATGGGTTTGAACCACTGAAGAAGCCTCCCTGTGTCCCCCTACTGAGCCCCCTATGTCTATCTGCCCAGGTGGCTTCTAGGGTCCTGAGAGCCGCTGTCCTCTGGGGGCTGCCAGTCTTCTCACTGTGATGGAGCGTGGGGTGGGTTCTGCTTCTGCTCATTAGGACCACGGGGGATGGAGGACCCTCCCCTGCTTCCAGTGCCCTGAGGGACACTCTTCAGATGTAGACCTGAGGGATTCAAAATGACCATTTCATGATGACCACAAATCTCCAACTCCATCAATGGGATCGTCTACGTGCTAGGTTCCAAGAAGACAAGAAGGCAAAGGGGGCCAGTCTGGGGGTGAACCACGTGGCAGCAAGTGCCATGTCCATCTCTGGATGGTGCCTGACATGCAGAGGCACTTAGCAGTCACTGAATTGGGGGTCTCCTCGCTGGCAGACGGACCTCCATGCTCTCAGGCATTGGTCCGGCTTCCTGATGAGGACGGGGTCGATGGTCTCCAGGGCACAGGCAGGAGCCAGACCTTCTTTAAGAGGTCACGCCAGGTGGCCAGCCCTTATGTGGACAGTGATGCTGGGACTTCAACCAGGAAAGAAGTGGTCAGAGAGTCCTGGACTGCCCTCCATGGGGTATCCGTGCCCAGAATTGGGTGCTGGCAGCATCAATTGGCCATCAGTCTGCCTATGTGTTCTGCCCCTCGCCAGGCAGGGGGAAGAGTGCCCTGCCCACTAGCAGAGGCATTTTATTAGTGGAGACATTGTGCAGACACAGAAGCCTGTGGAGTGGGGGTCTCAGAGTCAAGGCGCTGGGGGAGGGCATTCCAGGTAAGGGCAATGGCCCCCTCCCAGGGAGAGCCCGTACCAGGATCATCGGCATGCTGAGGGGGCCAGGAGTGAGCGCAAGGAAGGGGCTGAGTGTGAGGGGACTTTGGGGAAGTGGTGCAATCACATCTGGGAACCAACTAGATGCGTGTGGACGGCAGGCGAGGCGTGAGGAGATGAGAATGATGCTGAGCTTGCAGAAAGTGCTGCCAAACTGACCAGAAGGGGGGTGGTGCTTCCAGACAAAGATGGTGGCCTCATCCAAGGGTTCCACGGGGGAGCGAGGTACCCCAAGAGCTGGCTGCCCCAGCCCAGTGGAGGCCCACTGTCCGTGTCCTTGGAGGACAGGGCCCAGCTTGTCCCATGGCTGTCTGCCCCCCACCAAGGAATCCTGGGTCATGGGAGCTCCAGAGCATTGGACAGCCATTGATAACAGGCAATCAGGGGACCGTGCTGGACGCCCAGACACATCTCCACAAAGGGCTTGTCCATTCCATCCCAGCACAGAGGCAGAACCGTCATGGGGGCTGCCCGGGCTGGGGGTTCCACCTGTCCCCTGCTCCCCAGAAGCTGGCCAGCCAGGCCACGCATGGTGCCTGGGAGGCTTCGGCTGACCCCCTCAGGCCGCCAGCGCCCCCGCCCCTCAGGCCCTTCTCATGGGCCCAGCCTCCATCCGGAATCCCACCCCCCCAAGAGCATTGCTGAGCGTCCAGTGCCTGTGGGCCGATTCCTCTGTCCTGGGAGAGGAGGGCCCCTCAGCCGGACTGGGGAGAGGGAGGCCAGACTGCAGGGGCCCTTGAGGGGCTGACATCACTGTGCAGCCATTATCCTGGCCCACAAAGGCCCCCTTGTGTCCTCAAGCTGCTGGGACGGACGCGGGGACGCAGTCAATGAAAAGGCGCCTTTATGAGGAGATGTTTATGTCAGTGTCTGTAACAAATCTGCCTTCTCGCCTTCAGACTGTTAACTGTGGGCCCGAAAAACAACATGTGACCAAGACCCCCGCCCCTGCTCCAAGACATTGGGCAGTGTGAGGCAAGAGGGATCGCGGGCCGAGCCTCTGCTTCCTGCTTGGTCCCGCGGGCACTGCTGGCCTGGCATTCTCTGCCCGCCTGCCCTGCAGCTTTCACCTGGGAGTCTCCCAGGGGCCCACCTGGCCCGAGCATGGCTTCCTGAGGGGCTGCTGGGACAGCCTGGCTTTCGGGCATCTGTGCTGGATGGCCTGGGCTCTTGCGGGGGAGGTCAGTGGGACAACGTGGCTGGTCTTTTTGTACCTGTCTTATATGTGGGTTTATATATCAGCAGAGCCTGGCACTTCCCAGTGATCTTGTCCTTGACCTTTGGCCTTACCAGGGACCTCAGAGAGTCAGAAGGAGAAGGTGAAACCACCTAGGCCAGCAGCTCTGGTGCATGCCCTGCAGGGTTTGCCCAGATTCCTATGGGCCCGCTCAGCATCCTCACTGCCCAGTGTCCTCACTGTCCTGGTCTGCTCCAAGGCTGGTCCCACAAACAGTGGTGCTGTACGCCCAAGGTAGAATCTCAGAGAAGTTCTCCCAAGCACCTTGAACCTGGGTCCCTGTGGCTGTCGGGCCAGCTCTCCCCTCAGCACAGCTCCACCTCCCGTGTGTCCTGTTAGTGAATGTCCATCGGGAGCTCTGGGCAGCATGTGCCAACCCCTGAGAAAACCAGCCTCAACCACCAAACCACCTTTCCCATTTCTATCCTCTATCACCTGAGCCTTTGGGACAGTCTTGGGGACCATTCCTCACAAGCCTCTGGGTTTGTGGGAGGGGTCCTCCCCCAGCACACCTGGGAGCTCTTGAGGATCCACCATGAGGTTCTGATACGAGCTGGTACTAAAGCCAGACCCCACCAGGGTCTTTTCTTTATAAAGGAAGGAGGTCTTCTGGATGGGGTCAGCACTGGGACCCTCTTGGACCCGATCTCAGGACAATGAGCAATAGTGCCCGGCTAGAGCTGGCTGAGAGGGAAGGGGGGCTGCACAGGAGCTCCCCACCTTCGATTATGAATTCCTGCCAAACCAGCAGTAGGTACCCACCATGGCCACTGGTACAGTTCCTCACCATACCCGCTGGTGCACCCTCCATGTCCGCCAGTGTGCCCCCCACAGTGCCCGCTGGTGCGGTCCCTCAGGGCCACAGGTACAGGGGGTCCCTGCCCACCACCAGCAGCTCAGCTCCCTCACTACCCATCTCTCTAATGACACCTCTATGTGTTGGCTTCTGGTCTGCTTCATGCCAGGTCCAGCTGCCCTCTCCAGTCACAGGGCTGAGTGCACCCCATCTGATGCCCCCCTTACTTCCTACTGCCTTCTAACAGCAAATTCCTTAGCCCGGCATCCAAGGCTATCTTGTCAGCGGCACCTCGCACTCAGACCCTCCCTATGTCCCAAGACCTAGCTCCATGCTGTCCTCCCCCACCTTCATTTTCCCAAGGTGAGGGAGGCTCTTCCCTCCTTTTCTGAGTGATGCAGACTGACCATTTCGGCAGTCTGTCCTGATCAGGTATCACCTCTCTTCCAGTCCTGGCTGAAAACGCCACCTGCCCCTTGTAGAAACACCTGTCACATGGTGCAATGTACCTGAGTGGTGGGTGTGAGAGTTGGGGGGAGGAGAGAGGAGGGGGAGAGGGGAGTAGAGAGAGACAGACAGAGACAGAGAAGGGGAGAAGACGAAGGGAAGGGGAGGGAAAGGGAGTCAGGGATGGAGGGGAGGGGAGATGAGATTCTGCCCTAGTCCCCGGAGCTGCCTGAGGGCAAGGTCCAAATCCCCCCTTCACAGTGTCCCTCCTGGCCCTGGCCAGCATGGGCGCTCCCCGGATGTTAAAGCCACATCCCGCTGGGCCCCTGGGAGCAGGGACCCCAGCCGGCCCATCACTACAGCAAACAACAAAGGCGAGGGGCTCAGCGTCCATGCGTCCATCATGGCCTGCTGTCAGCTAGGTGATGAATGGCAGGTGTGGCCAGAGCTCAGTGGAGCTGGGGCCATGCGGGGACAGGAGCCACTGGTACGGCCGTCACTCTTTGTCACTGGCCCAGCTGAGCCTCCCAGCTGCCCAGGGAACAATTGCAGCCGCACGCGGCTGAGCTGTTCCCAGGCTGCGGCATTAATTGGGGCAGTGACGGTCTGACCTATGAGGCAGCACCAGATAATCGCGGTTAATGTGTGTGTGTTTTAATTACCGCCCAAGCTGCGCCAATTTGATCAAAGTCACTTTTCTGTTCAATTTGCATCTGAAATGAGAGAAGCTGCTGATTCCTGGAGGGACTCGCCCCCTTTCCTGTCAGGAGTCCAGAGGTCCGGCTGGCCGTCATGCTGTCTTCACTGGGTGACCAGTGCACCCTCTGAGACCCTTGTGGGACAGCCGGAAGCTGGCGGTCCCAGGACGAGCCACGAAACAATCCCATCCTTTAATTCACTAGGACCACGAGGATGTGGCTCACTGGCCCCTCGGTGTTTTGAAGATGGATTTAATTAACCTCCAGTGAATCTTGCCAGGAAGCCTGGCAGCCTCAGCCCAGAGGCAGGGATGTCAGCCGAGCAGCTGAGGGGCCCTGATGCCTGGCCCATCCTGGGCTGCTGCCGCCCTCAGGGCTGCGAATACACTGTCTGTCCACAGCTCAGAGACAGAGAGAAAAAAGAGGGGGGCTCCAATGGCAACATGGTCCCTTTTCTCCCAACTCCTCTCAGAGATGTCCAGCATCCCCGGGGAGCCATCTGTGAGCCTTGGGTGGGGCATGGGGAGTACCTTATGCCCTGGAAACACAAAAAAGGCTCCAGTTCCTCACTACGTGTGGGGGCCCATCTCCTGGCCCCCTTGCTATGTGTGTGGGCCCCATGCCCTGTCCCAGCCCCCCTCACTATGGGTGGGGGCCCAGTGCCATCTCCTGGCCCCATCGCTATGTGTGGGGCCCCCCATGCCCTGTGCCAGGCCCCCTCACTATGTGTCAGGCCTTGATGCCCTTTCCCAGTCCTCCTCACTATGGATGGGGGCCCCATACCCTGTCTTGGCCCCCTTGGTGAGCTCATCAGCTCCTATGGCTTTAACCATCACCTCTATGCAGAGGATCCTGATCTGGACCCCCAGCCCTGGGCTCCCCTGAGCATCACTGAGAGTCTACTGGACATCTCAGATTTCCCAGGAATGTCTTAAACACGTCTACAGTGGAACTCCTCCTCTTTCCTCTTGAAGGCTCAGCCCTTCTGTGCAAGTCACTGCTGGAGTCCCTTCCTACGTCTCAGTGTCAAAAGCGTAGCCACAGCCCACGTGCACACACGTGTAACAAACCACCCCTTTCTGTCCCCATGCCCTCCCTTCCACCTGAGTGAGTGCTGGTCATCTCTCAGCTAGATAACTGTGACACCATCCCAGCCCAAGCCCGTCCCCGCCTCAGCCATCTTCCACGGACTGAAGGGGCCTCCCTGGCGTGTGGTTCTGGGCCTGTCCTCCCCACTCGGCCAGCTTCCAATGGCTCCTTGCCGGCTCCCCTAAAGCCCCGAATGCACAGCGGCCCTCTGGAGCCCTCCCTCGGTCCAGCCCCAGTGGCCTCCTCTCTGCTCATTGGGCACGAGGGTCTCCCCATCGACCCTGGCTAGCCTGCCTGGGAGTGGCAGCCTGCCTGCTCTGGGCAATGCATGAACAGCTGAGGACAAAGGAGGGGGAAATGACTTACCTGCTCACACCTCGTTCATCAGGGGCCCAAGGGGAGCCTTCCCAGCCTGGGGGAAGTGTTCACCCTGGGAAGAGGCTGGGAAGCTGGTCTGGGGTAGGGAGGGCTACGAAGGCCAAGGCCCCACCAAGTTCCAACTGGGGCTGACTGGGGCAGTGAGCACGCGCTGCCATAAGCAGAGTGTTGGGCCTGCAGTCAGGAAGACCCGAGTTCAAATTCAGCCTCAGATGCTTACTAGCTGTGTGACCCTGGCCAAGTCACTTCACCTTGCCTGCCTCAGTTTCTTTAACTGGAAAATAGGCATAATAATAGGCCTGACCTTCCAGGGTCCATTAAGGATCAAATGAGATCAAACTGGTGAAGAGCTTACGTGCCCCGCCCCCCCCCCCCCCCCCCCATCCCACAGGTCTCCAGGCAGAGATGGAGAGGTCATCTTCAGAGACAACTCTGCCGCTGAGTCTCTGATTCCCAAGACAAGGAGGAAGAGAGTACGGCCCAAAGGCGATTTCACTCTTTCTTTCCCAAGCTTATTTGCGTCCTTCAAGGACAAATTGTGCGCAAACACCACACAGTTAAATGGTCTGCTCTCCGGGTGTCAGGACTACACATTTATATGTTTCCTGAGCAAACAACACGATTGTGGAGGATCGATTTTTCTCCCCCTCTTGGGAAAGTGCCAGCATCACTCTCAGTGGATGGGAGCCTGAGGATGTAAAAGGCAGCGGCCAAAGCTAGCTTCCAGCAGGCGCCTTCACAGGACCCTTGGTGGCGTGGAGAGCTCTCCCACGTGAGATCCTCCTGGTGCAGCAGCACGAGGAGGCCCGAGGTGGCCAGTCCCGCTGTTCCACGGGATCTCCCTGGGGAGGAGCTGGTCACCGTCCCCTCCAGCTGGAGTCACAGCAGATGGCCGGGCCTTTGTGGAGGTCGGCCAGGAAGGAAGGACAAAGTTGGTGGTGGTCCAGAGATGTAGACTGGCCAGAGGCATCTGAACCAACCTTCTGAGGCCTCCAAAGGCTGGACTCTGCCTAGGACCTGTCTATGCCTGGCATTCTGGGCCTCCCTCTGTACCCCAAGGGGGCGGGTGTTTGCCCAGAGAATGCTGGGCTCTTTGAAAGAGGAAAATCTCTTCTGCTGTCAAGCTCGATCGATTCCTCATCGGCTGCTCATCCTGTAAAGGTTAGTGGCACCTCGTGGAGCCTGCCCAGGCTGCTGTGGCAGCGTGCCCCCTCCTCCTCCCAGGCTGCTGTGACAGCATGCCCCCTCCTCCTCCTGCTCTCCTGTCTCTTCTCATCAGGTCCCGTGTGCTCTGGGTCCCGGGCTGCACTGGGGGGTTCATCCCGCCTTCTTCCTGAGCACGCCTTCAGAGCTCTGCGTCATGGGAGCCCGCGTGGCTTCATTGATCCTGCCTGGATTTCTCCAGCATCACGAAAGAAGAATTTCTTCATGGAACAATCAATACAACTTTAGATTAAAGCTCACATAAAAATGTTTAATATATGGAATGCTAATGATTTATCTCCTATTAATTGACCTGGGTGGAGGAAGGCACTCTATAAATGCATGATGCTGATCATGGTTTTTATTGTCAATTAAGGCTGGAGCTCTGCCATCTGACATCCCAATGTCCCTGGGCTCGGTGGGAGCCAGAGCCATTTCTGCAAAGGCACAGACACATCGTGGCTTCCTCTCTTCCGTTTCGGACATGCACTGACTTCTCTCGCCTCCCGTGATTTCTGTACAGGGCGGGTGTGTGGCTCACGGAGGGCGTGTGGTTGTGGAGGACCCATTCCAGCCTGGAAGTGCTTGTTCCTGTCTCACAAAGGCTCTTTAGGCAAGCCCAATGATTTGGAGAATAAAAAAGGTAAAATCAGACAAACAGAGTGAAACTTTGTCCCAGTTTCCTGCAATTTAGAGTCTCTGGTTGAACTAGATGATGAAGAAAAAGAGCCAGACAGAGTGAAGGCAGACCTACAGCATGGATGAGCCAGAGTGGCTTGGGGGAAAACCATGGGGTCTGGGGTTGTTTGAGTTGGATTTGATCCCTGCCTTTGTCACTCCCCACAGGCCTTCATCTGTAGGGAAGGCAGGTTATGGTCAGCGGTCTTTGAACCCTCAGTCAATGACCCTGGAATGATGGTAGGAAGTCACCGTGGGACCCTGGCCTCTGGCACAACAGTTGGGTCTGGCTGAGAGGTCACAGGCAGAGATGGGAAGAAGAGAGCCCAGCCACACAGAGAGGTGGCTTGGTGGTGCTCGCTCATTGTGTCCAGGGTCCATCTGTGACTTGGAGTATTTTAGGATCTTCTGGTAAAGCCACATAGAGGGAGCTCCTTAAAAGCCTGGGTACGGAATCATGCCCACACAGGGCCCTGGAACCACTCTGAGCCCAGGCCAGTGTGCCCCTGGGAAGAGGAGTCTCCACCCTCAGCTCACAGGCACCCCAGAGTTTACCAAGCCCCTGGACCTGGCCTGAGACAACCTTCCCCTAATCAGGTCTGTGGTCTTTCAGGCCTCCCAGAATCTGCCTCCTCCTCCTTCCCGCACCATCTGAAGAAGGACTCCTACAAATCCTTCCCCAAAATCCATAATTCTCCATTCCTCAACTTCCTGCCTATCACATTTTTTCCAAGAGGAGTGTTTAGACAAGCAAAGGGTGAAATGAAAGCTGCAGCACCTGCCGAGTGTGAGGAGCGGCTGCCACCTTGGTGGCCTTCCTTTCCTCGGCCCCTCCTATCAGGCTCTATGGGGAGAAGAGACCTGGGAAGACCCTGCCTGGCCTGTCCCTCCCTCCAGGGCTTCTTAAGAACCAGCTCTGGAACTGGACAGGAAGAGAAATTACCAACCGCCATCTCTATGAGCCTCTGAGTTTCCCTCTCCAGCCAGAAGAAGGGAGATGCGGATTCCAACACGCTGGGCCAGAAGGGCATGAATAACCCTCAGAAACGGGGATGGGGGCAAGGCAGATCTGCACAATGGTGGCCAGAGGCAAGACTGCAGCAAACTAGGCAACATGTCCCATCCTGGTGCTTGAGGAGGGCTAAAGAAGCCCCTGTGGACAGGATGCTCCTTCCCAGGTCTGGAGGCCACGGCCCCCCGGAGTGGAACTGGAGGATTCTGGCATCACTCAGCCTCTCTGGAGAGCGTCCAGCAGGCCTCTGAAAATGCACCGAGATTTTGCCCTCCAATTCTGTGTTTCCAAGATGCCGTATTTAATAGGGAAGCCCTCCATAACTCTTCCTCTGAGTTAATCAATAGAAAGACACAGATAGCCATGGCTGTAATTCTCCACCACTCCAGCCCTTCCTGGAGAGCTGATGATGTCACCAGGAGGCCCATGAGGATTTACAGGCTCGTTACTCTGGCCGGATCCCCATTATTCTTTACGTTATCTTTCACGGGGGTCAAGCCTCGCCAATTGAGGTGCGTACCACCTTCACTGCATAAACATAAAATGGCACTGCCCTGGCTGGCCTTCCCGGAGCAGGCACATTCAGGAAGACGAACATCACACCAGCCCTGGCCTCCTCCTAGAACGAGCAGCTTTCAAGGAATATTTGGTTTCAGCCACAAATGGACCATGTGGCTGTGGCACGTGTGGGACTCCTGGCCACAGGTGGATTAAGAAAACTCCACCTCTGTGACTTCTCTTCACTTTGATCTGGGGACTGGCCGAGTCTCTCTTTGTTGTCTGGAGGGCCAGCCGGCTGCGGCAGGGATGTCCTGGTTGGCGGCTAGCACTGTACCCAGCACCACAGAAAGCCTAAGGACTTTGGGGGGACCAATTCAGGTTCTCACCACACATGTGGATCAACCGCTATTGCCACAGAAATGGTGGTCAGCCCAGGAAGAGGGTGATCAGACCTCTGGGGAATGAGCAACCACTGGTCAAGGGAGGGTGGGTGTCCAAGGCGAGGAGGGAGGAGGAGGTGAAGGGAAAGGAGATCAAATTTGGGACTCCCAGGGGGATGTAATTACCATTCTTTCAATTAGACCTGTGACTTCATCAGTGCAGGGAGTGTCTCCGAAACAGTCTAGAGTGCCCCAGTCAGGGAGGACTTGAACCCAGGGCTGTCTCTGAGGCAGGCTCGGCCTCCAGCCCACCTGCCTACCTCCCAGCATCTTCTACTGCCCAGTTTTAAGTGGTGACGCAGCCCTGACCCTCGTTTTTACAGGCCTCTCGCCCCTGCCTCCCTCCGCATGTGTCTCCTTGTGAGGCGGGACCCTAGCAAGCATGCCGGGAAGAGCCTGCTCCCAAGCCATCATCTGGACAGAGAGAAGCCTCAGCAGCGGAGAAAGTGCCCAAGAGCCTCTGGGATGATGGAGGCCCCAACCTTGGTGAGGAGGCCGATGCAGCATTGTGCCATCACAGTAAACCCAGAAGATGCCCACGGCAGGGCAGCATGCTAAACCTCCTTTCCCAGCCAAAGGCTTCAGAGCCTCAGGGCTCTGTCTCTCTGTCACACACACACACACACACACACACACACACACACACACACACAACCATACACATATGAGGAAGCCATAAGCATGGCAGCCAATAGTAAATTGGTTCTTTCCATATCTAAACCAAAGACCCCAGCCCTGCAGGGCTTTCCAGGGAGCCTCAGGATCTCCCAGAAAGGTCCCCCTTTCCCGTCGGAATGTACCCACAGGGTACTGCAAAGAAACCCTAACCAGGAACCCCCTGAGGCCATGCCAGCTGCCCACAGTCACAAACACCCCGCAGGACCCCCTGGCAACAGCTGAGTCTGGAAAGGTGGCAGCAAGAGCAAGGCGGCCCCCTTCTTAGCTCAGAGGAGCCACAGCCCCCCTTCCCCAGGGACCAGGCCATGCCCACCTCCACCACGGATCGGGAGTCCAGTCGGAAGTTGAAATCTCCAAAGACAAAGTAGGACACCTTCTCGAACCGCTGGTCGATGATTCTGAAACAGAAGACAAGGGCCTCGTTACACAGGCAGGGCCTTAATTGCCCCGCAGTACAGCAAAGGGCCAGCATTCATGAGGCACCTGCTGTGTACAGACCGCTCACAGAATGAAGCCACGCTTGGCCTCACCCCGAACGGCCCACGCCATCTGCAGAAGAGACCATGTGTGTGGCCCAAACCAGGCAAAGGATACACAGACATGGGGAGGAATCAGGGGAGGCCTCCTGGAGGAGGTGCTATGTGACCTAACACCAGCTCAGGATGCAAGAGGGCAGGGAGGCGGCCACGAAGGGGATGGGGAGCAGTGAAGTGAGGAGGAGCATTCTCCGGGAGGAAGAGTCAGCCAGGCCCAGGGCCACACCTGGGCTGACTTTGGGAATGAGGGTACCCCCAGCCCTGGCTCTCTTTGAAACCATGGGCATGGGGACAACCCCTGTACATTCCCCATGGGTCCCTAGGAAAGACAGGAGCTGGCCAGGGTCACAGGGGGCTAATTAGAGGGAGGGGCGTCTTAGCCCAGGCCAGAGGGAGGGAGTCTGAAAACGCCCAGAAACCACACAGACGGGTCAAGCTTGGACCTTCCCAGGCTGAGGAGGTGGAGGAAGGGCCGCTGAGCTATGGCCCCACTCAGGAAGCACGGTGCTTTTAAAGCTGTGACAATCCATTTCCCAGAGATTACTTGGCTGATAAATTCCTGCCCAGGAGAGGTCTGACAGAGACAAGCTGGAGCGATTTCTCCTGCAGGACGCAGGCCATTCTTTCTCAGGAAAAACAAACACTGCCGGGACTGACAAAGCACTTGGGAGCCCCCAGGGTTCACTGTGGCTGCCCACCACAGGCACAACCAATGGGCAGTGGACCTAGCCTCCCTCTCATGCCCAACCCTCTGCAGCCAGCCAAACCTCGGAGACCCCCTCGGTCATCCTGGGGCTGCCAGAGTCGTGGCTAGGCGTCACGGCTCACAGCCGGATGGGCCCATTAGGCTTTGTTCAGAGTCTTTGCTGCTGACCCACCAGAGGGCCTGGGGGTCCCCTCCAGACTGCCGGGCAAGGGTCTGTCCTGAGAAGAGCATTTCCTCACACCTTGATGAGAGGCTGAGCTTTGGAAGGAGCTCTGCTTGCCCTATGACGGGGGAGATATGGATGGGATGGCAGTCTCTCCCACAGAGGGAGAGCAGCAAGGACCTCATTGCCACCTCTGTGGCAATGTGAGATGGAGCAGCCTTGGAGGCACCTGTGTGGTGCTGCCTGATTGGCCTGGAATCATCCCCAAAGTTCAGTGCCCTCACCTCTAAGATGGGGATGAGCAGACCCCTGGTGACCCTTCTCAGGGCTGCCATGGGAAGAC
>CM053589.1:208318283-208335946 GCA_028646515.1 Pseudochirops corinnae | reverse complement strand
TCCCATGGCAGCCCTGAGAAGGGTCACCAGGGGTCTGCTCATCCCCATCTTAGAGGTGAGGGCACTGAACTTTGGGGATGATTCCAGGCCAATCAGGCAGCACCACACAGGTGCCTCCAAGGCTGCTCCATCTCACATTGCCACAGAGGTGGCAATGAGGTCCTTGCTGCTCTCCCTCTGTGGGAGAGACTGCCAGGCCATCAAGGCAAGAAGGGCTGGGCTACAGGGACTCAGAGGGCCTGAGACCAAGCCTACGAGCTGCATTCCCATGGCATTTCTGAGTCTATTTCCTTATCTGGACAGAGGCTGGATTCCTGCCCTGGGCACTCCCTCCCAAAGCTTCAGATGGGAGTGGTCAGATGGGACATCCCTCTCTCCTTCCAAGGTTCCCCAGGCTCCCTCCTTCCTAAACCCAGGGAGACCAATCCCTCCCTGCAGGCCTCTCCCACAGCTCCAGCTCATCTTGACTAACTGCACCTACTCCCCAAGCTCCTCCCTGCCCTGGATCCCATCCAGCTTAGGCAAGGCCAGGCCCCAGAGGCCCCCTGGCACCCAACACCCACCTCCCAGGTCTCTCTCGTTTGGAGTGGAGGAAAGGTAGTCTGAGTAGTGTGGAGAGAACAACTTTAGGGGTAGGTGGGGTGTGCATGTATGTGTGTGCGTGCGCGTGTGTGTGTGTGCTATGAAAGACCTCCCACAGAAGGCAAATTAGATGTCCCAATGATGCTGAAAAGTCATCATGTCTAAGACAATGCTCCTTATCGTGAACCCCACCACCAACTTCCCTAGTTCTGTCAAAGGGGCACCATTCTTTTGCTCTCCCAGATTTGAAACCATCACCAAGCTTAGCACTAGAGCACCCTCTTCTACATGACACAGCCTCTGTGGGGGCTCAGGTCCCCCTTCCAGTGGCTTGGAGACAAAAGTGCTTGGGTGACTCAGGGGCAGAAGCGCTTCTGGGGGGCCCAGGTGCTCCTGGGGGCCCAGGATGTTTCTGGGGGGGCTGAGGGGCAGAGGCATTCCTGGGTGTCTGGGAGTATTCCTGGGGGCCCAGGGGTGTTCCTAGGGGGCCGGGGGTGTTCCTGGGGGCCCAGGGACAGAGGCACTCCTGGGTGCCCAGGGTGTTTCTGGTGGGGCTGAGGGGCAGAGACATTCCTGGAGGGCCCAGAGGCAGAGGCGCTCCCGGGGGTCTGGGGGTGTTCCTAGAGGGCCAGGGGTGTTCCTGGGGGCCCAGGGGCAGAGGCTCTCCTGAGGGTCCGGGATATTTCTGGGGGGGCTGAGGGGCAGAGACATTCCTGGAGGCCCAGGGGCAGAGGCGCTCCTGGGGGTCTGGGGGTGTTCCTGGGGGTCCAGGATGTTTCTGGGGGGGCTGAGGGGCAGAGGCATTCCTGGGAGTCTGGGGGTATTCCTGGGGGCTCGAGGGTGTTCCTGGGGGCCCAGGGGCAGAGGCTCCCCCAGCATCAGACCAGCTGTTCTTTGTAGCTGATCAGGCTGGTTTTTCTGCTCTGCTTTCGGAGCTGCCCATCTCCCATCATTAGCATTTCTCTCAGATGCACCATGAATCAAGTTATCACTGATGGTGATTGATCTGAATGACAGGAAGGAGAAAGGCCACGAGGCAGACGCTGCTGGGGCAGAATGTCTGGGGGGGGGTGGGCGACGCTGGCATGCAGTAGGTGTTTAATGGATGGTACCTGACCGGCTGAAGGACTGGAGGCTGTTCCATCTGGCTGTGAGGCTGTGATAGGCTATGAGCTGGGCCTATACCCCCAACCTCCAGGGCCCCTGGCCTCACAGTTGTCATCCCCCAGAGGGATGAAGGACCAGCCATTCTGTAACAAGCCAGCTCCTCATCCTCTGGGTCTCTCATTCCACGCAGGCTGCCGCCCTCACGGTATAGGGAGAGAGCGGCCCATACACTGGACACACAGACCCGGCCCCTTCCCCACAGCTCCTGGGGAAGGGTCGCCTACTAGGCCCCCCCCCCAATCCCGCCGTACACCGTGAGCATGGAGCTGGGGACACTGGCCAGGAAGGCATCCGTGGCCTCATCTGGCAGCCAGCTACATTCAACGCAGTCTGTGCTAGTGCTAAAAAAGGCTGGGGGAGTGACCCGTCACTCAGGAGACCTTGAAATGGGGTCACCTGGAAACAGGAAGGGACCCAGAGACAGGTGGCCAGGGGTGGAGTCCTGGCTATGCCTAAAGTGGGCTCTGGGGGAGCCCGGGCCAGTCACCGTCCCACCTCAGGAGGCCCTTCTGTAGGATGGGGACAAGAAGAGAAGCTGGGCTTGGCCCATCAACTTGTAGTGAGGACACTGTGAGCCAGAAATACCCTGACATGGTCTGCCGAGAAGGAAGTGCCTGGCAGATTCAAGATGGAAGAGGGCTATAGGACAGACAGAGAGTGCCTGGGAGAGAAGGAGAGAGACAGACAGACAGATGGACAGAATGACAGATAGACAGAATGATAGACAGACAGAAAGACAGAGTGATAGACAGACAGAAGGACTGACTGACAGGCAGAAAGACAGATGGATAGAATGACAGACTGACAGCAGATGGACAGACAGAATGATAGACTGATAGACAGATGGACAGAATGATAGACAGACATACAGACAGAATGATAGACTGACAGAAGGACAGAATGATAGACAGAAGGACTGACTGACAGGCAGAAAGACAGACGGATAGAATGACAGACAGACAGATGGTCAGAATGATAGACAGATGTACAGAAAGAATGATAAGTCTGACAGACAGATGGACAGAATGATAGACTGATGGACAGAATGACAGATAGAAGGACAGAATGATAGACAGACAGAAGGACTGGCTGACAGGCAGAAAGACAGACAGATGGATAGAAGGACAGACTGACAGATGGACAGAATGATTGACAGAGAGATGGACAGAATGATAGAGAGGCGTACAGAAAGAATGATAGTCTGACAGACAGACGGACAGAATGATAGACAGATAGAAGGACTGACAGGCAGAAAGACAGATGTATAGAATGACAGACTGACAGACAGATGGATAGACAGAATGATAGACAGACATATGGACAGACAGAATGATTGACAGACAGAATGACAGACAGATGGACAGACTAGCAGACAGAAGGACAGACAGAATAACAGACTGACAGAATGATAGAGAGACGGACGTATGGACAGAATGATTGACAGATGGACAGACAGACAGAAGGACTGACTGACAGGCAGAAAGACAGATGGACAGAAACAGAAAGACAATTGGATAGAATGACAGACAGATGGACAGAGTGATAGACAGACAGACAGAAGGACTGACTGACAGGCAGAAAGACAGACGGACAGAAACAGAAAGACAGATGGATAGATGATAGACTGACAGGCAGAAGGACAGACAGAATGACAGACTGAAGAATGATAGAAAGACAGATGCATGGACAGAATGATAGCTTGACAGACAGCCAGATGGACAGAATGATACACTGACAGACAGAATGATAGCTTGACAGACAGACAGATGGACAGAATGATAGACAGATGGACGGACAGAATGATAGACTGATGGACAGACTAGCAGACATATAGAAGGATAGACAATGACAGACTTGACAAATGAATGGACTGACAGACAGACAGACCAAGTGATAGAATGAGAGACAGATAGATGTACGGACAGAATGATAGACGGACGGACAGAATGATAGACTGACAGACAGAATGACAGATAGACAGACGGACAGAATGACAGACTAGTAGACATACAGAAGGACAGACAGAATGACAGACTGATTGGCAGATAGACAGACAGATCCCTAGAGGGACAGATGGAGGACTAGTGCCAATGTGTCCCTGCTGCTGGCCAGGCCCTGCCTCTACCCTGCCTCCTGGGCATCTGGAATCCTCCCAAGGAGGGGGTACCATAAGTGGAGGGCAGGGGGCATCCTCTGGGAGATGGCTAAGCCAGGCCTCTCAGGGAGTGCTCACTGACCCTCCCAAGATCGCCAGTGTCTAATGACTGGCACCACAAACCTGGGAGACAACAGGAAGAGGTAAGCCCTTCTCTCTAAGTGAAAGGCACGGCCGGGGTGCTTTGGGGCTGCCAGTGGGCAACCAAGGCCGGAGCTGCCCATGACCCCCCCAACAGCTCAGACAATGGGCCCTCCTTCTGTACTCCTTCCGCTGCCCTTACTCTCAGTGACTCGGGCCAGTATGAGTCGGGCCACGAGGCTCCTTGGCCTCGGGGCTGCGCGCTTGCTTGGGTTTGGGGTCACAGAAGGAGGGGATGGACTCCATGTGGGCACACACTGGTAGGCAGTCTGAGAAGTCTGCTTACAGATGTCACAGAACACCTTCTAATGTGTGTGTTGGGGGGTGTTTTTTTTTTTTTGACTGGTTCTTTAGGGAAAAAAAAGACTGAAACCTTTGGCCTTTCCATCACCTTCATCCTCAAACAGAAGCCTCTACTCTCTCCTGCAACAAACAAGCAGAAGAAGGAAAGGGGGAAGGCAGAGCTCAGAATCCACTCTTACACCAGCCAAGTCTGCCAGTGTATACGACGCTCCACACCCACAGCCCCCCCACCTCCACCAGGCGCATGCAGGCCCTGCTGTGCTAGGCTGCCTCGGCCAGAGGTCTCTGGAACCCAACAGGCAACTCCTGTCTGGCCTTCGGGGCCCTTCTTGACCGAGCTGCTCCCCACCTCCCCGTGCCCTGACCAGACCACATCAAATCAGGCCACTTGCCTTAACAGGTGTGCAAAGGGCTTCCTTTCCGGCCCCTCCAGTATCTCTGTGGCTCTCCAAGTGCTCATCTCTGCCCCCTCCCCAGCCAGAGGGGAAGGGAAGGGCCCTCACGTGCAGATGCCTCTGGCGTCCCATGGGATCGCATACCCTCAAATGTGTCCACTGTGCATGCCAGGCCACTCAGGGTGAGCCAGGAAGCAGGCAAGGCTGGAGCCACTAGAGCCCCGTGGCATGATCCCACTAACAGCTATGCCTAATGCAGTTGCTGGGCGGGTTTTGTCCTGAGCCAAGGTGTGGGCAGCAGGTCAGAAGGTAACCTTCTGTTTACGTGATTACTTCCTACAGCCCTTCTCTGGCCTTCGGTGTGAAAGTTGACTTTGCTGTTTGTAAAGGAGACTGAAGGCATTGAAGGGATGGGAAAAATGAGCTCCAGAGGGCTGGTGCTGAATGGCGAGCGGTGGGAGGTCTGGGCTGGCCCTGCCCCGGCCCCCAGCAGGACGCCGCATTAGCTGCGTCATCCCAGTTCATTCAGACAGACTGGGACGTGTCCCCAACATTCCCACACAAAGACAAAGTTCTGAGCTCAGTCTATAAACATGCTTCCCGGGCCAATTCATCCCAACCCGACCCTCCTGAAAAGGCCTTTTTTCCCCTTTAAAAACAAAACAAAACCCACTCCACCCCCAGCTCTGTCAGGCCGCTGAATGGGGCGGGAGATCGGCTGCTGGGGAGAGGAGGCCAGGGACCAGTCCAGCCTCCATTGGCCACTCCTGGGGAGGGTGCCGGACCTCCTCCTCCGGAACCAGCCTCCCCGCCAGCCTCAGTGGGCCCACACAGAGAGGGACAGGGCACTGAGAAAATCACTGACGCCCCCCCACTGCTGGCATCCGTGAGTCAGACTCCCCAGCCCCCATTTGCTGCCTGGCAAGGGGACCCCATCCGGGGTGAGGAGAGGGTGAAGCCCGCCCGGCCCTGGGCACCCACACTCTCGGGATCTGTGCTGTCCAATGGGCCAGCAGCAGCAGGTCTCTGACAGAACCCACTCCTAAGGCAATGGTTCATGAGGGAGAAGATGCCCGCATTTCTGTGGTCAGTGAAGTGTTCAGAAAGCGGTGTTGGGGCTGAGACAATGGAGGGCATGTGGTCCCCCCACCCAGGTCAGGCCACTGCTTCCAACAAGGGGAAGGCTACTGAGAGGTTACTGCAGGGAGAGGGGCTTCAGAAGCAGAGAGGGCTCTGCCAAGCAGCCAAGAGGAGAAAACCGTCCTCCGGGCCAACCCGCTTTGGCATTTATACAAACTGGCAGCGTGAGGGAAAACCACACCCAAGCATCGCGGTGGGGCAGGACAGGCCCCCACTGGGTCCAGCCAATGCCTCAAAGCAGAAACCAAGCCCAGACACTTTGGGGCTGAGAACTGGGGGGTGGGCGCTGGCTCTAGACTTCTGACCACACTGACTCTGCAAGGCCAAGCCTGATCTTGAACCACCACTGGTGAACTAGAGCTGCTTCTGGATCCCTGGCCGCCCCTTGCTGGTCCTGCTCCGTGGCCAGGCTTCTGGTTGGGTCCCAGGCTCCTGGCGCCCAGAGAGGACAATCCGCTCCCAGGAAGACTTCCCTGGCGACAGGCTCAGTGTGCCTGAAATGACCTAATGTAAGGGTTTTCATTGGCATGTCTCAAAAGCCGTAGTCCTGTCATCAAAAGGCTGATCTCCATCATATTTCTGTCCCACTCTCTCTGACGGGAGAGCCAGCAGCAATTAATAACAGCCTCCAAAGGGCGAGTTGCGGGATGAAAATGCTCGTCAGAAGCCTCGGCAATCATCGGCCCTGACGGCCCACGCTGGAGCTGCCTCGCTCGGAGGGCGTGGCCATTTTTAATTCCTATATGGTGCCATTTGGGGAAAAACACTATGTTTTTTAAAATTAATTCCCTTGTCAGAAGCTATTAAGGCTAACAGAAGGACCGCATCAATATTATGTACCTAATATACAAGAAGAGCTATGAAAATCAATTTTTTAGGTCTTGGAAACTCTGCCTTGCTCTGGCTTGATGGGTCTGTGCCACTGACAGCCGCCTGATATAATAGGAGTCGTGTCTAATGACGGGAGGACCTGTCACTTACTGCCATCGGAGAAGGCTGCAGGTTAAGCACTTGTAGTGGAAGCAGGCTCAGGGAGCCCCTGCCCGCCCCACGGCCTGGGACACTCCTGGCGGAGCCTCTAGAAAGGGAGGCCTCCCCTCACCACCCCTGACTGAGCCTCCAGAAAGGGAGGCCTCCCCTCACCATCCCCCACTGAGCCTCCAGAAAGGGAGGCCTCCCCTCACCATCCCCCACTGAGCCTCCAGAAAGGGAGGCCTCCCCCTCACCACCCCTGGCCAAGCCTCCAGAAAGGGAGGCCTCCCCCTCACCACCCCTGGCCAAGCCTCCAGAAAGGGAGGCCTCCCCTCACCATCCCCCACTGAGCCTCCAGAAGGGGAGGCCTCCCCCTCACCACCCCTGGCCAAGCCTCCAGAAAGGGAGGTCTCCCCCTCACCACCCCCAACTGAGCCTCCAGAAAGGGAGGCCTCCCCCCATCACCCCCAACTGAGCCTCCAGAAAGGGAGGGTCCCCTCATCACCCCTGAATGAGCCTCCAGAAAGGGAGGCTTCCCTCTCACCACCCCTGACTGAGCCTCCAGAAAGGGAGGACTCCCCCTCACCGCCCCCAACTGAGCCTCCAGAAAGGGAGGCCTCCCCTCATCACACCTGACTGAGCCTCCAGAAAGGGAGGCCTCCCCCTCACCACCCCTGACTGAGCCTCCAAAAAGGGAGGACTCCCCCTCATCACACCTGACTGAGCCTCCAGAAAGGGAGGCCTCCCCCTCACCACCCCTGACTGAGCCTCCAGAAAGGGAGGACTCCCCCTCACCACCCCTGGCCGAGCCTCCAGAAAGGGAGGCTTCCTCCTCACCACTCCTGGCTGAGCCTCCAGAAAGGGAGGCCTCCCCCTCACCACCCCTGGCTGAGCCTCCAGAAAGGGAGGCCTCCCCCTCACCACCCCTGGCCAAGCCTCCAGAAAGGGAGGTCTTTCCAGATAACTCTCACTCCACCATATGGGAGCAGCATGTCTTCCCAGGGGAGGAGCCCTACTGTCAGAAATATGAGGACAAGCAGGGTCTCCTAGTGACCCCCAAGGGCCCATGGAAGGCTTTCACGTCCTCCTGAGGGGAGGGCACCTTTAATTAGTTGTGTCTATGATTCTACAGGGGAATCCCTGTAGATAATAAAAAGTCAAGGCCCTACCCATCATGGAAATCAGACGCTCCACCCCCAGGTTCTTCTCTTCTCTTGCAAGGCAGGGGGGGCAGCACCCACAGGCTAGGACCCAGGCAGTGGTTCAGCAGCAGGCCCTTCCGTCTTTGTTTCCTGAAGTTTCTTCTGCTGCACTGATGCCAGGGGGCTCACTAAACACCCACTGCTGAGGGTCACACCCAGAACCTCAGGGCAGGATCTGTGTGAGGCTCACAGTGGACCATGGAATCTGGGCTCCTCCCATCCCTAAGTTAGAGCAATTCTTGACTAACTGCACATCAGTAAAAGGATCCCACAAATTTCAGCCATGTTAAGTCATTTCTTGTAACTACGAGGGTTATTTTCTGAACTGAAAACTGGGATCCATGGTTTGGCAAGAGGTTTCCCTCTATAACCTTATAAAATTAGACTTTCTTTTCTCAAAATGGGGATCAGACCTGGGGAGAAGGGTGGCCACCCTCCTAACCCACAGCTGAAACACTCATTACTCTGAGCTACATGCAGAGATCTCCAAAGACACTGAATAATTTATCTCCATTTGTGAGTAAATCAATCAGCAGGAAGGGAACAGTTCCAATGCAATTGGGAGCACTCTCCGAGATGGACCTCATGCACAGAGAACCTGCCACTCACGACAGCAGCAATGCCTACACCAGGGCCTGTCTCAGGGAGAGCAAGGCGGGCACCCTCAGGGCATCTCAAGCCCAAACTGGGCACAGCCAGGAAGCCAGGCAGGACTGCAGGGATGCTACCACACTGAGAACTGGCCTCGACGAGCCCAAGTGGGCCGGGATGGAGGATGAAGAGGCAGCAACAGTGTGCCTGGTACACTAGAGGCACTCAGTAAATGCCCATTCCTGTCCCTTTCTGGCTCCCTGAGCATTAGTCAGGCATGCTTTTCACGCCCACCTGAACAAAACAAATGAGAGAAACTGCTCCCAGTGCCCCCAGGGGCACAGCTGCCCCAGGCTTCTCTGGCAGGCCTTTGTGCCCACTGCCACCCCTCGCTCTAGTCCCCTTCCACACACCAAGAGACCGACTTGAGAGGAACAGAAACATGGTTCTTGTTCCCGGTTTTAACAAGAAGACAAACAGAACGAATCAAAGCAGCGGGTGAGGCCCCCTGCCCCACGTGGGGCATCCTGGTACCTCCTGTCTTCAGGGACAGCAACGCGTACTGTGTATGAGTGCAGCACACACACACCTACATAAGGTGAAAGTACGTGTGAGCAGGTGCCTGCATGTGGGGCAGAGCTTGTTTCATCAGCAGGGGATTTTCTAGAGTGATTCAAATTAGAAAGAGAGAGATGGATGGAGGGGGAGCAAGGGGGAGAGGAAGGGAGAGGGGAAGGGGGAAGGGAGAGGAGGGAAGGGGAGACAGAGAGAGGGGAGGGAGGGGGGGAAGGAGGGGGGAGGGAGAAAGGGAGGGAGGGGAGGGGGGAAGGGAGAGGGGTGAGGGGGAGATAGAAAGAGGGGAGGGAGGGGGGGAGGGAGGGGGGAGGGAGAAAGGGAGGGAGGGGAGGAGGGAAGGGAGAGGGGGGAAGGGAGAGGGGGGAGGGGGAGATGGAGAGGAGGGAGGCGGGGGGGGGGAGAGGAGAGGAGGGAGGGGGGAGGGGGTGACAGAGAGAAGGGAGGGAGGCAGAAGCCCTCACTTTAATGCTTCTCCGAGGACAGGGTCTTAGTGACCAGCTCTGTCTGGAGATGGGAAGGGCTCCAGGTTAGCTTCTGGTCCTGGGAAAGTGGCTGAATTAAGACGGGAGGAACCTGAAGTTCTTGGAGCTGGGAGGGAGCCCAGAGCAGCCCCCACCTCCCCAGTCAACTGCTCTGGTACCCACCCCTATAGCACAATACCCCCCCCATACATACATTCATACATACATTCACTCACTCATAACTCACTCCCTACAGATACACACATGCTCACACACACAATCACACTCACACTAACACACATGTACACACAGACACAAGGCACACACACAAACACACGCACACATACTAACACAGAGACATGTGCACACACACACACAATCACACTCACACACATGCGCACACACACTAACACACACAGACACACGCACTCACACTCTCACACACACACACACGCACTCACACATTCCTGGTGAAGCAGCCAGGATGCTGCGGTGACTTCTGGGGGCTTCTGAAATGACCCACATCTTTCGAGTTGAGTTTCCCTTTGCCTAGAGACCAAGTGGTTTTTCTTTGGCTCATTCATCTGCCCGTTCTGGGAAAAGCCTCGAGAGAAACCTTTCGATTGGAGGGGCCTTTGAGCCGAGGTGACAGCTGACGGATGACCGTCCCCAGAGCGACAAAGGGGCGCTATGTGGAGGCCGCGCATCACTCGCCGCTCCCTGGGAAACTAATTGCTCCCAATTGTGCTCGGGCACATTATTTTTCTGGTGATCATCTCTTCTGAATGCCCCAAATGGGCATGAAACAGCTCTTTTGAGTGGGCACAAAAGTTAAATGCTCCAATGTTGATCAAATTAACTCCGGCAATCTGACAATGGACTGTATTTGTGAGAAAATGACGGTAGGCACAAAGGCCGCTTCACGCCGGGATTTCACAGTTGGAATGGAGAAATGTTTCTGCCGAGTGAGGCCCGGCCCCACTTCCAAAGGGGCACAGAAGAGCCCTGTCCCTGGTGATGGTGTGCAAGGCTTCAGGAAGTCTCCCCGTCCTGCGAGGGTGGGCCCATCCAGCCCCGAGGTGTTAAGTGTTCATTAGCATGCTGGGCTGAGGCTCCCTGGCCTCCTCCAGCACACCCTCCCGAGTGCCCATCCCTCAGCTAGGGCCAGAGGTCCCCTCCTCCGTGGAGCCAAGAGGGGCACAGGGGAACACCTGAGGGTCAGGGTTCTGTGGGTCACCCAGGCCATCCTGCCCAAATCTGCTTTCATCAACCAATTATCTGGGCCTTGAACCTTTCGAGGATATGTGTGAGTGTGCGTGTGAGTGTGTTATGTGTGTATGGGTGTGAGAGGATGGGTGAGTGTGAGTGTATCAATGAGTGTGTGTGTATGAGTATGTATGTACGTGTGTGGGTGAGTGTAAATGTGTGCATATGAGAATGTATGTATGTGGGTGAGTGTGAGTGTGTATGTGCAGGAGTATATATTGTGTGGGGGAACATGAGTTGGGAATGGGAGTGTGAGCATGGGGGAGGGTCTCCCTTCTTTGTACCTCTCCACACACCCTTCCCTTCATTCAGCAGCCCTCACCCTGCACACCTCAGCAATCTGCTGGGTCCTGCTCAGTCCCAGCTGCTGCCTGAGTGCGGGCAGAGGTGGCCAGGCCATCACCGGGGCTGACCACTCATGAGATTCGGCCCCAGCTTCTCCTTCTCAATGAGGCCATCCGAAAGGCAGCCCCTGGCCAAGGGCCCGCTGGGGCGGGGGATGGAGCCTCCCCATGGAAGGAAGCAGGCTGAGCTGGAAGGGAGACCTGGGAACTCCCTACACTGGACAGGAGCCCGGCTGAGAAGGGGGCAGTCCCCAAGGGCCTGCGCCGGCCGGGATCCATCCTGACTGGAGCTCTGGGGGCAGATCATCGGCAGGGAAGTGCCCGGCCTGGCCCCTGCCGTCTGTAGGAGGGATGCGCACAATGGCCCTCGGGTTCCCAAAGCCTCTGAATGGGGACACTGTTGGTGGCAGCGCTCCGTCAAAGGGACTGCCTCAGCATTGTCCTCCCCCATCAGCAGAGCAGAAAAGACCCTGCTGGTGGCTGCTGACAGGGGCTGCCCATTATTCACTGAGCCTCCAACTTCCCCTTTGTGCTGCGCTCTGGAGGTCCCTGGCTCCGGCTGGCTGAGCTCTCAAAAGGCCGATTCACGGGAATGCAAAGCCCCAGCACTGCTTGCGCCCCCGAAAGCCCGCGCTGCTATTGGTGGGGGTCAGTTTTAATGATGCGTGGCCCCACAGCCAGCAGGCCTGGCCCCTGGGCCGCACTCCCTGGGGCATCGTGGGGGGTCTCCTGCCCTGCCACTAAGAGCTCACAGACACCTCCCCCATCAGGCCAGAAGGAAGATGCACAGTCGGTAAGGGTCTGCCGCAGGGGCGCAGGAGGCCAGCGTGGGCACCATGCCATCACCCACACTCGTGACAAAGAAGGACAGAACCACAGACCCGGAGCCAGGCAAGCATCCAGGAAGAAGAGCAGGAAGAGGGTGGGACACCTGAACCCACGGCTGGTGAGCTGTGGGGGTCCCCCAGCCCCAGCTGGGAGAGCGGTCACTTAAAGTCTGCACGAACTGGGGGCCGAACACACAGGCATTGCCCAAGTGCCCACTGTGTGCAGGCACTGCATGAGAGTGAGTAAGGCAAAGCCCCCAGGTGGGACAGGCCCTGCCCTCAAGGAGTGTCCACTCCAGGAGGACAATCTGTGCCTAAATCCCCACATACCAAACCAACACCTGAGGACTGTCCCTGAGAGGACTGGGACAGCATCAGGGGGAGGGGCGGGCTATGAGCAGGGACCTGAGGAAACAAGGCCCTGGGGGAGGAAGCCCAGCTGGGGTCCCAGGGACCGCCAGTGGAGCCCAGCAGGGCTGCAGGAAGGCAGGAGGGGCCACAGGAGGTTACTGAGCAGGGAGTAATATGACCACACCTGTGCCTGAAGGGAGCATGGCCCGGAGGGCAAACAGACCCCCTCCCCACACACACAGCTACTGAAACAGTCCTGACCAAGGTGACCAGGGTCTGCACCAGGAGGAGGGGATGGGGAGGTTCCTCCCCCACCTGCTGCAGCAGCTGCCCCTCCCTCCCCTACCAGGAATGACCCCCTGCCCCCTCCACCAGGAATGCCTCCTCATACTAGGATTGCCTTCTTCCCCCCCAAACCAGGAATGGCCCTCTGCCCCCCCCACCAGGAATGTGCCCCCTTATATTTCCTTTCTGTCCCCAGCTCTGAATCCCACACTGGGTACACAGGAAAGAATTCATTTATCCATTTGAATTCCTGGGGCAGGCAGGGATCTGGGAGACAGCACACCATAAATGTCCCCTGGGACAGGGGAGGGGGAGCCTCTGCCCAGACACAGGGGTCCCATGCTGGGAGGAGGGTCTGGTCCCAGGGCTGAGCCCTCAAGAGAAGGGAAGGGCACAATCAGGAGCCACAGCCTGGGACATGTGAGGCTGGCTGGGCCAGTGGGGAGCCCTACCTGGGGGTTGCTAAATCAGGGTAAAAGGAGAGCCCTGTGTCCTGGGCACATGCCCAGCCCCCAAAATGCTCTGCTTCTGATCTGACCATGGGCAGTTCCCAAACTCTCCTGTCACTATGGGGGGACAGGCATTCACACCCCCTCTGACCTCTCACTGTGGGAGAAGCAGGCATACCAGAGGGGAAGGGGCTTCTTTCCCAGGACAGTTCAGCTCAGATGGGAGGGGCTGCCTCATGCCAGGAAGAGTCCCTGGAGGATACACAAAACCATTCCCAGAGAGGCTCTTGGCTGCTCCCTGGGGGTCAAGAATGATGGTGCAGGGCACCTCAGGACAGCCACTGTACCCAGGAAGGAAGACCTTGCCACCAGGACAACTTTGAGCCAAAGAAACTGGGGGAAGGGGCAGCAGAGCCTTGTGGGCACCGAGAAGGGCCAAAGGGTGATAGGATGGGACAGCAGGGCCTCCAGGGCACAGAGAAGGGCCAGAGGGTGCTGGGGATGGGACAGCAGGGCCTCTGGGGCAGAGGAAGTGGGCCAGAGGGTGCTGGAGATGGGACTTCAGGGCCTTTTAGGCACAGAGAAGGGCCAGAGGGAGCTGGGGATGGTACAGCAGGGCCTCCAGGGCACAGAGAAGGGCCAGAGGGAGCCAGGAAGGGGCTGGCAGAAAGGTGCACCATCATTACCACTGTGCAAAGCAGGAGACTGGGGCAAGAACACAAGAGGCAGACCCCACGTCCATGCCCAAAGTGCTTCCCCCTCCCCGCTGGCAGCCCCACGGCTCTGGGATGACACAGAGACCAGGAGAACCCTCCCTCAGAGAGAGTCTGGACAGGTGGCCATGATGTGTGAGGCCCGTGGCCCCAATGGGGCTGCTGCCGCATCTCTGGGTCTGTCAGAGGAGCCCCCCACTGGCCATGGTGGATGGTGCCCCGATGCCTGGGGATCAGGGAGGGTCCTGGGAGCAGAATCTGATGCCCACCCCACCCAAACCTGCCACCCCATCTCCTGCTCACAGTCTGAAACCGGGAGTGAGCAGGCCACTGGCTGAAGGAAGTCCCCAGCAGATCCTGCTGGAGGAACTGGTCTGGAGCCTACGACACCTACCGATCAAGCACGTAACCCAGGGCCTTGTGCCGAATGCCAGAGTAAACTGACGGGCTCGTTTCCCAAGCAATCAGATTGGAAGCATCATGGAAAAGGTGGATGTTCACCAGGTCGAAGGCACTGCAAGGTGGGAGGAAAGACAGGTGAGTGTGCCCTGCTGTGGCCTGGGGCACAGGTGCTTCGGGAGCCTCTGGGACTGCACTGCCCCAGCATGGGGCCATCCCCCATACCTCCCAGAGCTCTGGGGATTCTGCCGACCATGGGAGAGGAGACCAGGGGAGGGAGGCGGTAAAGGAGGGGCATATACATAGCCCCTCAGAAACTAAAGGCCCTCAGAGGCCTTACACACAGGGAAACCGAGGCCCAGGTTAGGGGGCCAGCCAAGCCAGCCATCCAGAAGCGGTGCTTCAGGGTTCCTGGCAGCCCCCTTGCATGGCCTCAGAGCTAAGGCTGAGAGAGGCACCGGCTTGGCCTGGGCACGTGGCTCTGAAAGTGGGATTCAAGCCCGGCTCCTTTCTCCCAGAAGGCTGGAGGGGGTAAGCAGAGAGCTCATGTGGCCAGGCCACATGGGGGAATGAGAGATGAAGTGGGCAGGGAGCCTGTGTGGGGCCCCGAGTGCCAGTCCCAGGAGTTTCTCCATTAGAAACAATGAGAATTCTCATTTCTAGAGTGGAAGTTTGTTAAGACACATTCTCTCATCTGCTCCTTGTAACAACCCTGGCACCCAGGGGCTCCTGCCTATGTTTTACAGCTGAGGCTGGAAGAGCTCTGGGGTCTTGGCCAGGCACCTCTCCTGATTAATGGGCCCTAAGAGCCAAAGCCTGCCCTGGGCAGAGAGCTCAGAGGACGGGACAAAGAGAGACCAAGGGGTGACCTCCACAGGGCCTGAGGGGGGAGGGAGGAATAGACAGCCCTGTGCCCCCAGCATTCCCTCCTGACCACCAGGCACCTTGGGGAGGCCACATGGCTGCAACGTCAGAGCTGGGGAGGGGGGTAGCTCGATCATGTGGCCCCTACAGCCACGTGGGGCTTGGGACATAGGCCACGGCCACTGGTCAATCCCCTGGGTATGAGGCAGTATGGACTTGGGGAGCTTGGGAATCCCTTCGCAGGCTGGAGGGCCATCAGCCAGAGCTGCCTGTGCATGTGACTGAAACACAACATGAAGCAAGGCTTGTTCCAGCCTACCCAGCCCACCCTACCCCTTCTGGCTGGCAGGGTGGGAGGGTCTCTGCTCCTTCTAAGTGGGGCCTTACATAGGGCCACATACAGAAGGGGGTCGGGGAGGACACCAGGCCAAAGTCAGCTCTGTGTGGCATCGAAAGGAATAATGAAGGCCCTTCCCATGCAGAAAGGGCAGGAGCCCCTTTCTGGGACCAAGGGGAAAGGCCGGGCCCTCAGCCATTGTTGGAGCCTGTCCTCACAGACGCCAGACATGACCCTTCAGGGAAGGTCTCCTGTTGTCCTAACAGAAAGGCTGGGCTGCCACTGGATGGGCTCCAGAATGCTACCAGCTAAAAAGACCAACCCTCAAAGTGGCTGTGGGGCCCGCGCCCTGCCACACTTGGAGCCAGCCATGACGTACCAGTCAGAGATGCACCACCTCGTCCGGAGGAAGCCTTTCCTGGACCATTTGCACTGGAAAACAAACACAGGGTCTGTCAGGTCACAGACAGAGGGCAGAAGAGTCAGACCCCACGGGACCCACTGAAAACCCCATGTCTGCCCTGTCACTCCATGGGTGGGAGGCACCACCCATGGCCATGGGCAGAGGGAAGGGAAGACACTCTCCAAGCATCTCACTGCACAGACCCGAGGACACAGGTCAGGGGGATGACACCAGGTCCCACAGGACTGGGTCAACCCCTCCTTTTCAGGGGCTAGAAGGACACTATAGGTGCCTCTGACCAAGTTGGGTCACTGAGAGAGGAAAAGAGGGAGAGAAGATGAGGAGAGACAGACAGACAGAGAGACAGAGACAGGATAGGAAGGAGAGGAAGAGGGGGAGAGAGAGGCAGATAGAGAGACAGAGAGAGAGAGGGACAGGAAGAGAGGAAGAGGGTGGGAGGGAGAGGTAGAGACAGACGGGGAGAGGGAGTGTAGGAGAGAGAGAGAGAAGGGGTGAGAGAGGGAGAGAGAGGAAGAGAAGCAGAGAGACAGAGAGGTAAGGGAGAGAGGGATAGGAAGAGAGAGAGAAGAAGGAAGGAGGGAAGACAGATATGTTGGGAAGGCCTGAGGATTTGCAGGCTGAGGACCTGGATTCAAATCTTGGCTTTACTGCCTATGAGTCCCATCTGTCTGGGCACCGACAGCCAGAGGGGCCAGACTCAATCACCTCCCAGGTACCCTCTCAGCCTGCTTCTCAGGTGCTCCTGAACAAAGGGGTGCCATTTGGTCTGCTGGCCAGGGATGGGGCAGAAAAGCATGTTCTTCTTTTAATTAAAAAAAAATATTTATTAATTTTTAGTTTACAACATTCAGTTCCACAATCCCTTGAGTTTCACATTTTCTCCCCCTCCTTCTCTTGCCCCCCCCTCAAGGCTCCATGCAATCTGATATAAGATCTACAAACACCTTTACATTAATCATTAGTCAGGTTGTAAAGAAGGATTATAACCAATGGAGCAAACAGCAAGAAAAAAAGGAACGAAACAAAACTAAAGAGAGAGAGCAGGTAGTCTGCTTCATTCTGCATTCAGACTCTGTGGGAGCCGTCTTCTAACCTTGCAGTGCTGAGAGGAGCCCAGTCTAGCAAAGTTAGACATCACAGATACAATGTATCTGTCATTGTGTACAACGTTCTCCTGTCTCTGCTCTCCTTGCTCAGCATCAGTTTGAATAAGTCTCTCCAGGTTATTACGAAGTCCATCTCCTCCCCATTTCTTGTAGCACAGTAGTATTCCATCACATTCATATACCACAACTTGTTCAGCCATTCCCCAATTGATGGGCCTCCTCTCAATTTCCAATTCTTTGCTATCACAAAAAGAGCTGCTATAAATATTTTTGTACATATGGGTCCTTTTCCCACTAGTACGATCTCTTCAGGATACAGCCCTAGAAGAGGTATTGCTGGGTCAAAGGGTAAGCAATTATTTGTAGTCCTTTGAACATAATTCCAGATTGCTCTCCAGAATGGTTGGATCAGTTCACAACTCTACCAACAATGCATTAGTGTTCCAATTTTTCTACATCCTCTCCAGCATTTATATATATATATAAATTTTCCTGTTTTGTCATCTTGGCCAATCTGACCGGTGAGATGTGGTACCTCAGAGTTGTTTTGATTTGCATTTCTCTAATCAATAGTGATTTAGAGCATTTTTTCATATGTTTATAGAAATCTTTA
>CM053589.1:208266984-208317783 GCA_028646515.1 Pseudochirops corinnae | reverse complement strand
TCTAATCAATAGTGATTTAGAGCATTTTTTCATATGTTTATAGAAATCTTTAATTTCTTGCTCTGAAACTGCCTGTTCATATTCTTTGACCATTTATCAACTATAAAAGGACTTGTATTCTTATAGACTCAGTTCTCTATTTTAGAAATGAGGCCTTTATCAGAGACACTGGTTGTAAAAATTCTTTCCAAATTTTCTGCTTCCTTCTTAATCTCGGTTACATTGGCTTTATTTGTACAAAAACTTTTCAATTTAATATAATCAAAATTATCCATTTTGCATTTTGTAACGCTCTATAACTCAAGTTTGATCATAAAATCCTCTCCATAGATCTGACAGGTAAACTATTTCTTGCTCTCCCAGATTGCTTACAGTCTCAGACTTTATACCTAGATTGTGCACCTGTTTAGACTTGATTTTGGTATATGGTGTACAGTAATGGTCTGTGCCCAGTTTCTGCTATACTATATTCCAGTTTTCCCAGAAATTTTTGTCAAATAGTGAGTTCTTATCCCCAAAACTGGGGTCTTTGGGTTTCTCAAACAGTAGATTACTATAGTCACTGGCTGCTGAGTCTCATGTACCCAATCTATTCCATTGATCCACTGCTCAATTCCTCAGCCAGTACCAAGTAGTTCTGATGACTGCTGCTTTATAATACAGATTAAAATCTGGTAGGGCTAGGCCACCTTCCCTAGCATTTCCTTCTGAAGATGTCCCCAAGCAGCTCTGGTCCTGGCCTCCTCTGCCAAGGGCAGCCTTCACATTCATGGAGCACCCAGATACTGCCACAACCCTCACCCCAGAGAGCCACCAGCTCCCCTGTCTCAGCTGTGCTGTGACTTTAGCAGCCAAATCACCAGAGTAATTTCTCTATTTACATGTGGCACCTTCATGGAACAGAAGGCCCTGGAGGTCAGAAACATGATACTGTGTCCCTAGCACCTCCACACCGCCTTGTACACAGCAGGTGCTTCATAAATGCACTAAAATTGGACCACTCAAAGGGCATATTTACCCAAAGGAAACAGTATGTGTGAAGAGGGGAGATGGGATGACCAGACTATTTAGAAGCCACGGAGGGTGGAGGGGCAGCGGATGGGGCCAGGAAGACCCTTGTTTGGGTTTTTCCCTGAGCCCACAATGGCCACACATCCAGGTCACTTTGGAAGATGTGTGTTGTACAGAAGATGCTATCCACTATCTGTGGAGGGTATGCCCTCACTTGGGAGCTCCCAGAACTGGCTCGTCCAGATCCCATCCTCTGGCGAGGAAGGTGAGGTATGGGAAGGCCATGTGGTGGAGCCCTTCGGGGCAGATACTAGTAGAGACCCACCCAGGAGCATTGTCAGGGTCCTAACCTACAGAGCCCCTGACCTGAGGCAAGGCATATGTGAGGGCTGTCTAGGAAGGGCCGCCTTGGGTTAAGGGGGCCGGCCTCAGCTGGACACTCCAAGCAAAGCCACTGAAAAGCTCATGGTTGGCCTTGACAATGACATCATCCCCCTGCCCTGGAGCTGCACCTACTGGGGATGGGCAGGAGGGGCAGGGTGGCAGACATTGCCCCTACCCAGGAAGCACCCTCCCAAGCCCCGTCTGGCCAGCTGTGCTCTCTCCTGTGATCTAGGCCATCCCATGGCCACCATCTCCCACGGTCACTCACGTCCTCACAGCAAGTCTACACCCATCTAAACGCTGCTGAAAGACATCAAACACCATGGTCTGGGCTCTGTAGAACGCCGTCAGCTTTTAATTTTGAAATGACTTACAAATCTAAGACCTCTCTACCCCTAGGACATCAGCTGTTCCTGACCTGGGATGTGTGCAGAGTCCCCAGAGAGAGCGAGCCAACCTTTAAACCCTCAAGAAACAGCAGCTTCATAAATATTCTGCAGCAGGGGGGCAGAAGACCCTAGACAGTAACACGTTGAAGAGGGAGGCCAGACAGGCCACACTACGTGAGGCCCACTGGCTCTGATTGATCAGGACCAGCACAGAGCCCCACTCTATCTTTTCACCCTCATTCTATTGAGAGGCACTGTAGTGAATTAAAGAGTGAGCCAGCTGGGGCTGGGCCACAGGGCTGCAGACCAGAGCCACCCGGCACCTGCCGAGAAGAAGGCAATGTCCTTGGACCGAACTCTCTGTGGCCATGAGAGCCGGTCTGGCCCCCTGGACGCCCTGCTGAGGCCGTAGGTGAGACAGAACGATGTCCCCAGGACTCTGGCATGCTCCCCAGTTGGCAAAGGCCTGTCCCCTTTCCAAGCACATGCATTTTAGGTGAGAGGGCATGAGGCAAAGAGAGGGAGACCAGAGCTTCCCTGAAGAAACTCCTCGGGCTCCCTTGCAACCAACCCCCTGCATCCCTCACCCTACCTCTGGCCTTCTGTGACGCCATCGCAGAGGGGAGACAATTCCCTGGAGAACGGCTTTGAGTCGGCTCCCCCTGGCATGCTAGGAAGCCAGAGAGAACGGTCCACATGGCACTCCTCACCCTCCCGTGTCTGAGCAGGAACTGCTTTAGCTGCTCTTGGACCCAACTGAGGACCAAGGGGCAGAAGAGGCCAGGATGGACCTTGAACCCTTTGTGAGGTGTGCTCACTTGGGGCTGCCATACCAAAAACACAATATAGTCTCACAGATGAGAATCCCAGGCCACATGCCCCTTCCCTGGAAAACATGGCTCTGATCCTCAGCACGAGCCGATGGATCAGCAGAGGCAGGGAGGTATCTTTGTTTGGTGGTTCAATGGGGTGTTCAGCCTTCTGAGGCCATCCATATCTGGAGTGTCTGCTGAGGAAGGTCAGCCTCTACCTTGCATTCACACAGCTGGTCTGGGTCACAGATGGGAGGTCAACCAAGGCTTCCTGACTTGAAAGCTAGCCCTCAAACCTGTGACACTGCCTACAAAATGACAGACAGCCGGATGTCGATTCCTGGCAGGACACAGGAAAAGCACACAAAAAATCTCACAACTTGATGTTTGAGGGACTGGCACTTCCATTAGTGTGGGCTCCACTGGACAGGCTCACAGCCTTTCTCTGAGAGGGGTTTTGGCCCAAAATGTTGTCCTCGTTGCCTGGGCCTTGGACTACAGGTCCCTCACTCTCCAATGAAGGAACACGGCTGGACCGAGTAGACACCAAGCACGTACTCGTGAACAGTACACAAGGCAAACTTCCTGAAATTCCAGCCACGTGCTCCAGATTGACCAGGTTCCATCCCCTTCGGTAGCCCAAATCAGAGCATCAGTAGCACCAATAATCTAGGCCTTTACACATTTTGTGGTTATCTGATGGGACTTCAAGCAGAGCCACAGAGAGTACTGACCAGTCAACATCCAAGACTGGCTCTAAAGGCACAGGATGGGGAAAGTTGCCACTGGCTGTGGCTACCAGAGATGGCCAGCTCTGTCCCTGACCCATGAGGCTGTCAGGGCTGGGATGGCAAGACCTGGCTGCTCATACACATCCTCTCAGCTGCTCACTTACTGCCAGAGATGACCCTCATCCATGCACATGGACCCAAGAGGGCCCCTCCCCTGCACACACCAGCCCCTCCAGGCCACAAGTAGGGGGAAGATGGACGGGGGAAGGGAGGTCACCTCCACCCAAGTCAGCAACTCAGAAGAAGCCAGAAGGAAGAGATCGCTATCCTGCTAGTAAGCAACAAAGTGGTCTGATCGCAGGCACCTTCTGCACAGCCCTCCATCCTCTGGGTCTGGGCAGGGACAGGCACCAAGCCCTTCCCCTAATGGGCAGCATGTGGAGGCTCAGAGGCCAAGCAGGGCCACAGCGGGGGCTTCCTGCCAGCCTCTGTGACTCTAGACCACTTTGGGTGGCAGCAGATGGTGCTTCAGGGAAGAGAGCTGGGGCAGTGATGTGCCGGTCTCTGAGGGGTACATGACAAGGTGCTGCCTACAGCTGTGGGGATACTACACTGCCCCGAGCCCAGCACCAGATCACCAGTGCCAGCAGCAGGCATCGAGCCAGGGTGGTGAGTAGGGCCAGGCCACGACTGTCTCCCAAGAGAATCGGTCACCCTTCCCTCACGCCACCCCCCCAAGCAGGAGGCCCAAAAGCCCTCCCACCCACTCCCATGAAAGGCTGTCTGACCTACTCTAGCGTCCCTTGGTTGCAGGTGAACAAGGAGAGGCCTCAGTTCAAGGAAATACCTTCAGGCAGATGCTTGCTGCGCCTGGGGGGAAGGGGACATCGTGGCCACCTCCAGGCCTGGGGCCCTGACATCCTTCACTGCCCCACCCCCCAAGGCTCCCCTCAGGCCCCGCTTAATGGGATTCCTTTAGCTTGCAGATGGATGGAAATACAGGCAGCTTCATCTACTTAAAGACCCCATAAATCACCACCAAGAAAGGAGAGGCTTCGGGGAGGTTATCGGCACAGCCTCCTCCGTGAAAGGTTTGCATTAAAGCATTAGTGAAATTAATTCATCTTTCATAAGAGCCGGGCGCGGGAGCCGTGATCTATGATAACAACCCATTTCTCACTACGGGCACGAAAAAAATGAGCGCCCCATGGGCGACGTGGGCCTGCCATTATCTGGAGTGCTGCTCCCTGAGGCGTCGTTGGGCTCTGGCCTGCGGGAGGCCGTAAATCAGCGCTGGACTCCTGTTTGCCTTCTACACAGCGCAGCAATTATGGGGAGTGGGCGCTGCGTTTCCATCACGGTAATTACTTTTAGATCATCCTTAAGTGGCGGTAATAAAAGAACAAGAAATCAGTCGGAGCCCAATTCTCGCCCCCCAAAACGGGACAACTGTGTGGAAGGTTTGGCAGGAGACCATGAGAAGCCGAGCCTTGGGAGTCAGGGTGGTGCAGGTCTCCCTGACACACCTGAAGCTGCAGAGGTGCTGAGGCCTGGGCATCGGGTGGAGGGGCGGGCACACAGGCCATACTGGTAGGGCGGGGCCCAAAGAGGACTCTGGCAGAGGACTCAAGGGTGCCCCCACTCAGGACGATGAAGCCCCTGTCGCCAGGGCAGGCACGGGATGAAGGCACAGCCCAGGAGCATCCTGGGTGTGACACAGGCTGGTGTTCTGAGGAGGGAGTGGGTGGGTCCAGAGAGATCTGATAGCATCCTTCAGTGTAAGGAAGGGTGGGTGGGGGGCTGCCAAAGAAGGTGCTTGAACCAAGCCTGGGAAGAAGGGGAGGGGGTTCTGAGACAGAAGTGAGGAGGGGGATAGTTCAGGGACAATGCTCCTGAGATGCTTTGCAAGGAAAATCAGTGGCTCAAATAAGTGCTTTCTTTTCTAGAAGAGTCAGAAGAAAGGCGTGTGTGGAGGCCACTGGGTGTGGCTGACGCAGCCAGGGAAGTGCCTGGCACAGTTGTGGAGGAATCCACCCAGGCTTAATGAAAACGGCCTCATCAATCTGTCACCGGTAAGGCTGACGGACATCGCGTCAGGGCCAAGGCAGGAGCCCAGGCGGCTGCCCTGTCTTTGGCTGGCAGTGGTGCATGGAGGGGTGAGACCCACACAGTCTCCCAGGTAGCGAGGGTGCCTCCAGGCCCAGGATCCTTCCCAGCCCGCCCCTCAATGCTGGATTGACAGGACGACTGCCCAAGGTCACTCTGCAAGGATACCTGGGTCCATGGTCATCCTACACTGGCAACAGCATCCAGAGGAAACAGGGTGTGCCCTGGGCCCCTGGTCTTTGTGTTTCAGGCCCATGGTCCATGTGTTCTGGGCCCCTGGTCTGTGTGTTTCAGGCTGCTGGTCTGTGTGTACCAGGCCCCTGATCTTTGTTCCGGGCCCCTAGTCTATGTATTCCGGGCCCGTGGTCTGTGTGTTCCAGGCTTCCGCACCCCTGGTCTGTGTGTACCGGGCCCCTGATCTTTGTTCCGGGCCCCTGGTCTATGTATTTTGGGCCCGTGGTCTGTGTGTTCCAGGCTGCTGGACTGTGTGTTCCGCACCCCTGATCTGTGTGTTCCGGGCCGCTGGTCTGTGTGTTGTGAGCCCAGGACATGCTGCTGTCTGTGGGAAGAGAGACTCTGGGCTTAGGTGCATGATGCCCTGAGCTCCTGTCACCTGCCCCCTTTTTACAGGGAGAGAGATGATGCATCGTGGGTGGCTGTGGCCTGAGGAATGGTCTGGGGGCTCTCGGCTGAAGGGCCCCCAGAGAGACTGACAGCAGTGCAAGGGCTCAGACTGACTGCGCTATGATGCTCAGAAAAGGCCTTCCCCAAAGCGGTGCTGCAGCATCAGCATGTAGCCAAGACTTCTGGGGAGGGGCCAATGGGGCAGGAGGACTGAGCACTCCCAGCAGCCCAAGAACACAGGGCCTCTGTCTCTTAGAAGTCTCGCTGACAACTTGTGGTTCTGGAAGCCGCTGAAAAAGAACATTCTGCAGGGGGCAGGGGAAAGAGAGGGTGGGAAAAGCTCACGTCCCTTCCTCCAAAGTGGGCCTGAGGAAGTAGATGGCTAGAGGAGTCAGTGAGCGAAGAGGGCCACCCCTGGGGTCACAGGCATCCTTCTGCCAAGGGCTCCCCAATCACGCATTCCCTCCAATCTCAGAGAGATGACTGGCGATGCTGTGCTTCCACGGTGTTGTGTGTTCTCTCAATGATGTCTGAGGCCTCCTCCAGGACTGTCATGGTAGGCTGCAAAGATGGCAGCTCAATGGTCCAGGAGCAAAGAGATTGGGAAGCACCACCCAAGGCCTTCCACTTTCCTCAGTGTCCACGAGATGAGCCCCCACAAGCAGCCAGCTTTCTTCTCTTCCACGATTCTCCTTGACGAGGCGTGACTCCTTGCCACTGCCCAAACATCTTGGAAAACTCTTACAAATGACATCCGTTTCTGATATTTCGCCGTCCTTGGTGACCGCGTGCTTGTGCTGGGTCGCCAGCAGCTTCTTGGCTCCCGTGGATTCTTTACCAGGTTTCCGTCGGCTCCACGTGGCCAGCACATGGCGAGAATCTGTGCCAGAGCCAGTCCTTTGACACCCGTGTTCCCACATTCATGCCTGCCTTTGAAATGGAGGCCCCCATTCTCTCATCCTTCTCTCTTCACCTCAAGTGGATGGGCCTACAGCCTGTCTACACAAGTGACCGCCATCTTATTAGCCAGCTGCTTCCTGGTTCTTGGGGCTTGAAGGAAGACAGTGGGGCACAAGGTTCTGGGCCAGGCACCCCCAGTTCAGATTCCAATTCTGCCACTCCATGCCTGGGGAACTCTCTGGGGCCAGTCCCCTTCATCTCTGGCTTTCAATTTTCTGGTCCATGATGGGGGGTGGGGAGAGCTTGAGAGTGACATTCTATGAATGCTGTGGACCCAGAAGCAGCCTTGTAGAAGGGCCAGGGAGGGCAGGGGGTCATCCCTAGTATCATGGCTAGTTCATGACTGACAGAATTTGGACCCATGGAGCCTTTATATGAAGATGGATCCCAGCTCTCTCCATCCGGCCCCAGCTCTCCAAAGATCTCCCATCTCCCATCACCAACTGCCCCATGGACATGGGTGTCCTGTCCAGAACTGAATCCATCCCACCACCATTCCCCTCTGATCTTCCCACAGACTTCCCAGGGCACCACCATCCTCTCCAGTGCCGCCCTTAGCTCTGTCTCTCAGCATTCCTATCCAGGCAGCCTTCGGTTGCTCCTGTTTTACCTTCCTGTCATCTCCTATGTGTCCCTCCCCAGTGTTCCAGGTGTCACCCCCAGTGCCTGGACGACAGCAGCTGCTGGGGGCTTCCCTCCTCAATAAATTCCAGTGGCTCCTTATGGTCTTCGGCATCAAACAGAAGGGCCTACAACCAGCATTACCCACTTCCCTCTCATCCACCTTCTCTGGGAATCCCACTGACCTGCCATCTCCCACTGCCACACCTTTGTCTGTTCTCCATGCTAAAAATTCTCTCTTTCCTCCCTCTGCCTCCTGCATTCTTGAGTTCGACTCAGCTTGAACCTACCTTTCCCAGGCAATAGCCTTCCCCTTCGCCCTTCGTGCTAGCGCCTCCATCTGAGAGTGCCACCATCCCAGCACTGTCTACAGCTTGTTGGGACCTGATGGTGAGCTCCTAGAGGGTGGAGGTTGTCATTATTTGGCACGGGGTACACAATCACACAGGGTACATGGGGTGCTTAATCAGTGCTGGCTAACTGGACCACCACATAGCAGCAGGAATGTGATTGGGGGAGCTCTCCCTCAGGGCTCCCAGTGAGAGGGCAGGCAAGCCATGACCAAAGGTGAGGAAATGGTCATTTCATTCCTGGTCATGAATTAGAATGGATTCTGCGTGCACAGAACCCCTGCCATGGACTGTGCATTTACCCACCTCTGGGAAATACTCCTGGGGAAACTTCTCCTTCTCCAGCATAGGCGTGCTCTCCAGCGTGTCGGAGTAGATCTCTTTGCCAGTCACTTTCTTATATTTCTTTGCTAAGAAGAGAAGAATGAACAAAGAACCCCAGTGAGTGAGAGGCTGTCCTCTGTGACCAGCGCGAGGAACGCCATGAAAAATAGAGGTGCGGGCAGCTCACACTGCCTGGGTGCCTGCTGTGGGCCAGGAACCCTGTAGGGTGCTTCACTACGACTGCCCTTATCTCAGAGCGAGGGTTGTTATGGTCCCCATTTTGCAGAGAAAGACTGAGACAAACAGAGGCTCCATGACTTTTGGTCACACAAGCTGCTAAGTGTCTCAAGGAAGATTTGAACCCAGGTCTTCCTGACTCTGGGTCCAGTGTTCTGGGTACTGTGGTGTCACCTAGACACCCTAGCTGCTCCCAGAAGAGAATCAGCTCCGTACCTACAAAGAGCTGGCTTTGAAACACATACACACACACACACACACACACACACACACAACCCTTCCCTTACAAACACTTGTCTCCAGTCCACCTGCCCCTTCCCCAACTGCTGCTGCTTCCTTCATGAAATGTTCAAATGGAGAAGAGAAAATGCTGTGAAAAAGGATTAGAAAGTGAGAAAATTCTTGGTGGGTTCTCAAAGCATTGCCCTGAATAAAAAAAGAAGAAATTTCATAGGAATCAATGTAAAGTCTAGTATTTGGATTCAAAAAGTCAATGTCACAAGAGCAGAATAAGAAGGGGGCGAAAGCCTGTCCAAGCCCAGACTTCATCCCTGTGACAATCTCCTTCTGTGTGACCGTGACTCAGCAAAGGGGAAGGTCCCACCTTTCCTTCTCCATTCTTCCTTGTTCCCCCAGCCCTGCCTGGAGCCCAGCTCTCAGGGACAGGAAAGCTCCCCTGTTCTAGTTCATGTCACCTGAAGGTGGCTGTTGTGGGCAAACTGAGAACTGAAGCAGCCGGGCGCAGATGGGAAGATTCATGAGAGCCGTGCCACCAGTGCACACAGCAGCTCTGTGAACGAGTCTCACTTGTGGTATCTAGTTTTTATGCCATCTTCTTCATACCTGACTCTTAAGAGAGATGAGAGAGACAGAGAGGGAGGAGGAGGAGGAGAGGGGGGGGGGGAGGAGAGGGAGACAAAGACAGAGGAGAGAGACAGAGAAGCAGAGAGGGAGAGACAGAGGGGGAGAGAGGGGGGAAGCGCTCATCAGCACCCAGAGTCCCCTTTTCAGGAAGGAGGGGGAGGTGCCCTGGGTCAGCTCTTCTCAGAGGCCAGACACAGTCACTATGATAATGGAGATTTCTGCTCCATTTTCTTGGTCTGGGCATTTCCACGGTCACTATCCTGGGTCTCCTCTTTTCCTGGGTCTGTTTAATGAACTTTGCTTCAGGTCCCTCAGGTTCCCCAAGGATCCCAAGCTTCCCCATTGGGGAAAACCCAACATGAGGCCACCGCCCATGCTGCCATGTCCCAGTGGTGGGGCATCCATGCTCCTCTCAGCTCTGTGCTGGCACAAAGTGGCCGTGAGACCTCTCTGGGCACTGTTGCAGCCTTGGAGCATGTGCCTAGTGATGGTCTGGGTCCCAGGGCCGGGCCCTGCAGTGACATCTCAGCCTGATGCCCCCATCTCTCTGTGGAAGTGCCCCTGTGAACTATTTCCATGTCACTTCCCCTTTGCTGACTTGCTGGGTGGGAGGCACCCTTTCAGAGCCACCCGTCTGCACATCTCTCAGCATGAAGGAGTCTGAGTGAGGCTTGGCACGGTCACCTATGGTTCACAATTCTCCTTTGGCTGCAGACTCGCAGGGCTCTCGGTCTGGTCTGTGAGTGAGCACCAGCTCCCTGCACATCCTGAGTCTCCTGCCCTTTTAGGAACCCTTGAGGTAAAGGGCTTTCAGTCTCATGTCACTGAAATGCTTTATTTTAACTTCTGTGACTGGCTGAGGAATCTCCCCCTCCTGTAGCTGTGAAGGGCAGCTGATCATGGTTCCCCTCTTCCTCCTCCTCCTCCTTCTTTTAAACAGTTCAATCTTTCAAGAGGAAGCATCCCTCCCTCACTTCAGTCCAGTCCACCTGCCCGTCGCGGTGCTCTTTGAGAAGAAAAGAGAAAGAACAGGACCTGAATCTTTTATACTCAAGCCACGTGTGCCTGTTGAGGTTACTGCAGACCATGGTGTAAGGTGTCAGTCCGAGCTTGACTTTGGCTCTGCAATCTGGAGGAGGCGAGACAAGAGCTGCAGGCCGCGACGCTCCTCTTGCTGCCAACACCGCAGGATGTGGGCATCCCCACTGCTGATCTCAGCTGGTCTGAGGAGGGGTCCGGGCCTGGCTAGGGGGCCCACACAGGGTGGATGAAGCCTACTGGAAGGCAGGGAGGCACTATGGGCCTCAGCCTCTGCCCAGTCATGGCCACCGCTCCCCACGGTGCAGTTCTGCCAGGCCAAAGTCACCATGGCCCAGCAGTCTGAGCCGCACCAGAGTCTCACACTCGCCCATAAGACTGCCGGATCCCCCCCTCAGCCAGACTGATGGACAGTGCCAGCCCAAGCGCCTAGCTCAGCAGAAAGGAAAGAACCTATCTGTACAGAGGTCCGAGGCCCATGGGGCCAGACTGGCCCTTTTCTTCAAGCCCACCTGAGACAGCAGAGCCTCCCAGACAACTCCTGCTGATCAGAAGGCGTTGTCCTGTTCTACCAACAACTCACGCCTGATATTAGTGCTGAGATCATCCCCTCCAACCTAGCATTGACTGGGGTTGTGCCCCTGATGGGGAGCTGCCACACTGGACCCTACAAACAGCCCCACCTTGTCTCTCAACCCTGACCCACGCAGGGTGGTAGGGCACACCCTCCTCCCTGCCCCCAGGCATCCATCAGCCCCATTCCTTACTCATCTGCAAGGGCCACCATGTCCCTCTCACCTGCCAGGCCCAGCTCTGTGAAGGAATCATCACACACAGACACCCCCACACAGTCACACTTGTACTCCCACACCCAGAGTCACACTTACCCACAGTCACAACCACTTCCACATGTAGTCACACTCACACACACACAACCACACCCCCACACAGCTGCACTCACACTCACACACAGCCACACCCACAAAGTCACACTCGTACTGCCACACCCAAAGAGTCACACTTAGCCACACACTCACACAGACATACAGCCACACTCATGCAGAGCCACACACCCACACTCATAGTCACATGGTCTCTCATACACTCATAGTCACACTCACACAGTACACTTACACACACAGACACACACTCAAAGGCACATACAACTGTATTCACACTCACACACAACCACAGTTACACATGCACACACTCACATTAGATACAGTCACCACCATACACACAACCACACTTGCGCCAAAGTCACACCCACACACACATTCACACTCACACATAGCCACACACCCACACCCATAGTCACATGGTCTCTCATACACTCATAGTCACACTCACACAGTACACTTACACACACAGACACATACAACCTTATTCACACACTCACACTCACACACAACCACAGTCACACACACGCACACTCACAGTCACATTAGATAGTCACCACCGTACACACAACCACACTTGCGCCAAAGTCACACCCACATACACATTCACTCACACATAGCCACACACCCACACCCATAGTCACATGGTCTCTCACAAATTCATAAAGTCACACTCACACAGTACACTTACACACACAGACACATACTCAAAGGCACATACAACCGTATTCACACTCATACACAACCACAGTTACACACGCACACACTCACATCAGATACAGCCACCACCGTACACACAAACACACTCGAACCAAAGTCACACTCACACACAGTCGCACACGCACACACACCTCCTATTTTGGCCTCTGCCTCTCCCTCGCTGTGGACCAGAGCCTCCGGGACATCCAGAACTCTGAGGCATCTTAAGCTGGGGGAGCTGGATGGGTGAACTAGAGGCTCTGCATGTATATGTCCACACACACAACAGACACAAGCATGCCGGCACACGCACATGCATGTGCACACACAGACAGACTTTCTGTGCTTCTGTCTAGCGCGAGGGTGATCGGCATCTTCTGTCCACGTAAACCTTGCGGTCATGAACACGGTCACTTACTTTCTAGGGAGGTTCTTGTTGTCCCTCCCCCTCGCCCCAGCTCCCACCCCAGGATGCTGCCACTCCTCCTCTGCACCCCGGGTACACAGCATGGTGACCTGTACACAGTAGGCACTGACTAATCGCTGGCCGACTGCCTGACTTTGTCACAGCCCTTCCTCCCACCATGGTCCGAGGGGGCACCTCCTCACCTCCGAGGCCGGGGAGCTGCCCGTGAGGGCTTCTGCTCCCCCTTCGGTCATCCATTGTGCCCCAGTGGCCACGGGGGCAGCTGGGCCTCACCATGGCCCCAAGAGCAGGCCCTGCATACCACGGGGACCCCTGAGTCAGGGATGGCGGATGCTGGACTTACCTTTAAAGTCGAACTGGTAGATGTTCTTCAAGGATTCATGGAGGAAATAGAAGCTTCCTAGCGCCTGGGGAGGAAAACGACAGAAACAAATCAGGAAGCTGGCAGCGGGACTCTTCTGAACCAACCAGAGAAGACGGCGGCCGCGGCCAGTCGTCCTTCCCCACAGGGATGTGTCCGGGGCGACTGCCACACACTCTCACGGGGACACAGCCACACGCCGCTCACGGGAAGCCCATACACCCACTCCCTCCTGGGCAGCCAAAACACGGCCACGGATTAGCCACACCCAGGCCACCTTGCCATCTGCCCCGTTCCTTCCTCGTGGGCTGCGGGCTGGGCACTTTGGTAAGACCCTCTATGGTGCCCCCCGAGACGGGGCAGTCAGACTTAAAGGAGAAGGGGAGAGGGCAACAAGCCATCCCTCAGGATCTCCACAGGCCCCGCACAGACTTAGAAAACCCCATATTCACATCATCTGTGTGTGGCTGTCTTCGTGACTTCCCAATTCCACTTTGACCCAGAGCCACACATCTGGATTCTGAAACCTGGAAGAGACCATTTTAAGTGGAGACCGATAGACAACGGAAGGGCGGAAGCGGGAGGGAAGGAGGCGAAAGTGCCACAGAAGGCCTAGCCGGCCCGGCAAGGAAGATGGGCACAAAGAGGCCTAAACCTCTCCCCACAGGAGAGAATGGAGGGGAGTGCCTCGTTGTCAGGGCCACTGGCCCCATACTGGGGGCAGTTCTAGAGACAAGATGTATGAGGGGCTGGCAGGCACATCCCTGTGACCTCCATGACCACCGATGGACAGATGGGGAGACTCTCAGTCATGACAGTCCAGCAGAGCCCACCCCTGCCAAGGGAGCATCATGAGTCCACGTCAGGGTCAGCTCCCCCCTTAACAAGCCTGAGATGCAGCTCACGCACTTAGCTGGGCCCTGTCTCCTGCGTGGGCCTCGTCTCCTGCGTGGGCCTCTTGACTTGAGCTGCTAACGGTCTGGGGTCCTGCAGGAAGCCAGTCATGTGGCCCTGTGAGGTGGCAGACCTCTGCACAGTCCAGCATGATGGGCCCCCAGGCTCTGCAGCCCATGCTCTGGGAGCCACATGCAAGGGCTCAGGTGAGTTTACAAGCACTGGGGAACCTCCCACCTGTAATCCAGAAAAGCCCTTCACCTGAGCCGTTGGCCTACCCACCCAAAGACCCATGGACTGACTGAAGCCCTGGGGCTCTTTCATCTTTGGAGCTCAGCACCAGTCAGTGCATAGTCTGCAGTGGAGCCCCAGAGGCTGTGTAGGGTAGCCCTGGGGGGGCACCAAGGCTTACCCACCATTGCTCACCCCCCAACTTCAGGGTTGGGGGACTAGGGGATCTGCCAGAGACAGTGATGTGGAACCCCACAGGTTGGCCCCAGAGGCCCTGCATGCTCCACAAGGGGCTGATGGAGCCCTGTCTTGTCTTATCTCTGTAGTGGGCGCAGAGACTCCCACCCCCCACCACACCCCAGCCGGGTGGGTTCTGCCTCAATGCTTCCTGAATTATTTATAAAACACCAGGAAGAGAGAACAGTTGCTGATGTGTCAGAAGGAGAAACACGGGCTCCTGCCCATCTCCTTGGCATAGTAGTTCATCCAGCAAAAAATGCTGCCAGGGAGTTAATTGATGAGGACTGTTCCTTGTGACCCAGGCATCCTACTCCAGAAGGGGGTGTGAAAATGGGTGTCTACACTTACAGCGACACCAGCACCCACAGCTGTAGCTACCATCACCTCTCTTTGGGGGAGGGGGAGTGTAGACAGACAAGCCACAGGAACACACCCAAAGACAGTGAGGAAGAAGACTTGACTGAAGGTGAATACTGGATTCAGACAGTCCTGGCCTGCAGGGAGAGCCACCCCACAGGGCAGGTGGGGCCAAAGGCTCCATCTCTGCTAGACTCCTGGAGTGTACAACATGGGAGTCTCCTCCACACTCCCAGGGCCCCCAGCTCTGTGCACATGCATCCTGCTTTGTCCATCTTTCCCAGTGACATCACTTTCCTAATGGAAGAGGAAAGGTAAAATCCAGAAAAAACCCACAATGTGGGTTCATGGTCACCTCCTCTGGCCCAGGGGCTTAGCAGGGCTGAGCTTTACAGAGGAGACTCAAAGAGGGTTAGAAATGTCCTTCCACACCTGCCCTTTCTCAAGCCAAAGTGAGGTGCAAAAAGCCAGGTCCATTCTGTCTACTATGGAGCAATCACAGATCTTGCCCCTCAGGAAATGTCTCGGCAGGGTGGCACAGCAGGAGCCTCTCATGGGAGACCTTGCCTGCATGCACGGGGGTAAGACCCTTCCTGCCTCTAAAGAGCGAGGGGATTTTAAGCATGATTCTATTTTTGTTTCTAACCAAGTGGGTCAGTTGTCAGCATTTTCTTGTTGAGAGTGAGTTCATCCTTCAGACCACTGGTTCAGTTCTGACTTGCTGACAACAGAGGTGCTCCCAACTTTATGAGACAGATAGTGTTCCCAAAATGCCAGGTGTAAGCAAGGGCTCCCAATCAAACCACATTTAAAATGCCCAGAGAGTTCCTGTTACTTAAAGGTGTTCTATGGTGAGACTTTTCATAAAATAAAATTTAAAAAAATAACAGTATGTATATGGGCACTAAATGGGAGATCTTAGGTGGACTGAAAAAAAGGGAGTATATTTGCAATGACAGTAGGAGACGAATATTTCTCTCAAAGCTAGATAAATCCAACAGAAAGGTAAACAAGAAGAAAAATGGACAGCCAAAAAGGCTTGGGAAAATCAGATTTTGCAGCCCACTGATGACTTCTGAAAAGCACTATTAAACTCCACATGTTTCTAGTGTGAAACATCGACTAACATAATTCGCATGTTAGTATCTAAGAGTACCTCTTGAAACAGAGATCATGGGCCGGGGCTTATAGGAACCTGAAACAAATATAAAAGGCGGAAATAATGAGCACATTTTTACTGAAATCTTCCAACAGATCTGCTTGCCTGTCCTGTGCATATCGCACCAAGGTTTTCGGTCAGGGGGTGCACCCAAATGCTGTTTCTTTCTCTCATTTTGTTCAAACATGGTGAGGGTCCTAGAGGAGGCCAGTGGTCATCCACCTGCCACATGGCTATTGGAGACATCCTTTACTCCTGCCTTTCTCCGGAGGTTCTGTTTGCCCACATGATACGTGTGACTGCTCATACCCACCATGCACCTCTGTGGGATGCTCATGGTTCTTCAGAGACGGAGGTGTTCAGGTCTCACTGACACATAGCTTCACCACTCAAATGTAAGTATTGCAAAGATGGGCCTTGGCTTTCATGGAAAGTTAGGGATTCTTAAAAGAACTGTGCCATTTCTAAGAAGTCATCTATCCGACCTCCCTTCTCCTGTTCAATTACGGACTCAGCTCATTCATTCTGCTCAATCTGCTTGATCCAGATAAACACAGAGAACACTCCAGAGTGTTCAGATGCACCTTGGAATCCGAGCAATGGAAAGCATTCATCCGCTTGGTCTTTCCTGGGTTGATGAGCAGCCAGACCCGTTTTCTTCCAATGCACTCTGTGTTGTCTCCAGGCTTGCCATAAGCGGCATTCTCAGGAGCAACCTTCCCCAGCCCCACAGAATCCTCCATAACCCAGATTGCCCTGGTCTCCTCCACACTAGCCTGCTTTAGCCTTGCATGACACTTATGACCAAAGGGTCACTGAACAGAGCTCTTTCTGTGGTCACATTTTTCAGAGTGCCAAATGATCCATGGGTGTGTGATGCTTTGCTCTAAAAGTCTATAAAGGCAGCATTTTGTTCCAACAAGTCCAATGTGCCTTTATCAACAAACAATGAGGCCATATGTTCTCTACATCTTTCAAATAGCTGTGAGATGGGAAAAGATGTGGTCAGTGTTGGATAAAGCTTACGAAATCCTGCTTGTTCCCCTCAATGCAACTGTCTATGGATGACCTTCATGAAGATGCTGTAAATATGGTGATTATGCAGTTTAAAAAAAATAAAATTCATCCTGAGCTAAGTACTGAAGGAGAAATCGAGAGCCTTGGAAATGACAAGAGAGAACAGACCCAACTGCCAGCAGTCTTTTGGAGACTGAGCATCTACAGAGCTTGAGCTGACCTGACAAAGAGAGAGGGAAATCAAATGACTGGAACAAAAAGAAAAAGGGGCTGGCTCAGGACAGAGGGGGCATAAGGAGAATCGCTACAACCTCTGATCCACAATCGTCCACCAACAGACCAAGCAACTCAGGGGACGCCCACGGGATGGGGCCAGGATGCGGCAAAGTCACACAGACACAACAGCCACAAACCAGCCAAATGAGAATGGAGACGAAGCTAGCCAACGTCAGCCGTGACTGTGCCGGGGCCCGGGGAGCCCTCTAGGATGTCCAGACTGCCCTGCAAAAACCATCTTCAGAATTAGCTTGGAAGGCAGCTGCCTACCTTCCTTAGAAGACATAGATGTCCTCACCCTGAGAGAGACAGAGAGAGGGACAGTCTGTGCTCCTCAAGTCCCCCTCACTGGTCTCACGTGTGACTCCCCCCTCGAGGAAGCTCCTAGAACACGAGGGGCAGTGCAGGCTTGCCTGCATGACCTCACTGAGTGCAATAAGGCTAATACAATATTATGGAGATTGCAATAAATAAATTGAAAATAAGTGGTCAATGAGGGCAGAGAACCGGTAATTCATGTAGTCAGAAAATCCATAATTAGCACTAATGAATATTTAAAGTCAAAGTTCAACCCAACTTTTTCAATGTTTAACCAACTCCATCCATGCAGTTCAAGGCGTCCATTTATCACGGCCCATGACAGTGTCTGAATATGAATCAGCCCACACCCGCCGGCAGGAAGCCGCTATCTCCTCGCGACTCGGCGTGTGTCAACAGTGTGCTTGTCACGGCTGTGGTCATTGATCACCTGCCCGGCGGGCTGAAAACAATTAAAACCGTTTTCACATATTTATAAACCTGACTGTCACGGGTGCTTATTAATTTTCCATGAGTGAAATTCAGCCGATGAGCTGCCGTATTTCAGGCAGAGAAAGAAAGAATCACGTAGGCATTTGCTGTTCCAAATTCATCTACAGGAAACGCTAGGCTGACGAAGCCACACTTGTGCGGAGCTCCCTTGTCAAGGCCCTTGCACAAGCCTACCTCGTACAAGGCTTTAGGAGGCACTGGCACGCGTGGCTGGGGATGGGTTCAGCGATGAGTGCCATGGGGCTGGCTTCCCTGGGCCCCAAACACACAGAGCCTGGCAGAAGTGGAAGGACTTCTGAGATCTTATCCAGTCCCTTCATCTGACAGTGAAGGAGACCAGGCTGGGGGAGGAGGAGAGGCTTCCCAGGTTGTGCAGCCCTTTGGGAGGGGAAACTCCACCAGACTCAGGCTTGCAGACCCCCACTGTCTGTCCTTGTCCTCGATGGACAGGAAGGAAGAACACAGGTGACTTGTGACAACCTTCTGAAGGTCTTTGGGTGTGCTGGTCACAGGCCTTTCCCTGCTTCCAGGAAAGAGGCCTGGGCCTCTTTGGAGGAAACCCAGCCCCCATTAAACAGAGTCCCCTCTGCTTTCCTTGACTCCTGGGGAGCTGGCAGCAGCGACACACTGAAAGTGCTGTATGGAGTATTGGGCTCATGGAGACCTGAGTGCCCAGTGAAGGGCAGGCTCTGAAGGCCACACTCCTTCCAAAGGGAACTTGTCAGGGGACAGGCAGGTGGACCCTCTGAGGCAGAGGGGGCTGCAGTCCGAAGAAGGCAATCAGAGACTGAGCAGACCCCAAGGGCTGCCTGAAGGAGCCCACTTTAGGGAGGTGACTCATTGGAGGGGGGAAACTGCCTCACATAGATTAACTCATTAAAAAATCCTTCATCAGGTTGTGTTTGCAAACAATGAGGGTGTCAGTAATTCATCATTTCCTGAATTAGACTTATCTCCCAAAGTACACACCATTAGCATGAGTCCCCTTGTCTTTCAGAGATACTGAAGGCTAGGACTCCTTAACTCTTTAATAGCCTGACCTCCTCTCTGCTGGTCAGCTGGGAGTGAGCCTTTCTGGACAGACACAGAAACAGACCATGGGGGTGGACAGGGAGGGGTGGTGTCCTCGTACATGCCTACCCTTGAGCTGTCCAGCGCTGGAGACCTACACCCCAGCTGTAGTGGGGAATAGAAAGCTGGAAAGCAGCCCTGCCTATGAATGACCCTAAGAGCCAGAGCAGCGGCAGGGGGCACCCCTGGGCTGGACGCCTGAGTATCTGGGGTCCTCAAATAAACCCAAGAGAAAAGCAAGGCAACACCTACCTCTCCTAAGGATGGACAGATATACTAAGGAGACAGACAGACTGACTGCAGGGGACTCCCTGCAGGTTTCTTTTAAGGAGGAAGGTGCGTCATTTAAACAAGATAAGCCTGACCCCTTCCCATGCCGCCTCCAGTCTATGCATGCCAGTTTCCAGGAACAAACACAGCATCAGGATAGACTGAGGCAGCCCCAGCGATGAGCCCCTGGGGTCAGGGGAAGCTAGAACTCTGAGGGTGGGGATCCTGCTTCCATATGGCTCAGGCATGGCAGACCACGGGAAAACTCCATCCAGCCGCAAACAGACTTCTCCAGAGCCACTGAGAGCACCAACGTCAATCCTGACAATCTACAGCAGGGGAAACTGAGGCCTGGAGCGTCATTGAGTGGCCCAGCGTTACCCAGGCATCTGAGTCCTGCCTACCCTGGCAGAAGTCAGCACTCACCCTGCACACATCCTTACCCACTGTACTGGTCGAGCCATCATGGAGTACAGAAGTTAGAAAGGAAAGGAAACACGCCACACCAGTCATCAAAGAAGGCACTGGGACCTGACTTACAGAATATAGAGGCCAGGGCTACCAGGAGGGCACCATCCCTGTGCTGGGCAGTCCCTGGACACAGAGGGGACACTGAGATCCCTGCTCTGGCTATGGAACATGATGCTGATGGGGCAGAAAGGAGCCTGGGCTTTCTCTGACCTCAGAAGGTGACTGGAAGGGTGGGTGGACAGATGGATGGATGGACGGATGGACAGACAGACGGGGGGATGGATGGATGAACGGACAGATGGATGGATGACAGACAGATGGACAGATGGATGGATGGATGGACAGATGGGAGGACAGATGGATGGATGGACAGATGGATAGGTAGATGGATAGATGGACAGACAGATGGATGAATGGATGGACGGATGGATGCATGGATGGATGGACAGGAGGATCGATGGATGGACGGACAGATGGATAGGTAGATGCATGGATGGACAGATGGATGGGTGGATGGATGGATGGATGGATGGATGGATGGATGGATAGATGGATGGATGGACAGATGACTGACAAAGTTGGATCCTGACTGAAGCAGGAACTGGAAGCTGGAGTGGCCAGATAGTATGAGAGATTTGGGTCCCAGGAGTCAGGTTTGAATCCCAGGGCTGACACTCAGTCTTTGTATGACCCTTATAAAATACCCTGGGCTAAGATCCCTTCCAGCCCTGAATCTGTGATCTGATGAGATCTCTCCCATTTGGGCCTTCAATTCAGAGAGAATCAGCAAAATAATTACAAAGGGATCTTTTTGGCCTTTAATTCATTTGTACAAAAGATAATAATACATGAAGCCTGGTTTTTGTTCCCTAAGGAAGTGGAGTGAGAAAAGCTGGCGGAAGGGGACAGGGGAGTGGGTCAGTGGAAATACTTCTTGCAGAGGAGATGGGAGCCTATGCCAGCTGCAGAGAAAAGAGAGATGGAGGGAGGGAAATCAGACAGAGTGATACTAGAACGCTCCACCCAGGGCATCCTTAGAGACCTCCCAAGCTTTCATCCATAGGCTACCTCCAAGGTAAGAATTAAGGGGTGACCCTGGAAGGAGGCAGGAAGTCCTGTGGGAGCAGACCCTGGAACTGTCCTTGATCCTGGTGGGCCGGCAGTGAGAGGGGGCAACAGAGCTGGGGGAGCAATGGAGAATGGGAGAGTGGGGAGGGATCAGGGGCGATGTCTGCCTGTTGCTGGGGTATGAGCTGAGGCCCCTTCCTCCCTCTTCTCTGTTTGTCACACACACACATACACACATGCATGGATGCACACACGTGTACACACACGTGCACATGTGCACACACACACACAGAGGGGGACTAGTTGTGAAGCCCACTTGTAGTGGGTGGAAGGAGAGTCAAGAAGGAAGGACCTCTGAGCGTCCCCTCTGAGAACGGCCAGGAAGCAGAGTCTCCTATCTGAGCTTGTGTCTGTGGTGGCTCTGCCTCTCTTTTGTGTCTCCAGGGTTAACCACAGTCTGACACACAGTAGGAGCTCAATGAACGCTTCTCAACCAGGAGGGGTGAAATGCCCCCAGTGGGAAGCTGACATTAGATTTCTTTCTCTATCCACAGAACAGCCAAAATGGTGGCCAGGGTTACACAGAGAACCTGGCGTTAGGACAGCAACAACCTAAGAACAGAATGTGAAGGAACAAATGAAAGAAGGAATGAATTGTAGAAGCTGTTAGCGGGTCCTCGCTGGGTGCCCAGCACAAGGCTGAGCACCGGGGTCCCCAGACAAGGGGCTCGTGGTCCATGAGTGGGTAGAGGAAGAACAGCTATCAGCACAGACCCCATGCGAATAATAACTCTAGAGAGTCCATCAATGAGGAATAAGTATCTGCTAAGGATTATAATGCTCACATTTTGGCAGTGTTTCTACAGGTGAAGAGGGAGGAGATGGGCTCTGGGGCAAAGGCTTGAGGGGCAGCAAGGCAGGACAGGAGGTGGGGAGGGCCACAAGCCCCTTGAGGCAGGATGGTGCTCCTGTGGCAGTGCCACAGCTGGGACCTGGCGAATCCTCTGGAGCTGGTCTGAGTCAGGTCTGGGCAAGGGCAGAGGTTTCTTTCTGGACACTGGGAGCTATTTGCTTTGCCTTCCCAGGCACCGATTACACAAGAATCCACAGGTTTTATTTTTCAGATAACAAACATTTAAGGTTTTTCCCCTCCTGCTTTCCCAGCTCCCCACTGAAAAAAAAGAACAGTGTCCCCAGGTTTACCTGTGCTCATGAATGGAGGAGCGGTGATATACTTGGGCTGCGCCTCCCCCAAGAGGAGTGAAAATGAACCACAAACCCTCCTACCCATCAGCAGTCAATCAAAGCCAAGAGGTCCTGGTCCAAAGGGGATTGCTCTGCCTCCCCACAGTAACCACCCGGAGGAGGACAGGCAGGCCTCCCTGACTCTCACTCAGCATCCTCTAGGGCAGGGCATGCCAAAGAGAGGAGCCAGCTCATGGCAGTGGCTCGGAGGGCCCAGGCTACATCTCCCCAGGTTTTTGTCGCTGCCTCCCAATGAGAGGTGACGTACTGACCAGGCACCAGATTCCCCATTTCAGACTTGAAGGTTAGCTATGACATGACTGGACCTGGTCGTCCCCTTGTCTGACCCGCCCCAATCAAGTCCCTTTCAAGGCTGGCAGGAAGGGGGGAGGAAGGCCAGCCTCCCTCCTTTCCTATGCTCTCCAGAATCCAGTGTTACAAGTTAATTAAATTGCTTGTCCATTGTATTCATCCACTTACAAAGTTAATGACATTCTGTTCCTGAATTAAAGAGAATTTTATAAAGCCCACCCCGTGGAGCCTGGCAAGCTGTACACGGAGGGGCTGAACTCTGTCAAAGCTCATGGTGGCGGCCACCCTAATTAGAAAACAAAGTGGAAGTGGCTGCACCTGCCAAGGCAGGCCTCATCCTTCCTTCCAATGGGTAGCTAACCGCCTGCTACGGTCACAATTCAATGTCTCCTGCCGGACCATGGGCAATACTTTGGGACTGATAAACCCGCTAAAATGCTGCGTTACCATAATGGAGGGAGACAAGGGTGGAAATGGGAGATGACAGGCCAGGGAGGAGAGGCTGGACCTGTGGACACAGTCCTGTCTGAGTTGCCCGGAGCACCCAGGCTGCCGTGCTGGGTGGCAGCGATGTGAGGCCCCGCCTGAGCTGCCCAGGGTGCCCAGGCTCAAGGCCTGGGCAAAGGGAGATGTGAGACCAGGTCTCCATCAATGACCCTTCATTAAGCACCCCCTCAGGGCCAGGCACTGGGGACTACAAAGCCAAGGGAGCTTAATGCCCTGCCCTCAGTGGACTTCTGCTCTAGCAGGAGAGACAACGTGAACACCCACACACAAGGACAGCTGAGATCCACGCAAAGTGAACACAAGGGGCCTACAGTGATGCTCACCTATGGTCCCTGCTATGGTGGAGGGGTGAGCTGCGGCTGGGCCAAAGTTCATTTCTGACCAGCCTTGGCAGTAGGGACCTCCAGGCTACCTGGAGGAGAAGGACAAATTGGCCCAGGGAGGAGGAAGAAAACCAGCAGTGGCCTCAGGCCCGGAGAGAGCTCTGCTCCTCCAGCCTCTTCCAGGAGAGACCAGGAGACGCAATTTCTAAAAAGAGTGACTGAATGCAAGGGAGGTGATTTCCCACGGGCACGGGACACGCTGGAGAGGAGCGCCTGAGCTCTGAAGGGCCTGCGGGGTCTGAGGAAAGAAGGCGAGGTGGGTGGCAGAGCTCAGCCAGGACCTGCCGTAGGAAGTGAAAGCAGGAGCCCAGCTGGGCCAGACCAGGGGCCTCCAGAGAAGGGCAGTCTGTCCTGCCCCGTGCTGCAGGCAAGAGGGGACGCTGGACTTCCATGTGAGCGGGATCCTGTCTGGCCATCCTGGACATTCCTCGCTCAAGGTGGAACCTGTCTGGTGTGCAGTGTTCATGGATTGAGTCGATTGGACTGTTGGGCTAAGAAAGGTGGCCGTGAATGGATGCTTCAATGAGTGAAGGAAAAAATGTTTATCAAGCATTTACTAAGTGCCAGAAAGGCAAGACAGCCCTGCTTTCAGGGAAATGCCAGTCTAGTTGGCTGAGGAGAGCCTTGGCCCAAGGGATTCCTAGGGGGCTTCGGTGGCTGACCCTAGGCAGAGAAGAATGCTGAAGAACAGCATCCCCAGGTTTGCCTGTGCTCATGCATGGAAGGGCAGTGATCCACTTGGGCTGCACCCCCCCCCCAACAGAAGTGAAAATTAAAGCCAGATTTTTCCCTAAAAAAGAATCTTTGAATTGTTCTCAGGGAAACCTGAAGGGCCCAGCTCTGTGGTCACCCCAGCTCTGTCACATCGATGAAGAAAGGGCTACTGGGGTTGGGGGAGCAAGCACAAGGCTGGAATTTCCCCAAATCCCAGATCTGAAAGCTGGGTTAGGGTTCTCAGTGGTCACCGAATCCAAGCCATTAATGAATGGGATCCCCATCAGAACACAGCTGAGAACAAAAATCTGAGCCACGCTGGGCAAAGTGAGCAAGAGAAGGCACCTTCTGAGCAGAGAAATAATGAGGACAAAAGCCTTGGAGTTTCTCTTCAACCAGAAGAATTCCCCAGGCTCGGGTTTTCTTCTGTCTCCTCGTGCTTCTAAAAAATGAGACGTATTTACACCACGCGAAGTATTCCATAGGACAGACATTTTAAATCAAGTTTGAATAATTAATGTAGCCCAGGAAATTGGGAGAGGCAAATATGTATCTTAATCTCGGTCTCCTTTTTAATTACAAATTTGACTTTATTTCGTTTAGCTTGGCTTTTTTTAAGAAAGAAATCTAAATGGCTATAACAGAAAATCAATGCTCTCAGGCCAATTAAATCATGTGGAGAATCTGAATCATGATTGAGCGCCCCAGACCTCTACCTTTTGTCTTTAGGAGTCATTAGCTTTCAGTCACCATTTCATTCCTCTAAACGTTCTTGGGAAAAGTACAGCGGGCATTATGGATATGAGATAATTAAGGTAAAATGCATCTTAAGGGACAGCAGCATCGAACACAAGAGCTTTATACAAGAGCTTTGCAAACTTCCCGCAGCCTGGGGAGAGGCCAGTGAATACAAAATGCCCCAAAGCAGCTCTAATTGATTTTAAAATGGCAATTCTGGGCCACTTTTCCTTGCAGAGAAGGCTCTGCTTCTAGCCTCACCTCCCAGACAAGGAGAGGGGAGTCAGTGTCCCAGGTTTTCTGGGCCCAGGACAAACGGGGGGCCTCTGACCTGATCTACGCAGATGTGAGAGCCGCTATGGAGGGGCGCTGTGCCCACCTTGACCCCGGATGATGCAGATTCCTGGCAAAAGCACAAGAACTGCACACCCCAGGTCCAGCTCGCGGGACATGGGGTGGCCAGGAAGTGATGGGATGGATTTTTATCAGAACAAACCATCGGGTGGATGGCCACGCTGGGAAAGACCAATGGGTCCAAAGACAAAGTGAGACGGGAAAGGACTGGGGCAGGGAGGGAAAAGCAGGCCGGCACTGGGGCGTGGCCTCACTGTCACTGGGGGTGTGGGGCAGCAGGATCATGGGCAGCTGGAGAGGAGCTGGGGTCACTGGGGGAAGGGCGCAAGGGCTGAGGAGGACACTCAAGGAAGGACCGGGCAGCTGGGACAATAACAGTAATATTGATGATAAATATGAGCATTTAAAGTGCTGCACAACTCATCCGAGCCTCCCAATGCTGGTGCCACGTTAACACCATTTTACAGAAGGGGAAACAGAGGCAAACAGTAGTTCAGTGAACTTGCCCAGGGTTGCCCAACTGCTAGGTGTCTGAGGCTGAATTTGAACTCAGGTCTTCCCGACTCCAGGTCCAGCGTCCTGTGCGGTAGCATGGTCCCTCCTCTCTGCTCCCTTGTGATCTACACTGTCCTCCATCCCTCCAATCATTCCAGATTGAGGGACACAGAAGAGGGACCCATTACTAATGGACAATAAGCTAGCAGGCACTGTCCATCTGCTGTGGGTCAGACACCTTGTTGGGGCCCAAAGCCCGCCTGCCCCTGCCCACCGGGCGCTGACTGTGCTGGGGGAAGGGGGAGCCAGTGAACGCAGGGCTGCTTGAGGTAAACAGAGTGGGGAGAGTGTTAACCCTGGGGGGGAAGGGCCTGGTGACCCACCTAAAGGTGGAGGGAAGGAGGCTGAGCCCATGTGCCTCAGGACCACAGCAACTGACTGGACGGGGAATCCAGACATGCGTAAGGCAAGGGGGGAGAAGAGTCGCTGGCTGCGAGGGCAAAGAAGGAGGGTGAGCCCAGCTGGCGGGGCGTGTGGCGGCCTGGCTAGTGGGGGAGAGGGGCAGCCTGATCCCCTGCCCTCCCGGCTCTGGCACTACCCAGGATCGCCGCGAAGGCTCAGGGGATGCTTGACCAAGGACAGCGCTCATCACCTTGGGCAAAGCCATCCTAGGCATGCCTGACACAGGCTGGCTTTTTGAACTTGAGGAGAAAGAAAACTTGCCAGACTGTTTACAATTGAATCTGCCTCATCAGTGTCAGTTGAATAGGCACGTCCCCTCCGACCTCATGTTTGCTGGGCTCTCCTTTCAAACGGCTGATGGGGCAGGGCAGCTTGGCCTGAGGGAGCTTGAGTGCCCTCCCTGCCCATCCCTTTTGCCCCCCATGGCTCTCCTTGGGCAAGGAGTCCATGGGGCCCAAAGGCTGGCTGCCCAGAGCTCGGACACTAGAAAGCTCGGCACTGAAGGTGAGGAGGGGCCAGAATGCTGAACTCAATCTCGATCTGCAATGTTACCTAGGACAAGTGCTAAGCCAGTCCTTGCTTCCAGAGCTCCAGTGAGGGGAGCTCACGACCTGCTAAAGCTGTCCATCGCACCTTTGGATAAAGGGGGAGGAAGGGAAGGACTGTGTAGGGAAGGGGAGGTTGCTCTTGATATCAGACCTAAGTGCAAACTACCGGCAGCTCCTGGTTCTCTACTCTGGGGCCAAGGGCCCACACCCAATCCCTCTTCCACACAGCGACCCTTCAAATAACCACAGACAGGCTCCTTCCGGGCCCCAGCAGGACACAAGCAGGAGCTCTACCACCTTCCTAGATGCTCTGCCCTGTACCCAGAGTGGCCCCTCAGGGCCCTTCCTAAAACACCAAGTTTGGTCCATGGAGTCCCAGTGTGGGCAGTGCCAGGGGCCTAACAGAATTCAAACCCTGTCCTGGGAGACCCCCCCCCCCCCAGGGCTGTTTTCCTATTCATCTCACTGTTAGCCATGGGCACTAACTGTAGAGGCCAGAGACAATCCCCAAGAACTCAGACGTCTCACTGTAGTTCCTCCTGCACTCAAGGAAAGGCACAGTCCTGGAGGGCACCCAGCATGCAAACCTCCCCATGCCCAGGCTGGCCGCCCATGTCCCATCTCTTCGTGTGTGTGTGTGTGTGTGTGTGTGTGTGTGTGTGTGTATGTATGTATGAGAGAGATGTCCTGGGGAGGGCCTGCCTAGGACCTCACCCCCCTAGCAGGGAGCTTGCCTGTGGCCAGACTGGGAGGTTGCATTTGGCAGGGTCGGGAAAGATGCTTGGTCCTCGCCTTTGCAACCAGGCCACCAGGGCATGCTGCGTTCAGAGGCCCCAGCACCTCCACCCCCTCCTCCTTTGCTTAGCCCTCCTCTTCTTCCTCCTCCAACACCCTATGTCTCCTGGCTACCCTTCCTTACCATGTGACCCCCTCCCAACCCTTCGCAATCCCGCCTCCTTCAGTTCAAGCCCAGGAACCAGAAGGGCTCTAAGGCTGAGAGAGGAGAGTCTCCCGCCCCACCCCCACAACACCCAGGGGATCCAAGGGGCAGAGATGCCCCAGCTTGGACTTTCCCAGCCTACTGCGTCTGAAGAGAAGAGGATCTGGGGAACCCAGAGTCCAGGCTTTTCCTGGAATAGTCACCCCTACCTGTTGTCATTCACATGGGCCTTCCCTCCCTGGGGGCATGTGCTGGGGTCCCACCTCAGAATAAGGGTCTGAATGCTTGGCATTGAGAGGCTGGTGAAGATAAAGCTGTAATCTAGATTTGCCTCAGCCATGTTCAAAGACCCCCGAGATCTATCCAGAGACTCCAGGCTAAGGACCCCTGCTCTCCAGACATAGCTCACAAGGGACTGGACCAGAAGGTCACACCACCCCGTGGTCAGCCCCAGGAGGAGGACATTGCACACTTGCATTTAGGAAACAAAACTCATGAACAGTACACGTATGTACTGAAGAGATACAGCTCAGAGGGTCCGAATGGACCATAAGCTCAACATAAATCGTAAGTGTGAGAGTGACAGTGAGTAGTCAGTGCAATCATGACTCTACTAAAGGAGGCGCATGTGGTGTACAGGAGAGGGTGGTGACTCCCTGATGCATTCTAATGCGCCTAGACCATGCTCCCTGAGGATGCCCAGGCAACTCAAGGCACCATATTGCCACAAGGATGGTGACAGGCCCTGTAGATGCTTCCATGGAAAAGAGCCACTGGAGAAGAGAAGGCATCAATGGGAGCAGGGGAGGGGTGCCCTGGGCTAGAGCACAGGGTGTCCACATACCCCAAATGCAGGATGGAAGTCTGTGAGAGACTCTGTGCCCAGGACCAGGGAGGGCACAGCCCTGTCCTAGTCAAACTACCCTGGACCTGGCATTCAGCTCCAGAGGTTGTTGATGTGACAGAGGGTGACCAAGATTTGAAAGGGCCTAGAAATGGTGCCATAGGAGAACCAGGGATGGTCCTAGCCAATGAGCAATTAGTAGGCATTTGCTGGCTGCAGGGCCCATATAAGGTTCTGGCTGGATCAGCCTGGAGAGGAGAAGGCACACAACAGCCCTCGGTACTTCTGAAAGGCTGACAGGAGGAGGCAGTGGGGAGGTCTGGAGCCTGCCCAGCGAGGAGCCGTCCACACCAACAGACTCCCTGAGCCCCTACCGAGGGCACTCTGTAATCCTCGGCTTCCTCTGATATGCGAAGGGAGTCAAAGCACTTTGCCTTTTCCCACCAGGATCTTCCTGGGCTGGCCTACACCCTCATCCTGCGAGACTGCATCAGCTTGGGCGCCCACAGCGAATGAGGACCCCCGGCCCCCAGTGGCAGGACTCCTCCCATGCCACTGAAAGGGGGCACCCAGACCAGCAACACCTCCCTCCCCACCCACTGCACTCCTTAGCCTGGCCTCCCCAGTGCCCCTGAGCTGGGGTCCTGCTCCCCCCGGTCCTGCCCCTGCTCTACCACAGGAGAGACTGGCTTCTTTTTCTTCTTCATATCCTCAGCACTTAGCACAGTGGTCGGCACAGTAGGCACCCTATAAATGCTTATCCCTGATCTCACACAACAGGCATTACATAAATGCTCATTCCCTCCCTCCCACATAGTTGGTGCTACATAAATGCTTATCCTTGATCCCACACAATAGGTGCTACATAAATGCTCATTCCCTCCCTCCCACAGTTGGTGCTACATAAATGCTTATCCTTTCCCACTGGGTTGGTGCTTAATAAATGTTTGACGGGACTTATTTCTCACAATAATCTGGAAATAGGGAATGCAAGAATTACTGCCCCCAGGTTGCCAAAGAGCAGCCTGAGTCTGGGTCGGGGGGGGGGGAGGTCAAACACAGCTGCCCACCGTCGCCCACCATCACCCATTCTCCTGCCTCCTGCAGCCCAGGGCCAGCTGGAGTTTTCACAATGCCCTTTAGAGGCAGGACCTCACTGGAGTCTCCCAACAGCCAAGGATGCAAGTGCACAGGCAGTGTGCTCTCTATTTACAGCTGCAGAAACTGATGCCCCAGACCAGGGAGGGACTCACCCACAGTCACACAGCAAGGAAATGTGAGAAGCCAAATTTGCACCCAGGGCCCTCCTGCCTGTGTGAGCCTGGGCCCTGAGATGGGGAACCCTGGGCTCCAGCTGGAAACCTGTGCTTGGACAGGGCAGTGTGTCCTGCTGGGGGGCTACGTCCAAGCAAAGCCTCCACCACCCCAGGAGGAGGGTCAGCACCAAGCTGGGCAGCGCATTTAGGGTTCCCTAGATCCTTCAGAAGGGAAGCTGAGGCTCATCTGGGGGGCCCTCCCTCAACAACCCTAGCAGGGATACACCCTCTGACAAAGAGAGCCCCCCAGGCCAAGCAGCTCAGGAATCAGGTAGAGCAGAGCAGCCCTTAGGCCCACTGGCAGGCCACAGCCTGGAGGAGCAGGTGATGCCCAGCAGATGCCAAGGAAACCTGAGCCTGAATCCTGCCTGACTCTGATGGAGACCTGCCCTAGGGCCTGAGCATGGTGCCCCAGGGACAGAGGGTCCCTCCATCTGCGAACATGGGGATTGGCTCCCAGTTCCCAGTGGGTTTGGAATGGGGTCAGCCAAGAGCAGCCTCAGACATCCTTCCCAACCATCACTGAATGCTGCAGCAGTGTACCACCCTCTCCCCACAACCCCTCCGGCCCGAGCAGCCTCCCCTGGCAAGCCCTGCATGAGGAGACCATCCCTGCCTCTAAAGCTCCTTAGAATAAGGCTGGCCTCCATCCCAGGCCCTCCACAGATGCTTGACGGCGTCTGAAATGCAGGCCGGCTCTTTCCTGTACCCTGGGCCCAGATGTTGCATCAGCAAAGGGTAAAAAAATTTAACACACTTCCAGAGACTGGTTTCGACTCTACAACGGGAGAAAGACCCACTCCGTCACGCTAGGAAAGGGAAAGGGGCGCGCTCCATCAACTCTGAGGCGGCAGAGGAGAGAACAGACCCCTCCAAATAAGCATCTGCTTCTAAGTATTTAATTGCACTGTGCATGCAAGGCCAAGAATGCCACGTTTACATAATTACCTGAGGCCCATTCAGATGCGGCCAGGCCATCTGCACAACTGTCCTAAGTGTGGGTCTAAACATCAAATATCCTGCCACCCAGGGGAAGCCTGGCTCATCCTGCCCACCTAACCTTCCCTCGACATCTCACCTGCCTTGCCCACCTTGCCTGCCTCACCTCACCCACCTAACCTCACCTCATCCACCTTGCCCTCAGCTGTACCCGACTCCCCTTACCTGTGCCCACCTCTCTTCACCCGTGCCTGCCTCTCCTCACCCATGCCCGCCTCCCCTCGCCCATGTCTGCCTCCCCTCACCCATGCCCGCCTCTCCTCACCCATGCCCGCCTCTCCTCGCCCATGCCTGCCTCCCCTCGCCCATGCCCGCCTCCCCTCACCCATGCCTGCCTCTCCTCACCCATGCCCGACTCTCCTCGCCTGTGCTTTTCTCCCTGTCCCTAAACAGCCCCAGCCTGCTTGTTTGGATCCAGCTTTCACTCTGGGATCAAGGAGTCACACGGGACAAGACACACACTTGCTGAGCAGAGTCTATGACAAAGTAAGAGGAGCCACTGAAAGCCCTCCCTCTATTTGGGGCAAACATGACCTTCCAAGGGCCCTCTTCCTTTGGTGGAAGCTCGGCCAGAGTCAATGGGGCAGCCCCCGTGTGCGAGCCCCTCTTCCCTCCCCAAGGCCTCTGAGCAGGCTCCGTCCCCGGCCGACCTCAGGGAGGCATTCTTTAACCCATGTGGAGGGGCCGCTGGTATGAAGACACTCACTTTAGCGCCCCTTAGCACCCTCATGTACGTTAGTGAGAGCCACTGGCTCAGAGAAGGCCAGACCGCTGAACACAGAGCTGGGCCGCAGCTGAAGGGAATGAAGAGACAGGCCCTGTCTGACCCCGGCTGCTCCTTGGTGTACCCCGCACACGCTCCAGAGGCAGAAACGGGAATGGAGAATGGCATGGTGGACAGCCACTGGGGTCCAGTGAAGGGGCAGGAAGCGAGGGTACAATCAGAGGGATGTGGAGGGAGGGAGGCCAGACAGACAAAAGCCCCAGTGTGCCAGCCGCCCCCAGGGCAAGTGACGAGGCCCCCGGAATGGCCTCCTCTGGGCTGGGAAGGCGATCTACGGGAGACCCCAGCCAAGGCTGGGCAAGGATCTCCCCTGATGGAGGGCATGTCCGCCTGGGAAGAATGCAGACTTCTGGAGCATGGTGACCTTTAGATCTCTATAGGCAGAGCAGAAAGAAGACAGCCGTGTTCTCAGAGCCCTCCCTTCATTGCTGGCCCCAGCCAGGTCCGCGTTCTGAGCAATCTCACCCCCATTTTACAGATAACGATCGAGGGGAGGCTCGGAGGAAACCTGGACTCTTCTTAGGCCCCAGACATCGTCCCCAGCCTCTCCCCCCAGCAGGCCCCCCCACGCCCCTCAGCCCAGCCTCTCCAGCAGCCCGGGGCCCTGGGAGGGGGCAGCCGAGCCAGTCCCCCTGCCTCCAGACGGGCCCCCCCCACCCCCGAGCCCAGATCCGTTTATACAGTCTGAACAATAAGCACGTGTGAGGCCGCGGAGCAGCAGTCTGTTTGGGAAATTAAATAACCTTGCGGGATGTTACCCTGACACCAGAAACAGTCACTGGTAACTCAGGAAGTTACACCTGGACACGCTTCCCGCAGACAGACTTACACCAAGCGTACTTAGAAAGGTCACGGCTCGCGGACCTGCTGGATAAAGAAACGCTGGGGTGGGGGGTCAGGGGAGAGCTGGTGCATGTCAGCGAATGCATAACCGCGGGCGCTTCCCGGGCCCCATTACTTCCCTTCCTCGCAGCCCAAAGATTCATGTCCCTGCATGCAGCCAGTTCATTACGGGGGGCTCTCATCTCTCTTCTGGCGCGGCACGGCGGCCCCTCCGCCCCGGGAGGCCCCGCTAATGTTTAATTCCCCATCATCCGCTCCGCTGAACAGCTTAATCTCTGACTGTGTGATCAATACTAGATCAGTGTAAATTAAAACGACAATTTTAAAGTAATTAAGCCCGTTAATGCTCGATTCAAATGTCATTATTTGTACAAGGGATTGAGGAGAAATTACACGGTGTCCAGGGCGACCGGGAGAGCCGTCTGAGCCTTCTCAATCCTGAGGCCGGCGGCCACTGGAGGCCGGGCAAAGCAGATTAAGTCCTGGCTCCCCTGGCCAGGATCCCGATCCAATTTCCAAAGAGGATAACACAATTTGATAAATTCAATTCCAGCTACAAACTCAATTATTGTGATAATGGATGAAAACTGGGAGGAGACTCCAAACAGGCCGGCATAACAAAATGCCCTTAACTTGGGTGGAGAGGCTCCTAATGGCCTGATTGGATTTGTCCACTGGCCCGCCTGCTCACTCTCTTTCGAAAACCCTTTCAATAATTGTGATTGTTGGAGCAGCAGCTCGCATTTATTAAATGGCCCCGGCTGGATGCAGCTGCCTGGCCGGTCAGCACAAAAATGCTGCCTCGTCCAGCCGGGCTGAGACAAGCCAACGGCAGAGTTGGTGAAGAGAGAGAGAACTCCACCAGCCTGGGCGCCCACCCCCTGTGAGAGCCGGTACAGTAGGTACAGTAGCTGCTGTCTCCCTAGAGCTCTGGCTCTGCAAAGCTAAGGCCACAGCCCCTTTCCCTGGCTCTCCTACATGGGAGGGGCAAAAAAGGGCCAGATGTTCCCCCACCCAAGTCTAAACTGGGCGGCAGGAGAGGGTGCAAGTAGAACACAGCCACGAGGAGGTGGAAGGTGGGGGGAGATCTATTCACCCAGGGCCAGTGCCCAGAATGCTTACCCAAGGGGCAGCCCAGAGGCTGCCTGCTCGAGGTCACACAGCCCAGTGGCCTCTGACCAGTCAGACAGCTCTGTCTAAGAGCCTCCCTGAGTCCTGGAGCACTGAGAGGTGCAGGGACCCCCCAGGCTCATTTCACTGAGCCATGGAGCTATCCCAGCACTGGCTGTCTGAGACCACGCTTAAACAGACGTGCACCAATGTTTGTCTCCTAAAATCCAGGACTCTCTCCCCAATGCAAACTTCCCTGTGTTTGGGGCGGGTGAGCAGTTTACAGAAGCACCTGGCAGGACAACAGGGAGAGGCCAGGGCCATGAGGGCAATGCGCCCCAGATCTCTTCTTTAGTCCTCCAGCTGCCAGGGGTGAGACCAGTGCCCACGTGGGCTGCAAGGGAGTGCCTACAAGGGAGGGTGCCGCTCTGCTCCTCCAACCCCAGCAGCTCTGAGCCATCTAACAAGGCCAGCCCTGAGCCAGTGGCCAGAGTTGTGGGGCAGGTGGCCTGGAGGCACTGGCCAGTGGCCAGCCCTGTGGGGCAGGTGAGGAGGAGGAGGAGGAGATCTGCAGGAAAGGTCCAAGTGTGGAACAAGGAGGCAAAGCTGGGAAGCAGCCGCCCGCTGCTCCAGCGATTTCCTGTCAGAGGCCGCTAACAAGCTGGCGACTTTTAAAGGCTTTACAATTTTTCAGTTAGTCCCCCACCACATTTCTTCTGGAATATTTGTTTCCCTTGCGCTGTGTTCTGACACGCGCTCAATCACACTTGTCTCCATGGCTGATATATGGGCCGCCCGAGCACTACTGGGCCAGACCTTTGCCAACAAGTCCGTTACAGATTCGTCACTATGTAAGATTGCCTGTGATAAGTGACTGGGAACGAAAGCCTTCCCAAGGCTGGTGCAGCCCGCACTCGGGACCCCAGGGATGCAGGTGGTGTACCCTGGGTGCCAGTCAGCCGCCTCCTGAGCCCCTGGCTGCTTCCATACCATGACTCCCCAGGGAAGGGGCCCTGGCTTACCTCACCTGCTCTCCACCCAGGCTAGCTCTGAGTATACAGTAAGTATTTAACGACTGTATGTTGGGTACCTGCATAGGAGGCTCCATCTCAAACACTGCCCCTTAGCCAACAAAGAGGTGCTCCGGCTCCTGGCCACTCCAATGCCCAGGGAGCCACTCCCAGGCAGGCCCTTCCTGGCCTCTCACTTGGACCAGGCTGGAAACCTCCTCTTCCATCTGGCCTCAGGGGCTGGCCTGCCTAAAGCACTCTCTGCTCAGACCCCTAGGAAGCTTCTGATTCCAACAGATAAGGCCAGTGTGACAACGAGAACCTGGGGCTCAGAGAGGGCCGGGGAAGCCGGAGGTTACAGAGGGAAAGCTGGGAAAACAGGGCCTCAGCCTCAGCCACAGGCCGGGAGGGAGTGGCACAGTGGTGGGAGGGGGTAGGGACTTTGTGCCTCATTCTCTCATTAACTCAAGGAGGGCATGGTACAGAAGGACCATCAAAAGCCACTGTCCCTTTCAGAGAGATGCTGGGGAAAGGACACGGGCCTAGGAGCCAGGAAAGAGCCAACAGTGAGGAGGCGGTGACATGGCCACACTTGCGCTTTAGGAGAGTTACTTTGGTGGCTGACTGAAGGATGGACTGAGGCAAGGAGGACCCCTCCCCCTCCAACAGCTCCTAGGCATGAGGTGACGGGGGTCTGCCCCATGTGGGGATGGTCAGAGGCCAGACGGCTCTGTAAAAAAGAGGATCTGAAGTCCCTCTCCCAGCTTCAGCACACACAGGACCAAGGAGGACACGAGGTGATCCTCACAGGACAGCCACTTCACAGATAACACTAGCAGGAAGCAGAGGCCCCCACATCGCCTGATCCTTGTTGGTCAGTAAGAAAGCGAGGCTCCAAGGCTCCAGATCTCCAGTGCTGACCCTGAGCCTTCCTCCCTCTCCCCCCAACTCAGCCAGGGGCTCTGCGATCCACGGACCTGGGCCCAGGCTCCATATCACGGGCCCTGGCACTGGCTGTCCCCTGGGCTGCCTCCTCTCCCTCCTCTGGCTTCCTTCAGGCCCCAGTGAAAGCCGCCTGCCCTCAAGGACGGAGCCTGGGAATCGGCCGGGAATAGGCCCCAGCCCCTGCATTGTAGTTCCTGACTGCCTTGCTTGTACAGAGTGGCTGGCATGCTGCCCCTCCATTCGACCAGGGGCTGTCTCCCTGGCATATGTTTGTTTGCATTTGGTTTAGTCCTGGTTCTGTGTGTCTGTCTGATCTTCCTCTGCACCGCAGGCTTTAGCCTGGTGCCCAGCACACAGCAGGTACTCAACAAATGCCTCTCATCCTCCTGGAGGGGACACTGAGGTCACTGGGGAACCTGGGCAAAGGCCAAGGCAGCCTCCTGCCTGCCCAGCAGCATTAGTGCATTAATGGCATGAAAGCGTTGTGAGGGAAAGGCAAGAAATGGGGGAGTCTGATCCCATTTCCTACCATATCCTGTGAGCATCGCCCGGGAGTGAAGAAAGAGGGAGGCAGGGTGCTATGGGCAGCAGTGAGAGCACTGCTGGAGTCAGCGTGCTGCCGAGACCCCCTGCGGTACAGCCCCAAGGCAGCTGAGAGTGTGCCTGTACCCCCATGGTCCTGGGAGTCTGGGAGAATGCTAGAAATGTCAATGCGGTCATGTAGGTAACCTTTATGGAATTGGTGCCTAATTACTGAATGACAGCAGGGGGAGGCACATTCACTGGGCTGCCTGTAAATAGAAACCAGGACCAGACAAGTTTACTAAAAAAAAAAAAAAAAAAAAAAAAAAAAAGATGGAAAAAATCATTTTTAAAAACATTTATTTAGCTGAAAAAAGTTTTAAGCCATTGTCATATGAAAAAAAAATTCTCTGACATACCAGTGATTAGAGAAATGTCAATTAAAACGACTCTGTGGTCCACCTCTCACCCATCAGACTGGCTACCATGACAAAAAGGAAAACAACAAATGTGGGAGGGGATGTAGAAAAACTGGGACCCTAATGCATTGTTGGTGGAGTCGTGAACTGGTCCAACCATTCTGGAGAGCAATCTGGAACTGCCCAAAGGACCATAAAACTGTGCAAACCCTCTGACCCAGTAATACCGCTGCTAGGGCTATATTCCAAAGAGACATTTAAAAAAAAAAAAGGAAAAGGACCTATTTGTACAAAAATATTCATAGTAGTTCTCCTTTGTGGAGGTAAAGAATTGGAAACTGTGGGGATGCCCATCAATGGGGATGCCTCCTGGGGAATGGCTCTAATTGTGATGAGATACTCTTGTGCTATAAGAAATAGTAATACAGTGATCCAAGACAATCCCCAAAGAAACACTGTCCATCTCCAGAGACAGAGAAGTGGTGACCTCCAAGTGCAGATGGAAGCAGACTTGATTTTTCTTGGCTTTTCTTGCCTTTTGGGGGCATGAGTCCCCCCCATGTATCACGGATATCATCCTGGCTGCTACTCAATGGGTGGGGGAGGAAGAGAATGGGAAACTCAGGTTTAAAAAAAGTAAATACTAAAAATAATTTTAAAGCATTAAAACAAGAAAATACACAAAAGTGTTTTGTGGTCTACTCAAAAGTTTATAATTTCACAATCTTTTCACCTTTGAGGGAAAAAAAAGTTTGTTTTTTCACTTCACCTCATTCAGATTCTCCTACTTGGGGCTATTATGCCTGGATTTACTTTAAGAACAAGGCTGGTTGTGCCTCATAATGACTGACACAGAATGTGTGGGCTGGGGTCGGCTCTCAAGGCATCATCTCATCTGCCCCCCAGCCCCCTTGTCCAGCTTAGGAAAGCTAAGGGAGGCGGGGCATGGCGTGGGCACAGACATGAAAAGTTCAGGTTCATGTTTTCACGACCATTTTAGTAACATGGTGCAGTGTATGAGGACAAGTAAATGCTGTTTGTTTTAAAAGAATGAAACCCTAACCTTTAGGCTCCATATGACTCCCTTTGGGGGTTACCATTTGTGTAACTCCCTCTCAGGTTCCCTGCTGTGGGACGAGGTCACAACAACAAGCATTTATATGGATCTCTGCAGCCTGCAAAGTGCCCTCCAGACAGCATCACATCCAACCACAGAAGAGCCCCGGAGGTGCTGCTATTGTCATTATTATTCTTCCTCTTTTACAGAGGAGAAGCAAAGTCACTGGCCCAGGGTCACACAGCTGTCAAATTTCTGAAGCTAAAGGTGAGCTCAGGACTTCCTGATGCTTGGTCCTATCAGCCTATCAGCATCCCCATTCAGTGCCCACCTTGGCACCGGCCCATGGAGCCCATTAAATCAGCATGGTCAGCTGAGTAGACTGCACAGTAATTTAAGGGCCAATTCCTGCCTTTAAGCTGCTGAGCTTGGTGCTGAGCCCTTGGTCAGGCTGGGAGACGTCTTCAAAGGGCCAGGTTTCATTGCTGCCCGGATTCAGGACGATGTCAACAGTATTAACAAACCAACTTCAACCTTCTCAATTCTGTTCAACAATTTTACTAAGAACTTGCACATAAAACGGAGAATGGCTGAGTGGAGATTCAGTGAATAAAATCAAGAGTGGGCTGTCTGCAGCTTTCTCTCAACTAAAGGACAAGGACTGACCTCCTGAAACCAGAATGACCCGGACTGGGTGCCAAATCTCAGCCACACACAGAGCTTGCTTTGGGCTTACATGGAAACTAGGGCACACATTGGCTACCTTGTTCTATTCGATTCACCTCCAGTTGAAAGTAATCCAATCTTTAGGTTCCTATGTCCCAATGACACATTTTGTGGCCATAAATGGTGCTGCAAGAGCTTAAAATGCCATGCGGGGGTTAAGGATGCTGCTGAGGAATCCAAATGAGGGTGGAAAAGGTAGAAAATTCTTAAACACTCACTGAAATGCCAAAATGGCTGAACTGTGGTCTAACCTTGCCCTAAGAGAGGAGACTGCCATTCCCTCTGCCCTTGCTGAGCAGGGGGACCATGCTCCTGACAAGCCAGGTCAGTCCTGAGGCCCTTCCATCTTCTACCCAATTCCTCAGCTCCAAGAGAAATATTAGGCACCATGGCAGGAAGCAACTTTGGAGCAGATGCTACTGTATCTTTCACTAGTGAATGCTAGCTATTGATGCCATGTCAACAAGGGCAGCCACCTCCCTTTTTATTCAGTCAACGACTCCCCAGCTCTCTGAAAAGCGAAGGTAGAGAGGAGAGGAGGGAGATGTCAGAGTTGGAGGAGAGATCAGCACCTGCCTGATGGACAGTTACTCATGCCCTGGGCAATGTGAGGTTTGGCAGTTGGCATTTTCAAGGCTCTTTGTAGGCCAGCAGGTTTACAAGTAAAGGGTCAGTTCTGACCACGCCCATTTTCCTGGACTCCTTGGCACAAATGAGAGTCAGCTGGATTGGGCTGTTCCACAGAGCCTGGAAGAAGGGAACTTTTACAAGGGGATTTTACCTGTACTTGGCAATGGGGAGAAAAACTTCATTCAGCTTTGCTGAAAAATTAAATTTCATCTCCTTAGTATCCGCAGAGAGAAATCTGCAACCACCCATCAACAAGAACACGTGTGGCATGGTGCGGTGGGATCGGAGGGTGCCAGTTTGAAGTTGCCATCTGAGCCTCACAGCTTCTTCATGGGCTCATGGCTGTGAGGTCAGGCAGTGCACACATCCTGTTTCTATGGCCCAGTTAGCAGGGCAGGAGGCAGATGCTATGCAATCGAAGGCTGCACTGGGTCACTTAGGGGTCCTGAGCCTCAGTTTTCTTAGCTACAAAGATCTACACCACAGGACTGTTGCAGGTCTACAACAAGTGAGATATTCAGGCCTCTGAGGACAGAGATTCTTCTTTATTTTTGATTGTGTAACCCGAGCATCTGTGCCAGGGCTTGGCACACAGTAGGCATTTACTGAATCCTAATTTGGTTGCATGGGCATCTGTCCCAGGGCTTGGCACACAGTAGGCATTTACTGAATCCTAATTTGGTTGCATGGAATTGTTTTTGTGAGGATCAAAGGAGACAATGGGTATAAAGTGTTTTCAAAATGTCAGAGCTATATAATGCCAGCTATCATTAAGGGAAAAAAAAAATTAGATTTCCCTGACCCGTCCCAAACCTGGCATCCCCACCCTTCCCTTCCTCCCCAGGAGGCAGCCAGAGAAAGTCCAGATTCTAGAGAGTTGTCAAGGTCAACCTGGCTCCTACTACCAATGATGTTGCCTAAATGCGCTTCTTAGGTATCCCAGGTGCCTTGTTACACTGGAAAAGCTCTGATTCAAAGCCTGGCTTCATGGCCCATTGTGCATCCACTCCAGCCAAGCATCAGGGATGGTGAATTCCCCGCCCATCCCTACTGCTCCCCTGCATCCTTGGGGTGCTTCATCACCGTGGGAGACACCGGAGGTCATCGGCTAAGTCAATGGGATCTGTCTGCTGCTTGGTCCTGCAGCCTGCAGCCTAGGGGTGGGGGAGGAGGCATCTGGGGAGTGGAAGAAACGCTTTGTTTTGCTCCCTCTCCTCGCTCAGAGATGCGGCTGGGGCTGCTCCATTCATTCTTATGCTTTAGCAGTTTAGTAGCGATTGATCAGCAGGGAGGGGAGAATACCTGGTGTCTACTTAAAATGCATGGGGCAGCAACCAAATTAACCTGGTGCGATTGTTTCCTCACATGTTTGATGGACCCGTGTCAGCTCATCTGTTAGGGAGAAATAAAAAAGTCGGGCCTAAATGCACAAAAATGATGATGGAAGTCCGAAATAAAGCGTGCCAAATGCAAGCTTATTGAGTCAGAAATCAATCGATCAATGAGCGAGTGGATTAGGAGTACCTCATGAGCCCCCAGAAATAATTTGCCCAAACACTGGGATTTAACAGTGGAGGACCAAATTCCAACACTTTTAGGAAGTAAATAATGAAAAATCAATTCAAAGGAAAAACAGATCAAGAACTCTGGATTCTGACACGCCGACACATTTATCGCTGAATACCATTTCTCGGCTGACCCGAAAACTTCAGAAGGTGTTTATTTACTTTCAACACCTTCCAGAGATCAATATTTTTAATTTGGATCCGACTTATTATTTTTCACATCACAGCATCGGGGAGCAGACTAAAGTGGCCCATATTTTAGTGCTAAAAAGATCGATATGACAGTTTCACCTTCGCCGCAGCCCCTGCAGCTGCCTGGCCGCACATCAGGGCGTCCCACGGGGGGCGCAGGGCCCAGCCGGGGGGGGGGGGGGGCAGGTCATTACCCAGCCAGGGAGTCAGACAGCCCATGATTTAGCTGGTCAGGAAGGGCCCCGTGCCCTTAGAAAACCAATCTTGCTTCTCTCACTTTATCAGGCCTGTCTCTTACCCACAAGTACAGGGTGGGGGGGAGGAGAGAGAAGGAACAGAGCTGGCCAAGGGAGGGGAGCTGGTTCCAAAGGTGGATTAGTTCTCTCATCATAAATGCATCTATTTTTCCTTCCCATGCCTTGAATCAAAGAACACCAGTAAATTCTATTAATTTTCCATAACTCCCCCCTCCCCAAATCTTACTCAGAGTAGAGATGAGGGAGGGGGAAGGAGAAGGAAAGGGAGAGAGAAGGAAGCCAGGAAAAAGTAGGGAAGGATCCCTGGGAAGAGAATGCATCACTCTGGAGTCCAAGTGGCATTATTGATCTTGGCTGGGTGGTGGAGGCCACCTGGAGTGAGTTATGAAGCCATCAGATTTGCCGAGATGGGGTGGCCTATCGCAATGCCAAGGGAATAAGCATCCCCTGAGTCTCAGCTATGGGGACACTCACTCCTCCCCATGCTTTTCAGCATTTATCCTTGGAGGTGGGGGGCAGGGGCCAGGAGATGGAAGGATCGAGTCTTTCTTCAGTCAGACAAACCCCAAATAGAAGCTATAGCCTTTTGAAAAGGACAACTGAAATCCTAACACAATCAGGGAGGGAAGGACTCCTGGGAGTACTACCCTAGCAGGAAAGGGGCACGCTAGCAGGGCCTGATCCCCACCATCAGTGCCTTACCACTCACATTGGTCAACCTTTCTCCCCCCTCTCATGGGCTAACTGAAACAGGCTTCCAATTATGCTTCTTAGCTAGAGTAAGAAAAGTCAGCTGCTAATGCATCAAGGAGGGCGTCTTCACTGGCCATGGGAAGGGAGCCTGAGTCCTGGCCATGGACGCTCACTCTGGGCTCTGCCCCAAGTCCAGCAGCCAATGGGACAGCGAATCGAAAAGCCCCGTCTCTTCCTGTCAGCCACACAGAGCCAGAGCAGGTGGTAGCCAACCAGTCCTGGGGGTCAGACTTTGAGCTCAGCCTCCTGACCACCCTGGAGGTGGCAGAGACCTTTGGGACGATCAGAAGCTCTGGGTGCAGGTAACTCATGCCTCAGACACCACCACTCAGTCATTCCCCTCTTCTCCCTGGGGTCTAAAGTCTGATCGGTCAATGAAGGCTGCAGAGAGGAGAGAAAAATGCCTAAATGCCTCCCCTCCCTGCAATGTCTAGGAGGCCTGGAAGGAGGGGCTGAGGACCAGAGCCAAGGCAGGAAGCCAGGCCTCTGGCTCAGGACATGATAGGCTGTGCCCCCTCCCCACTCCCTACCCAGGTCCATGGTGTCCAATTAGGCCAGGACCTAGAGGAGGGTGAAGGGAATCCTCCTGTGACCTGCAGACAGGCTGGGGGGAGGGGGTGGCACAGGAACTAGGTTACCTCACATATCCTACCTAGGCTCATCTCCGGACACACAGTAGGTGCTTAATCAACCTGCTTGTAGATTCACCTAATGATAAGGCTTCAGGGCGCTCTCCAGCTCTCTCTCTCTCTTTCTTTCTCTCTGTCTGTCTCTCTCTCCTTCTCTCTCTCTCTGTCTCTCCCTCTCTGTCTCTTTCTCCCTCTCTCTCTTTCTCTCTCTCTGTCTCTCTCTCTCTGTCTCTCCCTCTGTCTTTCTCCCTCTGTCTCTCCCTCTCTCTCTCTCTTTCTCTGTCTCTGTCTCTTTTTCTCTCTCTCTCCCTCCCTCCTGCCCCATATACATGTGTGCATACACACACACACACACACACACACACACACACACACACACACCACCATCTATCTGTTACTCCAGATAGTAGGCAGGAAAACCACTTGTGTCTCTGTGTCATTGGGAGGCATCTCCCGCTTCCTCCCAGGCCGGATAACTCCCCCTCCAACAGGAAGCCCCCTCCCCCCCCCAGGCCTTCTCACTGCATCACTATCAGACTGCAGGCTCCCCGAGGGCAGGGACCATCCTCCTTCCACCTCCTTCTGTACCCCAAGCACTCCCCACAGTGCCCAGCACACAGTGGGTACTCTATAAGTGTTTAACTGAATGAATTTCTCTTAAAAATCATGAAAACAAATGAGATGCTTGTTAAACATTTCTTCCAGTTAATGTAATGCTATAATTTCACCATTAAAAATAAAACAGCAACATCTTGCCCACAGAGCCTGGCAATGCCCGCTGGCACAGACAGGGCCCACATGGCCACAATCTCAAGTGTCTCTGGGCTGTGCCCGGCTTCTGTCCTTGGGGCCCCGGCCCCTTGGTCATCAAAGCTGCTTCAAGCCCACAATAGCCCAGACGTGGCCTGAGCAGGGCAGAGGACAGAGGGGTTCTTGGGGCGGTCCTGGGGAGCCTGCGGCCTGCTGTAGCCCTGAGCCGCTATCTCACTAAGCCCCATCCCAGGCATGGGAAGAGGGGGCACCAGACCTTCCATTTACCCCAAAGGAATGTCACCTTGCAGGATTTGGCCCATAGGAATGACTGACAAGATCTTTTTTTGGCTCCAACTCTGCCAGCCCAGCTTCAGGCCTTACGAATTGTGCCATCTATGCCTTTATGAAAGCAGATGATGAAAACATCTAACAGTCCAGACGCCAGTGCAGATCCTCACGGCACTTCACCGGAGACCTGTCCAACTGGCCTCAAACCATCAACAGTCACTCTTTGGTTGTCTCCCCGACTATGGGCCATCCAGCGTCTTCCACAAGAGCAGCAGGAGACAGGCCACCAAAGGCTTCACTAAGGGGCACAGGCCCCAGTGCAATCTCCCTGGGACTCTGCCAGAGGAGGAAGTAGGGAGTGGGGGTGGGGAGAGGCAAAAGCCAGCTCCCAGAGTCCTTGCTCCCTCGTCCCCATGTTCCCCCACTGTTTAATGTTCTCTTCTGGAATGTTCTGGCGGGCAGTCAGTGCACTGGCTCACAGTTTGCAGACTCCATTCTCCTGCTTTTTGACAATCAGGAAGCTTGTTCTCTTCTCCAATCCAGCAGCAAGTGTTCCACTGTCCACGACCATTCAGATGGCCTGAGTGAGGAGAGTGAGCACCTGGGCCAAAGGACTGGCATCCCCCAAGAGCAGCTCAGGGCTCTCCCGCCTCACTGATGAGTGAGCAATGAACTCCTCTCCCTCTCTGTCTCTCTCTCCATCTCTCCTTTCTCTGTCTCTTTCTCCTCTCTCTTTTCTCTCTCTCTCTCTCTGTTTCTCTCTTCTCTCTCTCTGTCTCTCTCTCCCTCTCCTCTCTGTCTCTCTCTCCATCTCTCTTCTCTCTCTCTCTCCCTCTCTCTCTTCATCTCTCTCCCTCTCTGTCTCTGTCTGTCTCTCTCCCTCTCTTTCTTCATCTCTCTCCCTCCCTGTCTCTGTCTCTCCAGAGACAGTCATTCAAGTCCTAACTTTTCCAGTTCAAAGTCTTTCTTCTTGACAGAAACAACCCATTTTAAGAACCAAAGAGCCCTGTCTTCAGTAGGATGTTAATTGATGCTGCTGCCCTGATCCCACATAGGGATCCACTCCCTTCTTTGACCCTTTTCTTCTCCCTGTGTCGTCCTTGACTTTCCTGGAGCCTCAGCTCATTCTGAGCTTTAGCATCCCTGGCACCATGGGGGTGGGGAAGTCAGCAGCCAAGGGTAATCACCTGGAGAAGGGTGCCCGCCTTCGCTGTCACCTGGAGCCTTTTCAGCGCCCTGCCCCACACTTCCAACTGGCAAAGTCTGGTCTCCTCATCCTACTGCCTTTTTCTGTCAACTCCTTCAGATTTCCTTCCTGAGATTATCTGGGCAGAGCTCTTCCGCTGAAGCCACGGGATCTGGGGCAGCCTCTCTTGGAACCTTTGAGTGGTGTTCCAAATCTAGGATGCACATCAAACCATGCCTGCCCTCTCTCCTCTACCTCAGCCTGAAGGACAGAGTGACCACTTCCCCCAAAAGGCAGTATTTCCATGGGAGTAGCCAACTCTAGCACATCCTGTGCTGTTTCTAACAGGATGAAACTGTGACTAAGGTGAGGTGAGGCGTAGTTCACTGGTGTGTGTGTGTGTGTGTGTCTGAGAGATGTTTCCTGCAGTCCTCATGTGCTGCCTCTTTCCACCTGGGGCCTCTTCAGGACCCTCTGATGCCAAAATCATGTCTGCGTGTCCCTCCATCAACACTGCACCCCCCATACCTGCCCTCATCTTGTCCCAGATTTTCCTCACTCAAGTCTATCGTCTAAACCCATCCTGGTGGCCTACTCACCCTATGCTCTGGAATAAAGCCCACCCATCCTGAGCCATGCCTGTTCTCCACATCTCCCTGACACCCAAGGAGGTGAGTCTAGCCCACACACTTGTATCACTCGTGCCTGGTCCACAGTGGTCACTCTGAACAAACTTGATGGTGTGACTTGTTGCAAGGCCACTAGACTTTCACGTCCTTTCTGGAGAGACCCAATTAAGCTGCCTAAACCTCACCTGGAACTGCTGAGGTTTCACACAATCCATTCAAAGTCCAACATGGCAGGTGTTAATCAGAATCACACGCCTAGCTGGCCAGTTCAGATTCTACTCTGGATACTCGGTAGGGACTCCAAAGTTGCTGGACATTCATTCAGAGGCAACCCACCATAGGGGATCAGGTGCTGGAACTAGAGTAAGAAAACCTGGGTCCAAGTCGTGACTTTGACACAAACTTTCCCATTAGAAGCAAATGGGCCTCAACATCCCCTTCTGTAAAATGGATTTCTGCCACTATTCCATGACTCACAGGATTGTTGGCAGGTACAGTGAGAAGTGTCAGGAGAAGAGGACACGTCCCTAAGGGACAGAGCCAGGATGGTCTTCAGAGCTTCCCAGGCCACTGCTGGGGGACCCTCCGCCCTTCTCCATTCCACAGGGGAAAGGAAGTCCCTAACACCCACTGAAGACCAAACTGGGGGATTATTTGGTTTAGGTGTGCTGCTTGCAGACTCAGGATGCATCTCACTCGGGTTACTGGTGCTCTGCCCAGGGTGCTGAATGAGAAAGGCCGTCATTAAACCACACCTACACCCTAACAAGGCAGGTGAATACCTCCCCTCTGTGTGCCCAGAACCACGTTAGACACCCTGCTCCCAGTGAGCTTGGCCTCCGAGATGCACATCTGCAAAGGGCAGTCACAGGCAAACGCGAGGGCCACAAAGAAGGGGAAAAACACGTCCAGCATGGCATCAGTACACCAAGCGCCACCCTTGAGAACCAGTTGGGGTGTCTGGGCCCTCACCCAGAATGGCTACCGGGAGGCAGGTGAGTAGAAGGGAGGAGAGGGGCAAGGCTTCCCTTCATCCTAGAGCTCTGGGAGATCACAGGTCCCTGCCCCACCCTCCTTAGGGCCCACAGCCCTGTATCAGGCCACAGCCTGTGCCAACATACACAAGGCCTCCTCTGGGCAAGCCAAGTGCGACGGACACCTTCATCTGCTCAGACTCCGAAATAAGTGGCTACCTGACCCCAATGAGGGCTCACAACTCAGCACACCATGTGGGGCTCCCACTGGGGAGCCAGCCCCTTCTGCCCTGCCTTCCCATACTGCCCAGGACAGACAAATGCTGGGAAAGAACTCTCCGACTGGCATTTCACAGCTTCTGCTTTACTGCCGCAGTAAAACAAGACAACTGTGGAAATTGTACGAAAATAAATTTGTAATTTCTTCCTCATTTAGCCATTTTCGAAGGCGGCGTATAGGAAAGTCGTTAATGTTATGTCCTCTATTGACGCTCTGGGCCTTTCAGAGGATAAGTAATGTTTTTTCCATATGCCTCTATGTGGCCAGTTAAATTAGACACATTATTTCTGTGCTGTTGGAGAGGCTGATCGATAGACTGCTGAAAAGCCTTGAAAGTGAAGGAGGGACACTAACTCTGTGTCCAAGGGGCCTGGGGCACAGCAGGCCTTGGGAGCTCTCCGGGAGGAGCTGAAGAGGCAGCCAGCCCATGAAGATGGGCACCTGACCCGCCCTCACCCTGCCACCTGAACTGTCCACAGTGCAGGAGGAGCCACCAACAGCCTTGGGTCAAGCAACCAGGCGCGTGGGGCCAAGCGGGCTTGCGCTCCATCTCCACTCCATCTCCCCACTAGTCCAATGGGAAGCCTCAGGCAATGTTTAATGTCTGCTCCTGAGATCAAGCTGGGGCAGGCAGAGGCCAGGTACCAAAGCCTCTGCTGCCGTGTCCAGGCTTCGGAGGCCCAAAGCACCATCCAGACGGGGCCTCGGGAAGAGACCACAGCTCACCATGACCTAGGTGTCTAGGAACTGGAGAATCTTTGAGCGAGGCCCAGCCCACCTGGGTCTGGGGAGAAATGAGAAGGCAGTTTGTGCAGGGCCTCACATCACTGGGCAAGGAAAGAGCCCTATGTCCGGTCCATGGGCTGGCCATGAAATAGGAAGCAGGTGAGGGAGAGACACGGGACGGGGTCAAGCTACCTCCTTTCTCTGCCAGCTTTCTTACCAGTTAAAAATAAACCATGTGAGTACATGGGTGTGTGTGTGCCTGTGTGTGCCCGTCTGTGTGCCCGCACATGCACATACATGCCTGGGGGATGTGGACCAGGCGACTCCACCCCAAGCATCAGGCCCGCCTGGGCTGTGCCCCCCAGGGTTTCTCCAAGTCAGCTGAGATTCTCCAAGGTTATCTCTGGCCACAACTTGGTAAGCCCCTGACGCAGGACCATCTTTGCTTCTGCCTCAGCTCCAGGCCCCCAGAATTAACTGAGGCTCTTTCCTGTAGGGGGAGGGACCACACAGGGAATCTAGAGTCCAGCTTCCCCCCATGGGTCACACCAAGACCAGTGATGCAATGCTGTCCAGTGGGCCACACCTCAACCCCACAAGGCAAATGGCTGAAAGGACACAGTCAGTCCCCAAGAAAGGTGCCAATCCTAAGGCATCATTGTACACTAACGGTGCCAGGAGGCAGTGAAGAGAGCCCCTGCTTCCCTTCCCAGCTGGATGTGTCCCACAAGCTTCTCTGTACAGAGCCTTAGGGGGAAACTGTGGAGGAGGAGACATGGAGGAGGGCCCTGGGACTTCAAGGGCTGGATCAGTGTCCTCTTGTGACTGTGGGGCTCCCCCTTGGTGGGGGCAGGGCCAGGTCTTGGGCACAGCATCCTCAGATGGGGCTGGTTGTGGCATCTCTAGCCTCTAAGGTCAGAGGAGGCTGCATCTTCACCAGGACCTTCTGGGACTGCCTGACTCCCTGACAGTATAGTGGGGATCACAAACTGGGAGCCCCCAAAACCAACAAAGAAAGTCCTGGGTTTCAGGACTAACCAACCTTGCTGAAGGAAATGAGCTGGTATCTTACCACCCACCAGACGACCCAGACTAAAGCAATAATTTGGAGAGGAAGAAGAGGCCAATGGCTACTGGGTGTCACCTTCAGGCTGCCAGCACTGGGCCTCCACACCCAGGCCTCCATGTCCGGGCCGCTGTGGACATCTCCAGCATCTCTGTTTGCGCTCTGCTAAGAGCTGGCTGGTGAGGAGGGAGCTCTGAGGATGTGCTGCCCACAGCCCAGGGCTGTATCCGATTTTACAGCCGTCATAAAGCATCCTTAAAAGGGGTTGATGTGGCCTATTGATTTGTGTGCGTTTCAGTTTCTGGTCACTGTTAAACTGGAGAGAAATAAAGCCACAGGGAGCATTTCATTTAACGACCAGCATGCCCTCCTGAGGCAGCATGTGTAGGAGGAAGTTGGGAAGATGAGAAAACCTGCCTTAGTCTTGCCTCTAAGTCCACACGTCCAAAGAGACCTGATGATCTTGGTCCCCAAGCCCACCCTTCTTCCCACCTTCCTCATTAGCACAGAGGGTACCCCATGCCCCTATCCCTCAGCATCCCCACCTAGGCGTCACCCTGGACTCCTCACCATCTCTAGCCCTCAGATCCAATATGGTGCTAAGGCCCCTCAATATCATCTTTGTAACATGTCTTGGACACACCTAACACTGCTCCCTCCCTGGTCCAGGCCCTCCTCACTTCACCCTTGGACCACTGCAGTAGCCGCTGGGTCTACCTGCCTCAGGTCTCTCCCCCATTCAGTCCATCCTCCATTCAGCCATTGAAGTGCTTGTCCTAAAGCACAGGTCTGACCATGTCACCCCCTCCCCAATAAACTCCACTGGCTCCCTACTGCCCCCAAGATCAAATACAAAGTGCTCTATTTAGCATTAATGCCCATCACCATCCAGCCCCCTCTTCCCTTTCTAGCCTTCTTACACCTTATTCCTAAGGTGTTCTCTTTACTCCAGTGCCCCTGGCCTCCCGACAGTCCCATGGACAAGACCCTCCATCTCCCAGCCCTGGGCATCTGTCTGGTTGTGTCCCAAGCTGGGAACACTCCCTCCTCCCTCCCCAGCTTCCTTCCAGTGACGACGATCATCCCCATGCCCGACCCCCCGCAGGGAGCCTTCCCCAGCCCTTCCTCAGGCCAGGGCCTTCCTTCTGTGAACTCCCTCCTATTTATCTGATACACACTTGCTTTGCCTATATTTTTTTGCATGCTGCTCCCTCCCCCATTAGACTGTGAGGCCCTTGGGGCCGGCACTGTCTTTCCCCTCTTTCTAATCCCCAGGGCTTAGCACAGGGCCTAGCACTCAGTCCATACTCAATAAATGTCGACTGATGACTAGGCGCTTAATCAGTGCCTCTGCCACTTCCTGCCCCTCCTGGGCCTCAGCTGATGCTCCTGTAATATGAACCACTGGAACATTATCATCTATAAGGTCCATTCAATGCCTTCCCCCACCTGAGGCACCCTGCCCTGCTAGGGCATAGGGAGACCCAAAGAAGGTCGTCCCCATCCTCACGGAGCATCTGTGAACTTCAGGGAGATGAAATAGGGAAAGAAATCCTGAGGAGTTGGAAGAGGACGAGAGCAGTCATGACCAGGGTGATCAGAGGAGGCTTCAAGGAGGCAGCAGCTGGAAACGCCGCGATCCCATGAGGCCAGACTGCAAGCAGAGAATGAGGCGTCGGGGACAGAGAGAGGTCTGGCTTATCCACACCTGACTGAGTGGGCCTTGGCAAGTGAAGACATTCCCAAGGATTTAGTCAGGGGACTGGCATGAAAGAAAACAGAACTTCTCGGAATCTTTAACAATGAACCTCAAATAAGATAGGGAAAAAAAGACTCGGTGTGAAGAGATATAAGCGCAGATAAGGAAGCACCAGGTAAAAGGAGTACATGAGGTGCTACCAAGCACTCAACACAGCCTGGCACAGGAAAAGTCCTGCTTGTTCCCTCCCCCTCGACCTGCCCTGTGATGCCTGACACTGAGGCAAAGCCAAGTTGGCCGCCACATTACAGCAAGAAAGCAACAGCCAATGTCCCCCTTCCAGACCAAGAGAAACCTAGAAAGAAGTTACGCCAGATCATCCTTTTAGAAAATCTCCCCAAAATAGGTATTTGGCAGTTACTGAAGAGAAAGAGAAAAAGACAGCCTTGCTTCTCGGCTATGCACGGCACCTTTACCAAAACTGACCTGCACTAGGGCATAAAACCTCATCAACATACAGAAAAGTATGGACATAAAACATAACTGACTACAACGCAATAAAATTATCGTTAATAAAGGGGCCCAAAAGAAAGGATTGCAATTCCAGTGGAGACTGAACAACTTCAGCCTCAAGAACGGGTGAGTTGAAAGACAAATCACAGAAAGGAGATAATTCTCTGAGAGAAAATGACAAGAGTTTGCAAAATAGACACCTCCGGGAATTCAACCAAAGCAGTGCTTGGGAGAAAACCCTCTCTCTAAACATATTCCTTGAAGATGGCTGCGTAGCAGCAGCAATATATCGCAGCTCTCACATAGCCACCCCAAAATACCCATGGAATAAGACTCTGGAGCAATCCTAGAACTTTAAAACGCACACAGATATTTCCCACTAAAGTCAGCTTGGCTACGAGGAACCATATCAGCACTGCAAACCGAAACCAGCCTGGCCTGAAGCCCCGGGGCACAGCCAGGCGGGAGGTGCAGAGAAAGCTCTCAGGTGAGCGTGGATTAGCACCAGCTGCTCGAGGGGGGATTGTGAAAGAGGGAGATAAGCATCCGGCCGAAAGGTCTCCAGAGCGGAGAAGCGAAAGGCAGAGGTTTTGCACCGGCCTCTGCATTGTAGCTTCCCGCCCTCGGCCTGCAAAAAGCAGGGGGACTGAGCGATTGTTTTCAGGCCAGGGCTCTCGCGTTGAGC
>CM053589.1:208249114-208266484 GCA_028646515.1 Pseudochirops corinnae | reverse complement strand
AAACTAAAATTAATGAATTAATTTTTTTTTTTAAAGAGATGTTTCTGAGTGGTGGCAGTCAACTTAGATTGGTTAATATGATGGGAGGTGTAGGAATATTCAAATGAAGTTCTTGGGGTCCATGACTTAGGGTACCCAAATCTTGGTCAAAGAGACATCAATTTCCATATCATCTGTTTTAATAATAAGGAGAATCAACCTTTGCCCAGACCAGTCTAAGCAAACACCCATTATTCCAAACTTAGAATTTCTTTTACTATTTGATTATATCTTGGCCTGGGGAAATCTCTAAGAGAGATTTCATGCTTGGGTTGATTTCTGGATGAAAAAGTAGAAAAGGAGAAAAACCTTGGTCCTGACTCAATAAAGTTATTAAATATGAGGGAGGTCTTCATTTCTCACAATGAGGAGAAGTGAAGGGTGAAGAGGGTGGGCTTGGCACCTTCTTTAGAATGGAGGGTCTAGGAAGAAAGGACAAATCAAAAAGTGGGGCTGCAGGGATGGTGGTTTCTCTATCATGAGAAATCTCTGGAAGCATGGCATCAAAGGGTGAGAGGACCCAGGAAGAATTTCTTAGGGGTAGGATGAGATGTAGCAGTAACCAGAGCCCTCCATGTGGGTTATGGAGACAATGGGATATCTCAGCAGGGCCACCCTAGGAAGCATGGGCAGATACTTCTCTGAGGTCTTCAATGGGTTCCCCAAAACTCTAACTTGTGGCAGCCTGGGGGTGCTGCCGGCTTGGGCTCAGGTGGGCTATAAGGCCAGTCAATACATGAGCCAAAGACCTCAGCTCTGGGGTTCCCCATGGTTAGTCTATGCCTACCCCTGATGGGTCCTCCCAAATGAGGGGATTTAGTCATGGGGATGGCATAGGTCATGGTATGCTTCAGTAAGTTTCTTAGGTGGACTATCCTGGGCAGCCGGTCACAAGAGTGCTTAGGACCAGACCTTGGCCAACCAAGGGGAAGGTTTGGCCCAGTGTCTATCATGACCATTTGAATGATATATACTCATGCATACCCTGCCTCCCCTGCATGGACTCAGCAACTTCCCATGGGGAAGCAGGTAACCCTGTCAGAAAGCTGCCCACATCCATACTGAAGTAGGGGCCGAGAGTGCAGGACAAGCACTGGCTGAGACCAGAGGATCTATGTGTCCTGTCTGTGAAGTCTAGGCATCTAGGCTGGCTGCTTGCTAAAGGAGGTCTCTTTCCAAACAGCCTTAGTCAATACATTGGCTGGGCTGCTGCCTGGGACATTTGATCTGGTGTGTGGCCATTGGGACTCTGGAGCCCCAGGAGAGAAAGTTAGCCCTGAGAGGAACTTTGTGAACCCTTGGGCAGCTTCCTTGGACCACTCTGAGCCTTCCTTCCAGACGGTGGTATTGGATCTGGTGACCCTGAAACTGCCCCTGGATCCTCTGTGGCCCTCTGGCTGTGGACAGCTCCCCAGCAGAGGAAAACATTGCCCAGGGGAAGCTGCTGAGTTCGTGGAGGGTGGGCAATGATTCCATCTTGACCTCCTGTTCCTGTTACCATCAGCACGGATTGGGTCAGTGAGGAGGAAGGCTGATGGATACCAGAGGTCTGTGTGGCCTCTTTGGGAATCAGCCTATGAGCAGGGAGCCCGAGGAGCCAGCTTCCCCCTCAGAAGGGAGAGCTCAGGAGGCAGCACCTGAACCGAGGGTGCCAGAGCTCAGCTGCCGTCCTTGACCTGCTTAGCAATGGTCTGACTGGCCACTGGGAGTGAGTAGAGGGGGTCAGTCCTTGGGTCTGGGACCTGGGCTGGCATCCCAGCCTGGGCATTTGTCTGCCATGGCACCAGCTGGCCCAGTCTCTCCAGCTCTCCCTGCCTCAGTCTCATCTACACAAATGCAGACCATACATACACTTGGGAGTGTTGAAACCTTGGAGGCCCTATGGGCACTTTTGCCACATTTTCCAAGTCCATCTTTGACTACTTGAGCCTTGGGTGCCCCCCACTTTGGACCCTACATGGCAGAAAATGCCTCCCTTGTGGTATGAGCACCCTATCAGCTGCTCTCATCCTCCAGAGTCCCTCTCCTCCCCCACTGCATAGCAGAACTGCAGTCATGGTCAGCTGGATGAGCCACACCCACAGGCTCAGGTCATCTGACCCAACTACTGCAATTTGCAGAGGATGAAACTGAAGTCCCAGGTCTAGTAGGAAAGTAGTAATAGTGGCAAAGCAGGTATTTGAACCCAGGACCCCAGACTCTGACATCTCTTGAACCTGTCACTGCACTACATTGCCTTTCAGCTCTTTCCCTCCCCCTCCTGCTCCTGCCACCTTTTTAGCCAAATGAACCATGGTTACCTTTAGGATCCAGGGATCTCCTCTCAGAAATGTCACAGGCCCACAATGGCTCCTGGAGTTAACAAGTTCCTGGATGCCTACCATTGTGTGCACTAGTCACTGTGGCTGTCTGGCTGGGGCTCCCTGGACAACCTGGCTTAGAATTTAATTAGGACCTTGAAACCTTGAAAACCAAATGTACCCCAACCTTGCCCCAGGGCCGAGAAACAATGATTTTGCTCTTGCTTCTTGGACCAATAGACCCTCTGGGACTGCTTTGGCAGGAGCCAGGTCTAATTGGGACTGCATCGCTATGAGTGCCTGGAGCTCCTGAAGAAATGGCTCCCTGGAAATTGCTTCAGTGAAATCATGTTTCCTTAGTATTGTGATGGTGGGTGTAGGGAATTACATCACTGTCCATGGGTCCATCCATCCATCCATGTATTCATCTACCCATTGGCTCAACTAGAGGTGATTTACATCTCTCTACAAGGTCTGCTTCATGAAGAAGGGGCCCAGCAAATGCTTGCATTCACCTGTCAAGGTTATATTCCTGAGAGCTGGGAGATTTGTTGAAACAGATATAGACACAGATACAAACCCAGATGGAGACAAAGACAGCCACACAGCAGATAGATTGAAACATTTATTATGACCTTACTATGTGCTAGGTACAGCTCAATGTCCCTGCCCTCAGGGAGCTTATATTTGAATTAAGAAAGTTGACTCTGGAGGGAGCAGAAAGGGGAGGAGAGAGAGGTGTGCAGGGGGGGGGGGAGTCTGCAGCAAAGTACAGCATAAATTATTTTTGTGCAGGCTTTTGTTTCCATTTCAATGGTGCTGAAGGTTGAGAGCCAGGGAAAGCACCTTGTGGTTTTAGAGTGTTGGGGTTTGCCTTTACATTGTAGAGTTACAGGTTTTGGACCTGCCTTAGCTGATCTTTGTAAGGGACTTCAGGGAAGATGTAGCATGTCATATGATGTAACCCCAGTTCCAAAGCTCATTGGCAAGGGTCGCACTCCTAACCTGCCCTTCATGAGGGGTGGAAAACAGGAGAGCTCTTCAGGCATCTCTGGCATCTCTTCAGATGCCTCTTCAAACTTCAGGTGCTTCTGGCTTCCAGCTTCAAGAGAAGGATGGGAGATGCCAAGCTCACTTCAGGTTGCTGAAGGAAAGGACCCTAAGAAGCTGACAAGACTGGAGCTGGCAGTCTCAGAGATGTCTCCATCCTCAGCTTGCCACAGCAGAGACTTTGGGGAGTTAGGTTTCCCTTGGGAGAAATCTGGAACTTTCTCCTGGTTTAGCTGAGTTACTTTTCTCCCAAAGGGAGGCTTCCTTCACTCTGTATTGCCTGGTATGTATTCTCCTATGTATACTTTTGCTGATTTATCTTTTGTGATAAGACTGCATAAATGGGTTTCTTTGATTAAAAAAAAAAGTCACCGGGCGAGTCACAAGTTGGTCCAGGTTTGAAGGGCGTGGAGCTGGTGTGGATGCTTCCTCCAATGGAGGGTTTTAGGGAGGACCTTGAGCATCAGGGACTCTAGGGGTGGAGGCCATACATGGTCTTGAAGTGGAAGGCAGGTGAACTTAGTGGGTAAAGCTCAACTCCTGGCATTTGGAAGACCCTGCCTTGAATCCAGACTCAGACATTTACAAGCTGAGTGCCTTGGGCAAGAAACTTCTCCTCTGTCTCTGTTTTGTCACCCACAAAATGGGCATAATTATAGCAGGTCCCCAGGGTGTTGTGAGGATCAATTGTGCAGTGCTTAGTGGATCTTAAAACACTATTTCTGTCTATCAACTATACTTCTGATTTTTATTGATGATCACACTCCCCTTTGGAAATGACCTTCTGCAGCCAAGGAGACCACCCTGGAAAAACAACCATGATTCTGAGTAGGATGGCTATGAGTTTAGTGAGCACCCAGTCCTACCTGTGAGTTACTCTGAGAAACACAAACACCAATTACTTCTTTTAAAGTAAAATTTAAATCCTCTATTGCATGAAGACAGAGTAAACTATACAGAAATTTAAACTATCCATGATAATCAGGGATGGGATATTCTGGTTAACAGAAAGTCCCCAGGTATATGTACTTCCCAGGAATTAGGGGTCCAGAGTTTTCTTGATCTATTGAATCAGGATTCATTTCCCACTTCTGCCTCCAAGGATATTAGGAGTATCTCCTCATATCACATTCTGCCCTGGTGAATTCCAAGCAGCAGACAGACCATCTCCACTGGGAGCAAGGAAGATGTTATCATGCACCTCCATCCAGAAGATTGACACATTCCCCTACAGACCTTATCTAATTTTTTCCTAGAAGGAAAATCAAGGAAGAATTTGTCATATGGATCTTTGTATAGGTGATCTTAAGTAAAACTGTGAATTCAGACACTCTAACTGATCTGTGACCTCGCCTATTTCAATGTGATCTAGAATCATTGGATGATGTCCTCAAATAGTAATTTTAAAAAGTCATCACCAGGAGGTAACCATTTTTGAACTGACCCTTTGCCAAGTGGGAGGGCAGGAAGCAATCTGCCAGGCCAGTCACAGGTGGGGGGGGGGGGCAGGGACAGGGGCTGCTCAATACTGTCCAGCCTCATCTGGCTCCCCATCATCTCACACAGAATCTGGGAATTTGTCTAAAACGCTGATAAAATTCACCCAGGGAATGGGAACCTCTCTCGGGTTCAGGTTGCCTTTCCTGACTGACATCCTTGACAAGGGTCTTTGTGACCTAAATATGAGAGAGAATAGAACCCAGACGTGAGGGATGCAAAGTTCTCCCTCTTTTGGCAAAACTGAGCTTGGGCGGAGTGGGGGGGCGGGGTGCTCTGGAGAAGCCCCTTCTGCTCTCTGGGCTTCACTACCTCCTCTGCAAAGACAAGGATGAACTTCTCTAGATTCTGAGAACCTATGATTCACACCCTGAAAATCACTTGAGGAGCCGGGCTGCCTGGCACCAAGGACAGCACTTTCCCCACAATCGGCTTTTCAGTCAACTGGCTGCAAAGGGTGGCAGTGGGGCTGGGTCAGGAGACTTCCTCCCTCCCTCCTTTCCCTTCCTCCCTCCCTCCTTTCATTTCTTCCCTCCCTCTCTTCTTTCTCTTTCTCCCTCTCTCCCTCCTTTCCCTTTCTCCCTCCCTCCTTTCCTTTCTTCCCTCCCTCCCTCCTTCCTTTCCTTTCCTCCCTCTCTTCTTTCTCTTTCTCCCTCCCTCTCTCCTTTCCCCTCCTCCCTCCCTGCTTTCTCTTCCTCCCTCCCTCCTTTCCTTTCCTCCCTCCCTCTCTTCTTTCTCTTTCTCCCTCCCTCCTTTCCTTTTCTCCCTCCCTCTTTTCCTTTCCTCCCTCCCTCTTCTTTCTCTTTCTGTCTCCCTCCCTCCTTTCCTTTTCTCCCTCCTTCTTTTCCTTTCCTCCCTCCCTCTCTTCTTTCTCTTTCTCCCTCCCCCTCTCCTTTCCCCTCCTCCCTCCCTGCTTTCTCTTCCTCCCTCCCTCTTTTCCTTTCCTCCCTCCCTCTCTTCTTTCTCTTTCTCCCTCCCTCCTTTCCTTTTCTCCCTCCCTCTTTTCCTTTCCTCCCTCCCTCTCTTCTTTCTCTTTCTGCCTCCCTCCCTCCTTTCCTTTACTCCCTCCTTCTTTTCCTTTCCTCCCTCCCTCTCTTCTTTCTCTTTCTCCCTCTCTCCCTCCTTTCTCTTCTTCCTTCCCTCCCTTCTTTCCATTTCTTCCTTCTTTCTTTTCTTCTGTCCTTCCTCCCTCCATCCCTCCCTTTCTCTCTTCTTTCCTTCTTGACATGATTAATGTAGGAATAAGTTGTGCAATAATGATGCTTATTTGTAGCAATTTTGTTTTTCTTGCCTCCTCAATGGATGAGGGAAGGGAAGTGGGGAGGGAGAAAAGTTGAAACTGATAATAAAATAAAATTGACTTTAAATTTTAAAAAAAGAAAAGAAAAAAAGAAAAATTTCAAAAAAGAAAAAATAAAATTAATAGAAAAACAGAAGTGTGCTAGTGCTCTGGTGGGAGCCCTAGTGGATCTTCCGGCTCTACTGTCCTCCCCTCATTCTTCTTGTTACAGTCTTTACATAAGCTTTCTATGAGCACATACAGCTTGCCCTGAAAGGGGGGAATGGCCTGGATTTCTGTGTATCCTCTTTGTCTGCAAGCTGCCTGGCACGTGGGCTTACAAAGGACTTGTAGACTGATCTATGAATATATAAGCTTATAACTATACTGTGGAAGAAGCTAAAGAATGCATACAAATGTCTCTCTTCTAACTCAAAGTCACCTTTCAGAAGAAAAGCCCTTTCGTGGACATCTCCTCTGATGGCTCCTGGCTTACTGCAACTTTCCCATGGTCAGGGAAGAGAGGATGGATGTGGCCACCTGAGCCCTCCCAGACACTTGCGCCAGCTCGCCCCATGAGCTCACCTGTGGACTAACGATGGCAGCAGTTGTCATTCATTGAGAAGGGTCCCCATGAGTGGCCCCTAGTACTGTTCCTGTGTTGGGCCCCAGTGGAAACTTCAGGGTCAGGGATTACACCCTTCCTCTACACTAGCCATTGCTGTTGCCCAGACCATCTCGGCCATCCAGTGGTAAGAGTAGTTTGAGGAGGGATGAGAAGACACATCTGGCCATTGCCTTTGCGGTTACACACACAGCGCCAGCCTTCTCAAGCCCACATGACCAGCAGGACTAGTAGGTGAATTCCCTTGTGAGAACATGATTCCAACCAGGATAGTGAATGGGAGATCCCTCCTTCTGTGCAGTCTGTGCACAGGTCTCTGAGGATTCTCAAGGACACCTCCTGGCCAGGACCGTTGCCTTTTTGGATTTAATCTCCCCCCACTTTTTTGTACAGACTTAGAGAGACAAACAAAGACCCTCCCACAGCCTTTCCCCTTTCTCTAATGACTCTCATTTTTCTAGCCACTTTATACAGGATTTGACAGTTTCCTATTCCCAGACTTCACCATCTGCCCAGATGTTTACTTTACTGCATTGTCAAAAGGCAGCATCTGGTGGTTGTTTTCCAAAGAATATTACTCTGGATGTTTGCAGGTTTTCTCATCAGGATCCTCCCTCTTAAATTCTCTGACAAAACCCGAGCCAAACAAACTTCTATCCTTGCCTAGCTAATCCAAGGGGCATTTGGCCTTCGCCCCCTCAAATGAGAACCTGACACCAGCACAATATCTGGCACAGCAGATATTGTGGTCCAAACCACCCAAAGGCAGCTGCCCCATCTCACCCGTCAGAAGCAGCCAGATACACTTTGGTTATCAATGCTGGTTCAACAGTGATGCACACAATAAGAGTCACATAAATGTTTCTTGAGAATAAGCTCACAGAGGACAAGATCTGTCCCACTTTTGTCCCTGTATTCCCAGAACCCAGCACAGTGCTTAGCACAGGATACTTAACAAATGCACTTGTTTGATTCACTGAGGGAGCAGAGTTGAATTATTCAGCTTCCGCTATTGGTTGCTAAGCTGACTTGGTTAACTGGGGGCTGATGCAAATGTGCCCAAAGTCACAGGACTGAGTTTCCTTTGAGTGGCTAGTTTTGAAGGAGTAAAATGGCTCATCTCCTCCCCATCTTGGGGCCTGTTCCACCCAGCTGTTTTCTTAGTGGTCATGGACAATTTGTCAAAAGAGGCCTGGCCAAGGCAGGGCAGATGGCTTGAACTAGTCTCCACCTGGCTCGGGGACAAACAGCTTGAAACACTGAGTTGATGCCACTAGAGTGAACACTCATTGGGGGCAGGGCTCTTTGTCTCCATATCACGGCCCTCGAAGGTGTGGACACAGGGCAGATGTGGAGCTGCCCTATCTCCCAGGCTGTGGCCATGTGGAGAGATGGTAGGAGAGCTTTCGGCAGATAAAGGTCGTTTGGGAGGAGAGGCACGTGTGTTTGTGGGGGTCTCTCCGTGGAATCTAGGCCACTCAGAGCGACCAGCCCTGCCCATGTCCTCTTTGGCAGGGAAGTGTGCGCAGCCTGCCTTTATGCTCTTGCCAATGAAGCTTTTGAAACTCTCTCCAGGGATACTTTTTAATATCTCTTCCAAATTGAAATGTGAATTACCTACTTATAAGTGGAGCACCGTGGCCTCCATGGAGCTGCCGTAATACAGGGAAGGTTGTTTGTTTCAGCCCACCTGGCCGCCTCAGCTGGCCCCTTCCAGGAGAGGAGGATTCCACGTGAGAAGGGAGGAAGCCAGGGGATGAGGGACATGGGAGGGGAGAAGGGTCCAAAGCTTGGCCCCATACTGTTTGAACATTTAAATGTTTTTAATTGATGTCTTCTATATTTCTGTCACAGAGGCAGCTGCAGCACAGGGGACAGAGGCAGAAAACCTCGTGTTTTGTCTATGACAAACACTGGCTGTGTTATTCTTGGCCAGTGGTTGAACCACCTCCAACAGGGAAGATACTGACCTGTTTCCATAGACACCTCACCTGGGAGAGCCTTGATCTAATGAAATCACAGGCCAATCTGGTCCCTTCTGTATCACCTACATTCCTCAATATAGCCCTCCCCCCTGCCCCAAGAGCTACCACATATACAAAGAGAAAGAGAGAAAAAATCTAACAGTAAAACTAGTTCATCAAAAGTAAGCAAGGCCTCAAATAAGTTTGTCTCAGGCACCATGTTCCATAGCCATCACCCCTCACCCTGAAGAGGGGGAGCTGCCTTCTTCTCCCTCTTCTTTAGGGTTGAGTTAGCATCACCCCTCACCCTGAAGAGGGGGAGCTGCCTTCTTCTCCCTCTTCTTTAGGGTTGAGTTAGGACCTGCATTTGAACTCGTTTGTTCAACTGTTGTCATTTACGGCATCTTCAGTGATCGATCCATGGTCTATATTACCTTCCTTGTTCCCCTACGTGACCTTCCTGGTTTTCTTACATGACCTTCCTGGCTCTCCTAAGTGATCTTCCTGGTTCCCTTGTTCTCCTAGGTGACCTTCTTGGCCCTCCTATGTTACCTTCTTGGTTCTCTTATGTGACCTTTCTGGTTCTTCTATGTTGTCTTTCTGGTTTTCCTACATGACCTTCCTGGTTCTCTGGTCCTTGTACATGACCTTCCTGGCTCTCCTATGTGATCTTCCTGGTTCCCTGGTTCTCCTATGTGACTTTCCCGGTTCTGCTTTTTTCACTTTGCATCCATTCACGTAAGTCTTTCCATTCTTTCATCATGGTCACTATTTATTATAGCACCATGATAGCCCATCGTATTCTTATACTACAACTTATTTAGCCTTTCCTCAGTCAGGAGGCAGCTGACTTTGTTTCCCAGGTCTCTGCGTCTACAAAAAGTGTGAATATAAATATTTCAGAGTCTCTGGGAGCCTTTTTGCCCTAACTTTCTTAGGGATCATGCATAGTAGTGGGATTTCCAGATCAAAGGGTATAGGTAGTTCAGTCACATTCTCAGCATATTTACAGACTGTTTTTCAGGATAACTAGACTAGTTCATGACTCTTCTAACAAACAGTGTACCCATGTGCCTGACTTTTGGTACTTTTTTGGCTAACCCTTTTATCAATGACTTGGTGGCATGTTTCTTGGATTTGCAGACAAGAGCTGGGAGGCGTGACTTTCACACACTGGCTCTCTCATACTGGCTAACCCTGGAAGCATCTAAAAGCATCCCAAAAGCCAGAGCATAGGGATAGATGCAAAAGTTTACCTTTAAGTTAAAAAAAGATCAATTTTGCAAGTACAGTATAAAATGCAGGAGAGGATACTAGCTAGCATTTAATTTCAGAGAGATCTGGGGGTCTGAATGGACCACAAGCTAATCAAGAGTCAGCAGTGTAATGGCAGTCCCAAAAGGCAATGTTGTCTGAATCTGTATTCAAAGACATGGTGTCCAGAAAGAGGGAGGTGATGGTCCCTCTGCTCTCTGCCCCGGTCATAGCACATCTGGACTATTGTGCTCAGTCCTGAGCACTGAATGGTAGGAAGGGCCTTTAAGAGCCTGGCCCTGGGCCTCTGGCATGCCACGTGAAAGTTGGTGGGAGGAACTGGGGCTGCTGGGCCTGGAGAAGTTGCTGGATGCAGGAAAGCCACCTTCTGAGGCTGCAGCTCTCTTGAGTTGGGCTTAGAAGGGAGTCAGGGACCCCAAGAGGCCAAGGCAAGGAGGGAGGACACCATGTAGAGGGATCTGGGCTCTACCTGGTGGCTGGGGTCCATGTGAGGACAACGCCTCAGTGCCTTTGTCCAGTAAGCGATGAGAGGATTAAAGAACTCGGGGCTCAGCGTGGATCTGGGGCCTCCCTTGGAGACCTCCCTCCAAGCGGACAATGAAAACCCTAGCATCACCTTGGGGCAGCCAGGGGGTGCAGACCTGACTTCAACTACAGCCTCAGCCACTGCCCAGTTATGTGACCCCGACAAGTCACCCAACCCCTGCCAGCCTCGGTCTTCTCAACTGTAAAATGGGGATCATCACAGGATCTGCCTCCCAGGGCTGGTTGTGAGGACCCAATGAGATGAAACTTGCCAAGCCCTTAGCACAATGCCAGGCACATAGTAGTTATTGTATAAGCCTTGTTCCCCTCCCCTCCTCTCCCCTTCCCTCCCATTCAACCAGGCCTAAGTCCATCGAGAACCAACTGGTCACTGAGCTCCCATTTCTTCCTGTTTTCAGTAAGAAAAGCCCCAACAAAGCTGAAAAGAGAAATAAAGCCAGTCCAGCTCTTCCTCTTTTGGACGAGGCTACCCTGGCTCTTGGAGCTTTTTGCCTTACCCATGTTCACCAGCTACCTCTTAAAGACCTATTCTAGGACTTTCCCAGGAATTCAGGCTCTCTGGAGGAGACCCGGATGACCACCTGTCTGGGATCTGGCTGCCCAAGTTCTCCTGGTGCCTCCCTGAGGTCTGTGACCTCCCCTCCTCCCCTCCTCCTTTCCCTCCCCCTCTCTCCACTCCTCTCCCCCTCCCTCCCCCCTCCTCTCCCCTCTCCCTCCTCTCTCCTTTTCCTCCTCCCCCCTCCTCCGCCCTCCCATTCTCTCCCTGCTTCTGCAGGCTGGCTTGTCTCATGAACCAGCTGCATTCCTAAGGTTTGTTTGGAAGTCTGTTTCTTGGAACTCCAAACACATTTTCCCATAGAAATGCCATTGGTTGGGCTCCCAGGAGGCCTTGAAGCCCCCTGAATCCCTCAGAAACTAGTGGTGCCACTGCACAATTGGGACCACTGAACTGAGCCCCCCCCTTTGATAAGCAAAGGGCAACAGGGTAGGGGTGGAAAGGTAGTGGACAAAGGAGGGCACAGGAAAGTGGGTGGCAGACCCTTGTGCCCAATTCTGTTGGACTGAGTCATAGACTGAAGCAGATCTTCCTCTTGGGCATCCTCTGACCTCCTCCCCAGACCCTCAGGGCCCCCCAACCCCACCCCCAGCCCAGCCCAGGCTCAAAGTGGCTGAGGTTCTGCCCAAGTCACAATGGTCCTTCTCTCAGATGGTTCCAGCAGAGTCAGGAGAAAATCAGCCAACTGGCATGACAAGGCAAGAGGGGGAGGAGTGGGCCCAACTGATCCCCCTTCCTCCCTCTAAGAAGAGGAGGCCTGGCAGCAGAGGTTGAGCTTTGGGCTGCCTCAAAGGGCATTGACCCTCCTGTTATGGCTGCCAGGCTCAGCAGCCACACTGCTCAGTTCACATCTCCTTTCTACAGTCTTCTGATTATGAGGCAGCAGCTTCTGAAGAGCCCAAGAGGCCTGGGGAGTTGGAGTCCCGGGTCTTGGCCCACGCTGCCGTGGGCATCCTGGCAGGCCCCCTCAAGGTCTTGTGGCTTGGCAGTGCTTTAAATCAAGGATACCCTTAGATCCAAGGAGCCACCAGAGGTCTAGTGTGGATAGTTATTTTGACGTCCCTGGGGAGGCCTCCTACCTGCCCCACAGTGTTCAAGGCAGTGCCAGGAGCAGGCCCTTGGCTCTGGTCCTTCTTAGAACAGCCTTTCCAGGCCATTCTTTGCCTCTGGATCTCTGAGACCATTGGCCTGAATATAATGAGGAAGCATGATGCAGGCCCCTTCTGTTCAGCCTGGTCTCAAAGCCACTTTAAGAGAAACCCAAAGTCCAGACTGCCCACAGTCAAGGACGCCCACACTAATGTGTATGTGGCCATTTGCTCCTGTCTTAAATGAACTGAATAGTGGGGAGGGCAGTTTGGACAAATCTCCCCAACACCCTTGTGGGCTCAGCCTCAGACACCTGTCCATTGGGACGGCTAGGTGGTGCTGTGAATAGTACCACTGACCATGGAGTCAGGAGGACCTGAGTTCAAATCTGACCTCAGACACTTGACACACTAGCTGTGTGACCTTGGGCAAGTCACTTAACTCTAACTGCCTTGCCTCAAAAACCAAAAAACCAGAAACCTATCCATCCTCCCAAAAGGATGACCAGCAGCAGCTTGGAGGGACCTGGGGAGGCCTTCTGGCTGGAGTGGGCAGAGGGGCCTTCTGGACTCTTTATCGGGGAGGAGGATCTTTCATTGTCAGCTGACTGACCCTCCCTGTGTCCTTTCCTTTCTCTTGTCTTCCCCAGCCTCATGTGTAGAATGAGAAGATTGGACTTCATGGTCATGGAGGTTCCTTCTAACTCTGGGGCCATTCCAAGACTTTTTCTCCCTTGTCCTGGGCTCTGGGGTCCCTCCCAGCTTTGGTATTCAATGATTTTCCGTTATTCCCATCACCTGACCAGACCCTTCTCAAATATCTACCACCTGATCAGAAATGTGTGGGGCTTTAGTATGGGGCCCAAAGAGCTGCTGGTTAACAGCCCCCGTCTGAGCTAGCTCGAGGTGCAGATCATGGGAAGACATGGGGAAGTCAGGGAAAGGCCAAGGGCCTCAGGTCAAAGAGAAGGCATACCCTTTGGAGATGCCATCTTCCCAGAAGTGACCCAGATGCCAGGGCACAGGGGGCTGGATTGTTGCTGAGGCAGAGACAGCCTGTGGCAGGAAGAGTGGAAACCTTCAAGCAGCCAACTTCTAGATTATGGGGAGCCTGGGGGCTAATGTGGGTGAGGCAGGTTCCCAGCTGTGAAGAGCCATAGAACAGCAATGAAAAAGAATGAGACCCAGACCAGGAATTCCAAAGCACTTTAAAAGATGATGAAGGCCCAGCCTCCCCCAGGCCAACACCGTTATTAACCCACTTTTACAGAGTGGTGGAGTGACTTGTTCAGGATAACAGGCAGAGAATGTCTGGGGCTGGATTCAAACTTGGGTCTTGCTGGCTCCTGGCCCCACTCCCTAGCCCTGGTGCCACTGAAATGTCCGTCATCCTCATCCTCATCATTTCTTGATGCTGCCCATCCTAATATCCATCCTGCATTCAGATTCAGGGCAAGAGATAAATCTACATCGGCAAGCAGGTGCCCAGTGCCTGGCCTTCCCATGATTGAATCACATGCCCTAATATTGGGCGGGATCTTCGAAAGTGGCTATTTCAAACCACAATTAGAGAGGAGGAAAAAACCAACCCTTGTACTGATTCATCTCAGCCTCAGTGAATGGGAACATACCCTGACAGCACGAACTGGACACGACCAAGTGTCAACAGGCTCCAAGCATGGAAAGTGGGAAAGGCCAAGAAACAGGAGGGACATGAGGCTGGAGGAGGCCACTGTTGAGGAGATTGTGAAGAGGAAACAGGCCAGCCTGGAGCCAGGGAGTGTCAGCCTGCAAGGGGCCAGAGATGGGCTCTACCTGCTCTGGCCAAGTCTCCTTCCCTGTCCAGGTCTCCATCCTGGCTCCCTCATGCCATTCACTTTAGATACAGCTAAGCCCAGGCTCCACCAACAGCCTCAGTAGAAGCCTTGTTGGGGCCTGAAGGGGTCACTGGGCTTTCCAAGCCTGCGCCAGCAGGGCACCAGCTGTGTCCTGCTGTGTTAGGGAGGCAGCCTTGCTATGGGCCAAGAGCCTCAGGGAGGCCTCTGGGTCACCGCTGCTGTTACTACAGAGTCCAGGAAATGCTTTCTGCTTTCACAGGCATGGTCATGGGAGCAGAGGGAGGTAAAGACCATAGGTATCAGAATGACTACAGATAGTCAAGTGTCAGCCCTCCAAATGTGAGATCAAGGGAGAAAATGAAAACCCATCCTCGCCACATTGCCTAAAAGTGAGCTAAAAGCCACCTCCTGGGGTGTTTTTATCTTTGCTCAGAGACTCATGTGTTCAAACATTTTGAGGACTGGACCACACAGGGCTTGAGATTCTCATTGTAAATGGACCCCCAGGGATTGAGAAGTCATAGCCAACAGAAGAAGGGCTCAGAGCTTCAAGCTGGGGAGGTGGTGAGGAAAGGAGACAGTGGAGTTGGCTTCATCTGCACCCAAAGACACCAGGGGCCATCCTTCCGATGGACCCCTGATTGTCCCAGCCTGCAATGACCATGCAGATGCCCTCAGGGACAGCAGCTAATGACGTGCCAACTTCTGTCCATCTAGTCAGCATCTACGGCTACCAGGCATTATGCTAAGCCCTGGGGACACAAAGACAGTCCTTATCCTCACTGAGCCCACTTTCTAATGGTAAGGGGTGGAAGCCAATGATATGCAAACAACCAGGTATGTGCATACATGAAATATGCAGGGCAAATGAGAAGTTATCTCAAAGGCTTTCTGGAGAAGGCAGGGTTTCAGAGGATTCTGGAAGGAATATGGCAGAGCTGGGAAACAAAGGGGAGGAGAGGAAACATTTCAGGTGTGGGAGTGAGACAAGGAGAAGCAGACACAGAAATGGGAGATGGAGGGTCTCATCCATGGTTCACAGAGTCCAAGGAGAGTCAAGTGTGGAAGAAGCCTAGAAAGGTGGGAGGGACCACATCATGGAAAGCTTTGAAAGTCAGCAGGATTTAATATTTGAAATACCTGATCACCTGGAGGCCATAGGGAGCCCCTAGAGGTTATTGGGGGGGGGGGGGGTTACATGGTAAGATCTGTGCTTATCCTGTGTAGCCTCTGGGGAGGGACAGCCCATCCTGGGCTGGGAAGGCCCCAGGGTGACAATCTTCAGTAGAGCTCTTTTGTGTTGCACCCCCCTCCTGCCACCAGCCAGCTCACCAGAGAAGTGTGCCTTTGAACTCCTTTCTTCTGTCACTCGAGGTAGCTCAGGGTGGGCCTGATTTACCTTATTAGACACTTATGGAATTTATGTTCTGAAGCACTTTTACCCCTGCATCATTTGTCTAGGTCCTTTCAAAACACCAGGGGTCTAAGGAGCAAAACTGCCAAAGCTATGGGCAAAGCAACAGGGCTCCTTTTAAGCCTCCAAGACAGTCTTGGAAGGCAATGATTTCTGCCGAAGGCCTTTGTTGGGCATTTCTGTAACCAGCCCTTGGACACTGAGGAAGCAAGAGGCAAATCCTCTGACTCAGTCTTCTGGAGTTAGGGGATCTAGGTTCAAATACTGCTCCATTATCTCTGTTCTGACTGGAAGATTCTCCTTCCTCACCAAGGCCTCTTAGAATCACTAGCTTCCTTCAAAGAATGGTTTAATATGATTCTGTGGGAAGACTGGGGGTGGTGAGTCATGGGATCATGGACAAGGGGTCAGGTCCGAGCTCCTTGCTTACAACAGTGGTGACCTTGGGCAAGTCCTTAACCATCCTGGGCCTCAGTTTCTCCTCTACAAAATGAGGCTGCTGTCAAGGTCCTTCCAGTTTTATGTCTATGTTACTACATGATGTCTTTCCTGATTCCAGAATGTGCTTGTATTCTCTTCTGACGATAAATTTTAACATTTACTTTGCCATATCAGGAGCTGGGTGGGGTGGTGGCTAGAGTTTTGGACTTGAAGTCAGGAAGATGTGAGTTCAGAATCTTGTCTCAGTGGTTATTAGCCCTCAGCCTCAGTTTCTCCATCTGTAACATGAGCATAACAATAGCACCTCCTTCATAAGATTGTCTGTCATGTTGATCATATGAGCTAATGTCCACTGTTAAATAACAATAATAATGACAATAATAAGGTCCCAGAATGCAACCTCTCTGAGGGCAGGAAATGTTTGGCTTTCTTCTTTGCATCACCAGCATCCAGCATAGTGTCTGTCAATAAAAGCTTTTGAGGGAGGGAGGGAGGGAAGGAGGGAAGGAACGAATGAGGAGGGGGCTAGGTGGAGAGAAGGAGAGCCAGCCATTCAGCTCTCCCTCCCAGAGGAAGGATTTGGCACTGGAGTCCCGTTGGAATTTTAGCCAGACGTTAAACTCCATGGAGGAAGTGAGGGAATCCTCAGGAGAAAAGTTTTTAAAAGATCATTTGACTACATCTGGGAGTTGAGGCACTGCTGATGCATAAGCTAGACCAGCTACTTATCCCACTGGCCTTGGTTCTCAAAAAGACTCAAGGAAGTCAGGGAGGGACCTTCAGGCCTCAGAGCCAAGGAGGGCCAGAGAACAGGTGCCCTGGGGGGGGGGGGGGGGAAGCCAGGCCTCAGCAGGGGTCCTGAGCAGACCCCCAAGCTCCAACATCTCAACACACTTCCCAATACCACCCCCTTCCCCTCACATTTGTTCATTAATAAACCAAACTGAATTAAACTTAATTGAATCTTAAGGATTTAGAGAAACTCTACCCTGCCCGTCCCCTCACCCCTGCCCCAGGTCACCAAAGGCTGGACTGGACATCAAGAGTTCCTGTGAATGAATGAATGTCTAGGATGAGAAGGGATGGAATCACTGGGACCAAGCCTGACTGTATCAAGAACTAGTCTTGCGCTTACATGAACTGATGCAAAGTGAAGTAAGAAGAACCGAGAAAACATTGTAACAGAAACAGCAATATTGTTCAATGATCAACTTGTGCTCATTAGTTCTTCTCAGTAATGCAAGGATCCAGGACAATTCCAAAAGATTTGAGATGGAAAAGGCTATCCACATCCCGAGAAAGAACTGATAGAGTCTGAAGGCACATTGAAGCAGACGTCTTCATTTTCTTTTTATTTTTTCTCTTTCCTTCCTTCCTTCCTCCCTTCTCTTTCTTTCTTTCTTTCTTTCTTTCTTTCTTTCTTTCTTTCCTTCCTTCCTTCCTCCCTCCCTTCCTTCT